>CM056563.1:24948453-25230953 GCA_029721515.1 Synanceia verrucosa | reverse complement strand
TTCAGGTCCTGGGACATGTGGACTAACGACTGGAAAACACCTGGGGCTTCGTCCTATCCCATGTGTGCTGACATCTCAGCCTTGGCCCTGAGGATTTGATCAAGTGCAGTGATTTCTGAGTCAGCTGATCTGGAGGAGAAGTGAGCCCTAGCCTGTAGCTGCTAGCTAGCGTAACGCACCACAGTCTCACAACTGCCTGTAGCCGTGTTGCATTATGGGTGATGTAGGAACCAACAATTGTTTTAATTGTAGATTACTCTGTTGCTTATTTTCCCCATAAATTGATCAGTTGTTTGGTTTGTGTCTCAGAGACGTTCAGTTTCAGAGGGCCTGGTGCAGGAACAGAACTATGACAAGCACAGAGACAGACTTTTGACAGTGACTAATACTCTAAACCTTTTAAAGAAATAAACACAGTTACCATTACAATATGGTGCATTTGTCTGATATGATTTCTGGGGACAGTCTCCAAAAATGTCCCAGTTATTACTAACTGTAAAATACAACACAGAGTGATTCTCAAGTTGACTTTTTAGCTTTTAAAAAACGAGCTTTTCTTCACTGTTCCACTGGAGCTCAGAGTGTCCTAAGATACATGGAACTATTTAAAAAAAACAAATATTGTCACGATTATCCTGATTCACCGTATTATTCATATTCATCATCAACTTAAAACTCCACTGGAACATCCTGGCCTCACTACTTGATGAGTTTGTATTGAACCAGATGAGACACATCTATTTTTATCTTAAATAAGGTCATCTTAAACTAAAAAAGGCCACTGGTACAGAAGATTATTGCTGCTCAAAAAGTTATGAGAATCATATCTGAACTTAACCTGAGAAGTTTTTTTTTGTTATATTACAACGTTATCACAGCGTACAAAGTTATCACATGTAAACGTTACCATACAAGGTAAGATTTAACATTTAAACAGTAAATGGAAACACAATATGAGTGCTAAACACGTTATAACAAAAAAGTCTCTTGTTATAATAATACAACAATAAATGATGACGTCGTAACAAGAGAAACAGTATGTTGTTATAAGTTTGTATGCTGTAATAACATCTTGTTATGATAATAAACTTTTCACATTATAACATGATAATGATCTGTGCAGGATGAATACATAAAATAAACATTTCTCTACAGTGTCACTCACAGTGACATTCACTAATGTTTGTTTTTATTTTTTTTAAGACAGTAAATCTTATGTTGTCCCATCACTTGTTGAAGTGAACAAAACCACATAAAAGTATCTGACTTTGTGATGTTTCTACAGATCAGCACCAGCTTCACACTGTCCTCTTTCTGGTGTGAACTCCTGGCTCCACCTGTCTTTACCTGAGGAAGGACATTTGCTGTCTGGATCTGAGTCTGCTGCTCTGTCTCCTCTTAGGTTCATAAACGTGTCCTCCAAACTGTCCAGCTTTGGACGGACACATGACATAGTCAGGACCAGGAGGTCAGGACAGTGGGAAAGCGTCACTCACCTTCTCCTGGTCACTCCTCAGGTCGTCGATCACCGCTCTCTGATCCATCAAGTTCTTCGAGGCATCCTGAGAACCTACATGTTCAACCAGAGTCAGTCCTTTTTGGTTCTTCTTTATACTGAGCTGAATAAATGAATTATCCTCCACTCTGTGTCAGCTGTTTTCTTTAACAGTACTACTGGTTATATCTGAGTGTTTCTGTAAAGTCTGAGCAGCTCTTTAATCTAAAGGATCTATTTAATGATTAAATATAGTTGGTGTTGGTCAATGTGACTGATTCTAAAAGTATTAAAATTTCTTGACATTCTGCTGCCACAGTGTGATGTCAGCACCTTCAGGCTAAATCTGCTTCAATGTATGACAGTTACAGGATCATGTGAGATGGTTGACGACTCAAATCTGACACGAACCTTCCTTTAAGAGCTGCTTTAGTGCTATAACGCTCCAGGCTGTGTGGAGTCAGACCTCTTGGTATGAACGTGAGATATTCTTTCTTGTGTGGTTATCTTCTCATTTCTAAACACACACAGCAAAACAACAGAAATCTGTCACATTAAACGTGGTGTTGGCCAGCTGCTAGAAACTGACCCTTGTTGGAGATGAGCTCTCTGAGGTGCGTTAGCTGGGTCTGGTCTGCCTTTCCTTTTTCCAGCGCTGCAACACGAGCTTCCAGTTTGCTGAACCTCTCCTTCAGTTTGCCGACGTCCCTCAGGGCCTCCACCGTCTCCTGGTAGCGCTCCGATCCCGTGGTCTTTCCGGTCGTCAGGACTGTTTCAGGATGAGTCGGCTGCCAGTGCCCCAACGGCACTGAAGGAGCATCTTTGGTAGAAATGCTTGTTGGACCAGAAAGACCAGCTGCTGGACTGCCGAGGTCCTGGACCAGGTGAGTGCTGCTGCTGAAAGGTGAGGACGTGGCTGCATCAACTAGCTCTGAATTTACAGGGTCCTGGAAAAAATAAAGTAGAGAAATGCTGCAGGAGACAAATCCACAGGTTTCATTTTAGGTTTCTTACCTTAAAGATTTCAGATCACATTGGTGCAAACCTGTGTGCTTTTAAAGTGCTATAAGAAATACTTTTAAACTTCAGCATACAAGAACATGTTTGCGTCTGAACATTTTGGAGGTAGTCTGGATTACAGCCTCCTCATGAGGCTCCTGAACGCCACACTGGGCTCTCACCTTCTGCAGGTTTTCTCTGTTGGCGAGCAGCGTGGACTGCATGACGTCCCAGGTCACACACTGACTCAGCTCCTCTGGATACTTCAGAAACGAGTCTGTCAGAGATCTCTGCCAACACAGGAGGTCAAACTGTCATCAGCACTGAGGGAAAACAGGCCGCTAACAACTGGATGTGGCAGACAGTTGAAACAGAACGGTGGTAAAGAAGAGCTGACATCTCACCACAGTGTCCTCCAGAGCGTCCACACGGTGGCAGCACTTCTCCACATCAGTGAATGGAGTCTGGTGAGAGGAGAGCTTAAATTACAGCTTTAGTGAATGGAGTCTGGTGAGAGGAGATCTTAAATTACAGCTTTAGTGAATGGAGTCTGGTGAGAGGAGAGCTTAAATTACAGCTTTAGTGAATGGAGTCTGGTGAGAGGAGAGCTTAAATTACAGCTTTAGTGAATGGAGTCTGGTGAGAGGAGAGCTTAAATTACAGCTTTAGTGAATGGAGTCTGGTGAGAGGAGAGCTTAAATTACAGCTTTAGTGAATGGAGTCTGGTGAGAGGAGAGCTTAAATTACAGCTTTAGTGAATGGAGTCTGGTGAGAGGAGAGCTTAAATTACAGCTTTAGTGAATGGAGTCTGGTGAGAGGAGATCTTAAATTACAGCTTTAGCGAATGGAGTCTGGTGAGAGGAGAGCTTAAATTACAGCTTTAGTGAATGGAGTCTGGTGAGAGGAGAGCTTAAATTACAGCTTTAGTGAATGGAGTCTGGTGAGAGGGGAGCTTAAATTACAGCTTTAGCGAATGGAGTCTGGTGAGAGGAGAGCTTAAATTATAGCTTTAGTGAATGGAGTCTGGTGAGAGGAGAGCTTAAATTACAGCTTCAGTGAATGGAGTCTGGTGAGAGGAGAGCTTAAATTACAGCTTTAGTGAATGGAGTCTGGTGAGAGGAGAGCTTAAATTACAGCTTTAGTGAATGGAGTCTGGTGAGAGGAGAGCTTAAATTACAGCTTTAGTGAATGGAGTCTGGTGAGAGGAGAGCTTAAATTACAGCTTTAGTGAATGGAGTCTGGTGAGAGGAGAGCTTAAATTACAGCTTTAGTGAATGGAGTCTGGTGAGAGGAGAGCTTAAATTACAGCTTTAGTGAATGGAGTCTGGTGAGAGGAAAGCTTAAATTACAGCTTTAGTGAATGGAGTCTGGTGAGAGGAGAGCTTAAATTACAGCTTCAGTGAATGGAGTCTGGTGAGAGGAGAGCTTAAATTACAGCTTTAGTGAATGGAGTCTGGTGAGAGGAGAGCTTAAATTACAGCTTTAGTGAATGGAGTCTGGTGAGAGGAGAGCTTAAATTACAGCTTTAGTGAATGGAGTCTGGTGAGAGGAGAGCTTAAATTACAGCTTTAGTGAATGGAGTCTGGTGAGAGGAGAGCTTAAATTACAGCTTTAGTGAATGGAGTCTGGTGAGAGGAGAGCTTAAATTACAGCTTTAGTGAATGGAGTCTGGTGAGAGGAGAGCTTAAATTACAGCTTTATCAGTGGTGAAAGGTTAATTATGTCTTTGAACAGCCTCACCTTCTGCAGGTGGCGGAGCTCCTCCATCTCTTTCTTCAGATTGTCTTTTTGGTTGTGGAGCTCATGAATGAGCGTCATGGCCTACAATCACAACAGACAGGATCAGGAATCTGACCTTTGACCCCAAAGAAAAGCTGGAGTTCAACAGACGCTGACCAAGAAAAGTGAAGCTGTTCCAAATGTGTGAACTCAGGCTGATGATCCCTTCTTTAACCAGGATATCTACATTTCCTGATGCTGTCAGGGTTTGTTGGCAGAGTAAACATGTCACAGCTGAAACAAAGGACATTCCTGAGCTGCATGGGAGTCGCTGTTTAACCTGAATGTGCCCAGACATGAAGTGATGCATGGCGACCGCACAGAGCCTCAAACAGTCATTAGCAGCTCGTTAATAAGTGCCGTCACACAGCGACACATATCACTGACCGGCAGTATTTCACCTCAATTTGACATTTCTACTCAGTGAACTACACCTTATGTCACCACGGAGCGAGACACTACAGTTTAAGTATTAATACCACACTGTAAAAATACACTGTTACAGTTAAATTACTAATAGCACACTGCGTAAATACTCTGTTATTCTCCAGTTAGTACTGTACATCATTTAAAAAATGAAAAATGCAGTGATATACTTTAAGCTAAAAAGAATATGAACAATGATTAATTTGTTATTAAAATAGCTGATTCGTTTCCATTGATTGACTAAATCGTTATTTGACGACTTATTTCAGCTCTACACTGCAGCACACAGGACGCTACCCTAATTAAACCGACTCAAAATGAATCATCTGCTCCTATTGTATCCTGGTCACAAACAAACAAACAAACAAACAGGGCCTTAAAATGAGCTTGTGGGCAGCAGTTACAGCTCAGTGAAGAGGCCCTCAGCTTCATGTGTTACTCTTTAAGCTGCTGCCTCACCTCCTCAGTCAGACATTAACTGCAGCTGACTGCTGGAGCACTTTTTGGACATTTTAAAATATGCTTTTCACATATTTTACTAACAGCCGCATTTTTCACAAGTAGAATATCAGTAAAATATGTGAATAAATCAGTGGAAAACTGAGCTTTATATTTTGTAGTATATAATTTGGGGACATTCTTCGCATATATTATTAATAATTTTCCAATATTTTCACAAATCATTTTTTGACATTCAACCAGTCCTTTTCTAGATATTCTTTTTGACACAATTTGCTAATAATTATATTTTTCACAAGTAAGGTATTAGTAAATATGTGACTAAATTAATAATAAACTGCAGTATGACCGATACTTTTCTGATATTTTTCTAACTGTAATTCACACAGTGGGAAGTCAAATCTGAAGAGGACAACAGTGGTCGACGGCACACAGGAAGAATAGATGTCAGACTTTGATACCTGTTAGCTGGATTAATGATGTGATCAGTTAACTGTGTGGGGGAGGGGGGGCTCCACAGTCCCTCTGACAGGTTGATGGGGGAACATGGCGTACGGCCTGACATGTGGCATCATGTCCTGCAGCGATGCAGCCTTCAGAGAGGAAGACGCTGGAGGACGAGGGCACGCCGGGTCACCTCATCATGGTGGAGTCAGCGGATACGGCAGCTGACCCGGACGATGCTCGCACACGACATGAATGATTCAGAGGGGCTTCTGAAAGACGCAGCATCACCTGCCCAATGTCCTGCTTTTCACCTGAGCGCTATTCATCACCTGACAACCAGAGTCATCTCTGCAGGGGACTAATTACCCCTATCAGGCAGAGGAGGGAGGGGGTGACGGCAGGCCTGGAGAGAAAACACCTCCACCTTTAATGCTAATTAAAC
This sequence comes from Synanceia verrucosa, assembly GCA_029721515.1. Taxonomy (NCBI): domain Eukaryota; kingdom Metazoa; phylum Chordata; class Actinopteri; order Perciformes; family Synanceiidae; genus Synanceia; species Synanceia verrucosa. The sequence goes on along the minus strand of CM056563.1, from coordinate 25,224,906 downwards.
TCTCGCCATTCCCACGATACAGCTCTCCTTCAAGTTGTTTTAAGATGAACAGCGTCAGTTTGCTGCAAATCCTCGTCTCTTTCTAGTCCTGGTTTTGGAGGTCGGACAGAAACCTGAACGGAGACACCCAGGGGTCATTTGAGATGTCAGGGCGGCGCCCGTCTATTGTCCTCCACTCTGTCATCAGCGGCCTAATGCTGCGATGCTGAAATGAAATCTAGCAGAGAGGAGGACGAGACGTTGAGGTGACGCTGGTTCAGACTCTTTAAAGCCAGGTGAGCAGGACCAGGACGGACCGAATGACATTCAACATCAAGTCACAAAGAAGATGCTGCTGGTTAACATCCTGATGTCTCAGCAGGTGTCCATCACCTGCTGTGACATCATCACTGGGGGTGTGGCCTCTAGTACAACGCTACCAGAAAGGACTTACTGCACTTCAGTACAACGTTGAGGTACTTCTCAGAGATAATGTGGTATATAAATGTATCTACAGTGCTGAGACGGAGAGACTGATTACCAAAATATCTTAATGTTTCTCTAATGGTCCACCAGAATGTGAAAATGATATATTTGTTAAAATATAATTATCATTTTTATCCAGGAATTTTATGAACTGACCGTTTTACAGAAAAGCAAAAAAAATACATTATTACTTTTTGATTGAGATGCCAAATTATTTATTTTTTACTGTCATTCCTGAACAAAAAATATTAAAATGATTCATGCATTATGAATACTTTCAGTGACAATAATATTGATAATAGATCTGATTAATCATTTTTCACATATTTTACAAATAATTGTTTTTTATGTTTTTCCACATGTAAAAAAATAGCAAAGTATGTTCCTAAATTTGTGAAAAGTAAAAGTAACTAAGTATAATATTAATAATTTACATGATACAGAATTGAGGGATAATATTTGGATATTTTCCACATTTTTTAAAAAATATTTCACATATTTTGCTTATACTTTTTGGGAATTTAAACAATGCTTTTACACTTACACTTTTTTTACAGATAAATATATTATTTGGTAAAAAAAAAAAGTGGAAAAAATGGCGGAAAATGTATAAAAAATAAAAGTTGTAGTTCCAATAAAAGTTTTGCAAAAAGATAAACGTCCCGTTGGTTAAACAAATGATGAATGAAGAAGAGTTAAGTAAAAATAAAATTACATCAGAACCAAATGATTGAATGAGTCCCACCTTGGACAGGCCGTCCTCGCAGCTCTGGATGCGGGACAGGAGCTTCTGGTCGTCCGCCTCGGGGGTCGGAGATGAGGCGCTGGGTCCAGGACCCTGCAGCTCGATGACAGGCTGACTCTCCTGCTCCTGAACCCGGTGCTCCTGGTTGGCACCCATCGGGGCATCCGGGTGCACCTCTCCAGGAGGAACGTCCTTCCAAACGGTCTTCACCTCCCGGATGTCCAGCTGTGTGAGCACGGCGTGGAGCAGGACGTGCAGGGCGCTGAAGTTCACAGCTCCTATCTGAGGAGTCCCGATGGCTGAATTCAACAAGTCAAACAGGCTGACGTCCTCCTCCTCCATCTTTGTTCCACAACATTAGCTAAAGTGAAGCTAAACGGTAGCTAGCTACTTCTCAAACTTAAATTTAAGTGACTAATTCCGCCGAGGACGACTCCTGTCTGGATAAATACTTAAAAAAATGTTGCATAAAGTGTAAAATTATTGCCTTATAATCACTTTAGTCTTCCTCTAAAGTTAAAAGTTAATACTTAATAGTTAACATTGTCCGGCATCCCACCGGCGGCGGTAATCACTGTCAGCAGCAGGAGAGACGGTTGAGGAGAAGCAGCGACTGCGCCTGCGTCAAGTCTGACGCGATTACCGGAAACACAGAGAGATGCCCTTCACAGTAAGATTCACGATTCAAATACAATTAAGAATAAAGAAGTTTTATTTGCCATTTGTTCACTCACACGCAGTTCGGGCCAGTGCGCATATAAAAAAGTAGAAAAACAGAAAAAAAACAGATAAAAAAACACAATCAATTAAAAATACATAAAGAGAGTAGCAGATACTGCAAAGACACTTATTGCACATTGTCCTGATTTATTTGTAGTAACTTTGTGTTTCATTGATAGTCCGCTCTTACATTATATTCTCTAAATGGATTACTGACATCCCAGTAAAAATAGTTTTTCTCAGTTGTATACACAGAAAAAATGGGACTATACGCTCATGGACTAAGAAATATTATTTTCCATTCTGTTTCTGTGTTCAAGTGTCAACAAAAAGACTCAAACACAGAAATTTCCACAAATGTTTACTCATGAAAAATAGTAAGTTTAGAAAACATTTTCATTCCGTAAATCAATTAGTCTATTGGAAGCAACTTACTTGGCAACTATTCTGAAGTAATTATTTGTGTAAAGACATTTGAAGTCAATGATGTTGGTGGATTAGTAATAATGTTGACAAAGTGAAGGTATTAATAATAACATTAATATTATAAATGTATTAATAATAATGTGATAAATATATTTATGATGATGTTAATAATGTTAGTAATGTTAATGTATTACGTACAATATACATTTTTTTATTTAATATAGAAACAAAGAAACAACTACAGCAGTAAAATGTTGCTTTTATATTAATGCAGATTCATAATAATCTAACAGTATAGAATATTTATTAGTACAAAAGTCGTAGGTAAATATCATAAAACTGCATTTTACATTTAGTGTGGTATTAATACTTTAAAAGGAATAATAAACGTCCTCCACCAGTATTTCGGGCTTTTATTTTTAATTTGGGACCGGATCTAGTATGTGCCATTCTCCCTGTCTTGACGTCACTTCTCTCCGTGGATTCCCACGTTAGGATCGACTCGCAGCGTCCCCCGTTACCAAGCAACAACCGGCAATCAGGCTGCGTTCAGGGACCGGAAATAAATGTCGGATTTCCTACGAACAAAACCGTTCGTCTCTATCTTTAGATAATAGAGCCAATAAAATACTTTTAGATTTCTGTGCACCTGTCCACCAGAAATAAATGTTCTACTTAGTTTATAGTTTATCATATTATTATCATCATAATTTATGTTACATTTATAAAATATTGAAATTTTACAGTCTATGGCTCTGCGCGATTTCAAATCAAATCAAACTTTATTTATATGGCACTTTTCGTACATTACGCAGTTCAAAGTTCCTCACAGAAGCTAAAAACAACAATGAAAAAATAAAAGAAAAACAAAAGACCCACCCACAACCCCGAATAACTATACTCACTAACACACTCAGACACTATTTACCCCTGTTTAACTAAAAATATTAGATAAATATAATAAAAATACAATAAATATTTTTATTATCAAACTGTTATTTGTTGGTTTATAAAACATAAGGTTTAATATTGTCGTCCAATACCAGAATGAAAAATCCGAGGAAGTTAAAAGCAATATTGTCAGATTTTATTTGTATTGTTTCTTTTTGATTGCATGTGTATGAGTCAAACAGAGAATTTTAAAAAGGGAATCTTCGTCAGATGGAGATGATGTCATGTCTGAATATTTGGACGTTAATTACCAGGTGTGACGTCGTTGTAAACTGCTGCTCCAGTCCAGTTTTGTCATGCTAAGGTCTAAGTTAATTTAACCTCTAGTCACACATTCCTGCCAACCACAGCTCTTTTTATAAAAGGTAAACCACACAACTAATGTTCAAAATAAGATTTTATTGATAATAAAAACAAGCAAGCAAAAGTTCAGGTGGCATTTTTAATTATTACATTCAAGTATAAAAATCATCTTCTTCACGTTTCCCTTAACATCCTTGAGGCTGACTGCATCCAATACATTTGGAACAAAAGAAGAGCAAAATCCTGGCAGCTATTGTTTCATTTGGCAATAAATTAACTTGACTAATTCATAATTTGACACTTTGAACAAAAAGAAAAAGACGACAGCATCTAAGACATCAGGCTGGAAAGGTCAAAGGTCAACGGAAACCAATGAAAATGTGAGGAAGATGTCAACATAGGTCAACATATCAAAGAGGACATGTCCTGTGTCCCTGTGTTGACTGTTTACCAGCGTGTGCACAGTCGATTAACTGATGAGATAATCACTATCATCACTATTTTGATAATAGATTCATCATTTCAGTCACAAACAGAAGTGATATTATAACATACAAATATTTATTTTAGGTCACGTTCAGCTCTTTGACGCTATAATGGTCTTTTTTTTTTTTTGAACTCAACATTTCATCCATTAACTGGAAGAAATGCTGACGACAATAATCTGCAGTTTAGAAGTGACTTTAACTGAAAAGCTGTGTGACTAACTGGCTGTTGACACTTCACTTTAATCAACAGTTAATTCATTCTCTGAGAGGACCTTAATCAGATTCATGAACAACGGTCTGCAGACTGAAACGTCTCCAGTGTGTTTAAGGAGAAACGCTGGAAGAAACGTCATCGGTGTTTCATATCACAGCAGCGCTCTGAAGTGACGGCTGTTCAACAAACAGGAGGCTGCAGCTGTTTTATTTTTCCAAAACCTCCAAATCCACGGTTTTATTACATGCTGTGGTGTGATATCAGGTCATGAAAACACTATTTTCATGTGATTTTACACTGAAGGAAATTATTATTTCTGCCCCAGAACAGAATTATTTTTGCAGACTGCTCTTTATTATTATTATTTTGCAGACTGCTCCTTTATTATTTTTTTTGCAGACTGTTCCTTTATTATTATTATTATTATTTTTTTTGCAGACTACTCTTTATTATTATTATTTTGCAGACTGCTCCTTTATTTTTTTTTGCAGACTGCTCCTTTATTATTATTTTTTTGCAGCATTCTCCTTTATTATTATTATTATTTATTTTTTTTTGCAGACTGCTCCTTTATTATTATTTTTTTGCAGCATTCTCCTTTATTATTATTATTATTTATTTTTTTTTGCAGACTGCTCCTTTATTATTATTATTATTTTTTTGCAGACTGCTCCTTTATTATTATTATTATTTTTTTGCAGACTGCTCCTTTAATGTTTCCCTCTGAACCACTAGCTGGCGTCGCTGATATGAAACAAACTCCCGTTCTTTCTTCTGGCACAAACAAAGCCGCCTCTGTTCATTTCATCTGATTAACCTCTGTTTCTGTCTTGTGATTATGAATCACTTCCTGGAATGAAGAGTCACCTGGATCGTATTACAACTAAACCAGTTTCACAGCATTTAGTGTGTCATAAAATAACAACAAGAAGAGAAACGACAGGACAGAAGAACTGAGGCTCAGTTTTTTTTCCCACAGAAACAAAAAGTTTGGTTTCCCTTTTTGCTGCTTTTTTTTGTTTTGCTCCCAGTTTGTGTCTTCAGATAAAAAGTGAGTGACCTGCAGAGCGTCTGTGCTAAAAGTTAATTGTCAGCTTGTGATTACCTCATGACTGCATCATGTGGAGCCATCACAGACCTCTGCAATAATAATCCAGTTTATTTATACTTTATGTTGCCATCAAATCCCATCAACATCAAAACTCACTTCCTGTCTGCCTCTCTGCTCTGATCCCATCACTTGATCATCACTTATTACATAAATATGTCAGTTGATCAGTTTCTGTCCTCAAACAGCTGCTCACTCCAGTTTTTAGGAGGGCTTTAGCTGGGGACTATTTTTTAGGGCGGATTAATCCACCGGTGCTACTATGACAATATTTTACCAATAATTTTTCCACAGATATTTTACTCAAAACTCAATTGATTAATAATTAGTACTTTCCAGTACTCTCCTGATTTCTTTTCTTCACATATTTTACCAATGAATATATTTTTGCAAATGTATTTTATTTGTAAAACACGTTGAAAAAAAAAAGAACATATGTGAAAAAATGCCAGAAACTTATTGGTAAAATATGTGAAAAACAGAAGTGAAAAATGTCCGTAATAAAGTACAGTAATGGAGCTCGTTGGCACTGAAGAGGCGCTGATACGCAGGATTACCAACAAAAGTTGGTTTTGGTCAAAGTAGGTTTTTGCTGAGTCACTGCAGTGTCAGCGTTTTTTCCAGTAGCCAAACTCTGCTCATCGTGCCTCACTGAAGTCCCTTTAAAGTCTCATAATTTGATTCAGTCACAGATTGTTGAGATGAACTAAACCTTTGATTCCTGCTTCGACAGATCGGACGTAAAAACAAACGTACCACAGTGTCTGGCTGTGTCTGCAGAGGCTGGATCTCCTCCTCCTCCACACTTCAGATGCCGTCATAGTCCGACTCTCTCCTGCTGGACTCGGCCGACCACTCGGCCGCGAAGAAGGTGATGGAGCCCAGAAAGCCGACCAGGACCAGGATGAGCAGCTGCCAGTGGAGCAGCAGGTAGTTACTGTAGAAGAAGGCCAGAGCGGCCATGATGGACTGCAGACAAACACAAGAGGAGGAAAAACAACAGCCAAATATGAAATGATGGCATTTTCCCTCCATCACAACAATGAGAACAGAGAGTTTGGTGTTTTGGAGTGAGGGATCATGGGAGTTGTAGTCAGTTGCTCCTGGTTGGCTTCCTTCAGTGTCCAGAACAAAGCGAATAAAACACCGAATGAAGCAGCTTCACGTTCGAACGTTAGCTTAGCATGTTTCTGTGATAACGTCACACCCAGAAAATATACAGTTAAAAAGATATAGATCATTTAAAACTGAATTTATGACGGCTCTCCCAGGTGAGAAGTGACAGACTGCACTTTTATCTTCTCACCTGGATGAACTTGAAGACGGCGAAGGCCGGGGCGCTGTTGTCTCTGAAGGTGAAGCCGATGATGCTGAGCAGCTGAGTGTTGAAGCAGCTGTCGCCCAGACCGAGCAGGAAGCTGCAGAGCAACGCCACGCCGACGCTGAGCCGCCAGCAACAACAACAACAACAACAACAACAACATTATCACTATTCATCGTCCTGATTTAGTGAAGTGAGTCTGGTTTAACTGATTATCTGGTCCTGGTCTTGGTACCTGGGTGTGATGAAGGCCTTCAGGTCCGTCCCCTCCTCTGGAGCCAGAGGAGCATCACTGGAGATGTTGAGGAAGATCAGGAAGAAGGCGACATAGTGAGTGATGAGACCCAGCAGGACCACCGGGTTCCTGCCGAACCGACTGCACTTATTCAGCATCCCGAACACACCTCCACCTGGACAGGAGGAGAGGGAGGAGGAGGAGGAGAGGGAAGGGAGGGAAGAGTGGGAAGAGTGGGAGGAGGAGGAGAGGAGTCATTCGCTGCCTGGAGAATCATTTCCTCACTTAGTCATAGTACTACTACGACTAGTGCAGTGACACATCACTACTTTTACTTTGAGTACTTTCACTACGTTCAGCTGATAAATACTCCACTGTGGTACTAGTACTACTAGTAGTAAAAGTACTACTAGCACTGCTAGCAGTACTACTACTACTAGCAGTGCTAGCAGTACTACTAGTAGCAGTGCTAGCAGTGCTAGTAGTACTTTTACTTGCTCACCCAGGATCTCTCCGACACCGATGCAGATCCCAGAGATGCCGATCAAGCTCTTGGCGTCGTGGCCGAACTGCGTCATGGCGCCGATGCAGGTCCCGTAGACGCCGCTGTAGAAGGTGAGCTCCAGACCTGAGGGACAGCAGAGCGCATGAGGTCATCGATGACATCATTACATCACTCACACCTGCACACGCCATGCGCTCATCTCACCCACCTGTGTATCCAATGGAAACGCTCAGCAGCAGCATGTCTCTGGTCACAAACATCTTACAGGCTTTCACTGCAGAGGAGGAGGAGGAGGAGCAGGAGGAGGAGGAGGAGGAGAAGAAGGAGGAGGAGGAGCAGCAGGAGGAGGAGGAGGAGGAGCAGCAGGAGGAGGAGGAGCAGCAGGAGGAGGAGGAGGAGCAGCAGGAGGAGAAGGAGGAGCAGCAGGAGGAGGAGGAGGAGAGGGAGGAGGAGGAGGAGGATGAGAAGAAGGAGAAGGAGGAGAAGGAGGAGGAGGAGCAGCAGGAGGAGGAGAGGGAAGAGGAAGAGGAGCAGGAGGAGGAGGAGAGGGAGGAGGAGGAGGAGAAGAAGGAGGAGCAGCAGGAGGAGGAGGAAGAGGAGGAGGAAGAGGAGAAGAAGGAGGAGGAGGAGGAGGAGCAGCAGGAGGAGGAGGAGGAGGAGGAGGAGCAGCAGGAGGAGGAAGAGGAGGAGGAGGAGGAGGAGGAGGAGCAGCAGGAGGAGGAAGAGGAGGAGGAGGAGGAGGAGGAGGAGCAGCAGGAGGAGGAAGAGGAGGAGGAGGAGCAGCAGGAGGAGAAGGAGGAGCAGCAGGAGGAGGAGGAGGAGGAGGCCGTTAGCTCAGAGCGCTCAGTGTTAAAGACTTGTTAATTTAGAGAAACTCACCAAAAGCGTCCAGAGCCTGAGCACAGAGGCCGGACTGAGGTGATCTGCAGAGAGGAGGAAGGACAGAGAGGACGTTAGGACAGACTCTGAAGTCTGATAAACTTATATATTATATATTTGCTGGGACATTTCCTGGTTTAATGTTTAAAAAAAAGATCTGATGCTGACATCTGGACTACTGGACCTTCTGAGACTATTAGCACATCAGATATAATCATAATAATAATAATAATAATAACACATATTTATAATAACTACTGCTGCAGATACAACAGAAACACACTGACGGGGAACATCTACTACTACCACTCCTGCTATTACTGCTGAATATTCTCTGGTCACCTTGACCTCTGACCTCTGACCAGTGTTAAAATGACCTGAGGTGAACCTCCTCAGCGCTCACCCAGCTGTGGAGCTGCTGTCTGTGGAGTCAGCCTGCAGCAGAGACTCAGTGACCTCAGAGGGAGCTGGTTCAGGATCAGGCCTCCGGATCAGGAAGAAGAGGAAGCAGCCGACCAGACTGATCACAGTGAGGGAGATGAACACCGTCTGACGGTCCTTATCTGACACAAAACATGAGACACTGAGAGACACTGAGACACGCCGAGAGACACCGAGAGCTGCAGGAAACACTGAGACTCTACCTGTGATGTGGACGTGTCCATGCCAGGCGCAGTATATGTAGAGGTTTCCAAAGAACAAGCTGCAGAGACACGAGGAGGGGAAACGAAAATAATAATAACAATAATAATAATAATAATAATATCATAAATAAATCTCTGGTTCAAAGAGGCTCACCTGAACTGCAGCAGGGCCCAAAATATCCCACTGTTCCTTCCAATGGTGTCATCAGTGGAGTTAATGGCCAGGACGTTCCCCTGAGCCGTCCACAAGACTGATAAAAAACAGATCAGAAGAGATATTCCTTCTTCAGAACTGCTTCATATCACTACTACTACTAGTTGTACTGCTAGTACTACTACTCCAGCTAGATTAGATGAATGTCCTTACCTGCCGCTGCTACTCCAACTAGCACAGACGCCGTATAGAAGCTCCATGTGTACGGGTAAATGAACACAGCGATGTAGCCGCTGGAGACAATGAGAGACATTAGAGGTGTGAGGTGACACTGGAGGACGTCAGAAGGGAAGCTCTCTCTCACCTGTACAGGAGCCCACTGAAGAACATAGAAAGCTGTGGTCCAATGACGGTCACCACTGAGGGGGAGATCAGGTTGGATGCAGAGAAGACGCCATAGATGATGGCCATGCTGCAAGAAACAGGTGGTGGGACAGGTATGCATTTAAAAAAAAACAAAAAAAAAACAGTAAAAGTTGTCTATCTTTACACTTCATAATGTATAGCTCATAGCCATAGTCTGGATATATTTTATTTAATTCAATTTGTCATTAGAAATATTTTTAGTCCATACTGTAAATATATATTGTTATTAATATTACTTATGCTAATAATTCATTGTTGTAGTTTTATTGTTTTTTCTTACTATGACTTTCATAGATGCTGTTGTAACAAGTGAATTTCCAATCAATAAAAAAATATTCTATTCTATTAATGGGAACACCATACAGCCCATTTTGGGTTTTATTTCCTGGTGCATTGATGCAGGATGTTTTCTGGAACCCAGACCGACTGATGGTTAAATTTAATTATCCTTCAAGGGTTTTTGAGTGCCACAGATTTAATTACTGGTCTGTGTGGAGAGTCACTCTAACATCTGCACAGATGTGTGCTGGAGCTTCAGATAAAAATGAAATCAAGTGGTAAAAACCATCATCTGGGGAAAAGGACCTTGTGTATCCGCTGCCGTGGAATTCTGTGCTGTTGAAGCTCTTGAGGACTGTTTGCTGTGAAGAAGAAAAGACAGTTTATGACTGAAGCTCATCACCTGATCGGTCTGGATGAGCATCAGGAAATCAAACCCACCTCTATGTTACCGCATGTTTGAAAAGCGGTGAACATAAACATGAAGCCGAAGCCCAGAATAATGATGTTCAGCAGCTTCTTCCCCTCTGGACTCATTTTGCAGGATATTTGAAAATTCCTTGAGGAAGTGAATTAAAAAAACTACAGGCTTGAACGGCACATCTGAGAATAGAAGAGCAGAAGTAGAAATCAGGAACAAGCAACATTAATGCACTGGCAGCAACACTCATTTTCCCACCAAACTTCATTCAACAATCTGCTGTTTTTGCACAAACATAAACGCACTTAAAGGACTGAATTAAGTCATAAAGTTGTCACGACATTTTTATTTGTCAGCACACACTGATCATTTCGACACACAGCAACAACTTTATTACGATTAAATAACAACTTTCAGGCCATATTTTGGGTTCAATGTGACCCTGGTCTGTGAAAGGCGCTGTATAAATAAAGTTTACTTGCTTTATGTTTACAGCTTAGACATTACTATTTAACACTTACAGTAAATTATGTTTGGTTGATGAATTTTGTGCCGAATTGTAAAGTGGATCGATTGAACTAAAACGACACCTAAATGTATGCTTTATCGGGCATTATGTCTGATTATAAGCAACGGAGCATTAATTCACACTTTTTAAAAGGGGGTTTTGCCATGGTGTCAATTCGTTCAACCGAGGAGGTAATGATGAAGACAATGGCTGATCGCGTGAGACAGATGTGTCTTTTTAATATGTAAGCTTCAGAAAACAACTTACCAACAGTGCTAAAGCTGTTTAGCTAGCACCCCTTTGTGTGGACTCAGAGTGCTATTAGTAGCATAGTTAGCTCTCTGTGGAAGTCCCGGTGTCCTCGCGTATTCCTCCTCGCATTCTTTTTAATCCAGCTTCCTCTTGACAGCTCCCGTCGTGTCAAACTCCATGAAATAACTTTCACGGCGCCGGTAAACAGGACTAGAAACTAGACAGTGCAGTCATGTGAAGCGTCAGCTGACGGCACTAACTGACTAACTGCGCTTTTAGCACAAAATATTCGACTTACAAACACTGATAGCAGAGGAAACTCTCACACAGCTGACGCGCTTAAACCAATCCAGTTTTGTTTTATTTGTTTATGGAAAATGTGTTCTACTTCCGGTTAGTTATTTAGTAATTGTAATTCACTCAAAAGTCAAGACATGTTTTTAATCATACCCACATTTATGAATAACCATTTATAAAAATAGATAGTGTATTGTTCAGAAAAAAAAATCACGTAAAACCTCTAAATATTTTGGGCTAATGCTACAGCTAGCAAGTACAACTAGCAAGTACTTCCGGTTAAAAATAAAAAAAATAAAAGAAACGCCTGTTTACAAAAACACACAAATTCGAGGTGCTTTACACTTAAAACATGTTAAAGAACATAGAAGATATAACAGAGAATACAGCCATACAACAAAATACATCTAGCGTATAGCGATAGACAGATAGATAGATAGATAGATAGATAGATAGACAGAGAGATAGATAGACAGATAGATAGATAGAGAGATAGACAGAGAGATAGATAGATAGATAGATAGATAGACAGAGAGATAGATAGAGAGATAGATAGATAGATAGATAGACAGAGAGATAGATAGATAGATAGACAGAGAGATAGATAGATAGATAGATAGATATATAAATACATAGATAGATAGATAGATAGACAGATAGATAGATAGAGAGATAGACAGAGAGATAGATAGATAGATAGATAGATAGATAGATAGATAGACAGAGAGATAGATAGATAGATAGATAGATAGACAGAGAGATAGATAGATAGAGAGATAGATAGATAGATAGATAGATAGATAGATAGATAGATAGATAGACAGAGAGATAGATAGATAGATAGACAGAGAGATAGATAGATAGATAGATAGATAGATAGATAGACAGAGAGATAGATATATAGACAGAGAGATAGATAGATAGAGAGATAGACAGAGAGATAGATAGATAGATAGATAGATAGATAGATAGATAGATAGACAGAGAGATAGATAGATAGATAGATAGACAGAGAGATAGATAGATAGAGAGATAGATAGATAAAAAATATATTCAAGTAACCAGCAGCAGATATTTAAAACACAGAAATAAGAGTGGCAGAGCTACAGAGGAGAGATTACCAAAGATCCAGACATAATTATTCAATAAATACATATACTAAAACTAAAATACTAAATACCTGATAATAAAGCACTGGAGATGAACAGAGCAGAAGTATTTGTGCAGTCATGAGTGTGCTAGACCTCAGACAGGTGGTGCAAAAAACAAGAAAATCAGATAAATTGACAAAATAATGACAGTAAAGCAAAGGTAAGCAATGTTTAAGAGGAGCTTTAGATGCTTCTGCTTATTAATGACTGAACTGTTGGAGCCAGTTTCAGTGGAGCTAAACATCACATCAGAAGTACAGTACCTCTCAGTACTTCTTCCTCAGTAGTACCTCTCAGTACTTCTTCCTCAGTAGTACCTCTCAATACTTCTTCCTCAGTAGTACCTCTTCAGTAGTACCTCTCAGTACTTCTTCCTCAGTAGTACCTCTCAGTACTTCTTCCTCAGTAGTACCTCTTCAGTAGTACCTCTCAGTACTTCTTCCTCAGTAGTACCTCTTCAGTAGTACCTCTCAGTACTTCTTCCTCAGTAGTACCTCTTCAGTAGTACCTCTCAGTACTTCTTCCTCAGTAGTACCTCTTCAGTAGTACCTCTCAGTACTTCTTCCTCAGTAGTACCTCTCAGTACTTCTTCCTCAGTAGTACCTCTTCAGTAGTACCTCTCAGTACTTCTTCCTCAGTAGTACCTCTTCAGTAGTACCTCTCAGTACTTCTTCCTCAGTAGTACCTCTTCAGTAGTACCTCTCAGTACTTCTTCCTCAGTAGTACCTCTTCAGTAGTACCTCTCAGTACTTCTTCCTCAGTAGTACCTCTTCAGTAGTACCTCTCAGTACTTCTTCCTCAGTAGTACCTCTTCAGTACTTCTTTAGCAGTAGTACCTCTCAGTACTTCTTCCAGTAGTCTCAGTGGTACTCTCAGTACTTCTTCCTCAGTAGTACCTCTTCAGTAGTACCTCTCAGTACTTCTTCCTCAGTAGTACCTCTTCAGTAGTACCTCTCAGTACTTCTTCCTCAGTAGTACCTCTTCAGTAGTACCTCTCAGTACTTCTTCCTCAGTAGTACCTCTTCAGTAGTACCTCTCAGTACTTCTTCCTCTCAGCAGTACCTCTTCAGTAGTACCTCTCAGTACTTCTTCCTCAGTAGTACCTCTTCAGTAGTACCTCTCAGTACTTCTTCCTCAGTAGTACCTCTTCAGTAGTACTTCTTCCTCAGTAGTACCTCTTCAGTAGTACCTCTCAGTACTCTTCCTCAGTAGTACCTCTTCAGTAGTACCTCTCAGTAGTACTTCTTCCTCAGTAGTACCTCTTCAGTAGTACCTCTCAGTACTTCTTCCCTCAGTAGTAGTACCTCTTCAGTAGTACCTCTCAGTACTTCTTCCTCAGTAGTACCTCTTCAGTAGTACCTCTCAGTACTTCTTCCTCAGTAGTACCTCTCAGTACTTCTTCCTCAGTAGTACCTCTTCAGTAGTACCTCTCAGTACTTCTTCCTCAGTAGTACCTCTTCAGTAGTACCTCTCAGTACTTCTTCCTCAGTAGTACCTCTTCAGTACTTCTTTAGCAGTAGTACCTCTCAGTACTTCTTCCTCAGTAGTACCTCTTCAGTAGTACCTCTCAGTACTTCTTCCTCAGTAGTACCTCTTCAGTAGTACCTCTCAGTACTTCTTCCTCAGTAGTACTTCTTCCTCAGTAGTACCTCTTCAGTAGTACCTCTCAGTACTTCTTCCTCAGTAGTACCTCTTCAGTAGTACCTCTCAGTACTTCTTCCTCAGTAGTACCTCTTCAGTACTTCTTTAGCAGTAGTACCTCTCAGTACTTCTTCCTCAGTAGTACCTCTTCAGTAGTACCTCTCAGTACTTCTTCCTCAGTAGTACCTCTTCAGTAGTACCTCTCAGTACTTCTTCCTCAGTAGTACCTCTTCAGTAGTACCTCTCAGTACTTCTTCCTCAGTAGTACTTCTTCCTCAGTAGTACCTCTTCAGTAGTACCTCTCAGTACTTCTTCCTCAGTAGTACCTCTTCAGTAGTACCTCTCAGTACTTCTTCCTCAGTAGTACCTCTTCAGTACTTCTTTAGCAGTAGTACCTCTCAGTACTTCTTCCTCAGTAGTACCTCTTCAGTAGTACCTCTCAGTACTTCTTCCTCAGTAGTACCTCTTCAGTAGTACCTCTCAGTACTTCTTCCTCAGTAGTACCTCTTCAGTAGTACCTCTCAGTACTTCTTCCTCAGTAGTACCTCTTCAGTACTTCTTTAGCAGTAGTACCTCTCAGTACTTCTTCCTCAGTAGTACCTCTTCAGTAGTACCTCTCAGTACTTCTTCCTCAGTAGTACCTCTTCAGTAGTACCTCCTCTCAGTACTTCTTCCTCAGTAGTACCTCTTCAGTAGTACCTCTCAATACTTCTTCCTCAGTAGTACCTCTTCAGTACTTCTTTAGCAGTAGTACCTCTCAGTACTTCTTCCTCAGTAGTACCTCTTCAGTAGTACCTCTCAGTACTTCTTCCTCAGTAGTACCTCTTCAGTAGTACCTCTCAGTACTTCTTCCTCAGTAGTACCTCTCAGTACTTCTTCCTCAGTAGTACCTCTTCAGTAGTACCTCTTCAGTAGTACCTCTCAATACTTCTTCCTCAGTAGTACCTCTTCAGTACTTCTTTAGCAGTAGTACCTCTTCAGTAGTACCTCTCAGTACTTCTTCCTCAGTAGTACCTCTTCAGTAGTACCTCTCAGTACTTCTTCCTCAGTAGTACCTCTTCAGTACTTCTTTAGCAGTAGTACCTCTTCAGTAGTACCTCTCAGTACTTCTTCCTCAGTAGTACCTCTTCAGTAGTACCTCTCAATACTTCTTCCTCAGTAGTACCTCTTCAGTAGTACCTCTCAATACTTCTTCCTCAGTAGTACCTCTTCAGTAGTACCTCTCAATACTTCTTCCTCAGTAGTACCTCTTCAGTACTTCTTTAGCAGTAGTACCTCTCAGTACTTCTTCCTCAGTAGTACCTCTTCAGTAGTACCTCTCAGTACTTCTTCCTCAGTAGTGCCTCTTCAGTAGTACCTCTCAGTACTTCTTCCTCAGTAGTACCTCTTCAGTAGTACCTCTCAATACTTCTTCCTCAGTAGTACCTCTTCAGTAGTACCTCTCAGTACTTCTTCCTCAGTAGTACCTCTCAGTACTTCTTCCTCAGTAGTACCTCTTCAGTAGTACCTCTCAGTACTTCTTCCTCAGTAGTACCTCTTCAGTACTTCATTAGCAGTAGTACCTCTTCAGTACTTCTTCCTCAGTAGTACCTCTTCAGTAGTACCTCTCAGTACTTCTTCCTCAGTAGTACCTCTTCAGTACTTCATTAGCAGCAGTACCTCTTCAGTAGTACCTCTCAGTACTTCTTCCTCAGTAGTACCCCTCAGTCCCTCTCCATTACCTCCTGTTAATATTGAAGGTGTCTCCCTCCACAGGGGGCGCCAGAGAGCCTCCTGTGACGCTGAGCAGCTGCTGAACTAAAGCAGAGGAAGAAGGACTCTTTGGGCAGTTGAGCGCGAGGCGGCAGGAGGAGGTGTGCGGGACAGAGTCACGCATTTTCTAGTTCTTCAGTCCCAAAAAACGACTCCGTTTAAAGTGTACCTTGGTGTGTGTCCGTGCGGACCTCTCCCGGCAGCTGCAGCTGAGTTGAAGCCGTTAGAGACGCTGAGGCCTCGCTGGGCGCCATGAGTTACGGTAGGCCTCCGCCGGACGTAGACGGCATGACTTCCCTCAAAGTGGACAACTTAACGTACCGGACGTCGCCCGAAACCCTCAGACGGGTGTTCGAGGAGTACGGCCGTGTCGGCGACGTCTACATCCCCCGGGACCGGTACACCAAAGAGAGCCGCGGGTTCGCCTTCGTGCGGTTCCACGACAAGCGGGACGCCGAGGACGCGATGGACGCCATGGATGGGGCTCTGCTGGACGGACGGGAGCTGCGAGTCCAGATGGCCCGATACGGCAGACCCCCCGATTCCCACTACGGTGGTGGTGGTGGAGGAGGAGGAGGCCGACGAGGAGGATCGACCAGGAGGTCTGGTGGTTATGGACGCCGAAGCAGAAGGTGAGAATTAGCGCGCAACAGCTAGCTAGCCTCTTGTTGTTGTGTGGCCGCTGCTGCCAGGCTCCATTGAAGATTTTGCCTATTTAGAGTGGCCTCGGTCCAGCAGCTAACGCACTGTCCTCACTGAACAAAAGAGTTGTTTACCTCAACCAGCAGGATCCTCTCAACAATTCGTAGTAGTGCTGCGCTTATTTCTGTAATTCTGGTAGCTGGTTTCTTGTTAATTTAAGTATCTATCCCTCTAGTGAGGCGTCACTGTGACTTGTCACATTTTCCTAGTAAATAATCATCTTTATGGTGGATCATTTTAATGCCGAATTTACTGGGAGAACCTACTAGTCCATAACTGCACATCAGAGCTGTGGTTTCCTGCATACAAGTAGACACAGTCAGAGTTTTACTGACTATAAGCAGCTTTTCATTTGGAGTTCTTATTAAGCATGTAGTTTCTGATAAGTAAGTCCGGGAATAATCAGAAAAACAAATGAAGTCAGTATCTCTCGTTTGCCTCAGCTCCATTGCAGATCAGATCAGCTGTTTTCACATTACATAACATAACTCAACCTTCTGAATGTGTCCAGCTCTTCCCCGAGACACAGAAGACGCAGCAGGTCCCGCAGCAGGAGCCGGTCCCGTTCCCGAAGCCGGTCCCGCTACAGCAGGTCCAGGTCCCGGTCCTACTCCCGGTCCAAGTCCCACTCCCCCAGGAACAAGAAGTCAAAGGCCAAGTCCCAGTCTCGTTCCAGATCTCGATCCAGGTCCCGTTCCAAGTCCAAGTCCAGGTCCAGGTCCAGGAGCCGCACCCCTTCCAGAGGGTCCAGGTCGAGATCTAAAAGCCAGCCCAAGTCAGCAGCAGAGAATGGAGGCAAATCCCCGTAGAGCTGAGCGTCAGGTGAGTCTTAATGAGATGTTGCACAAGCAGTACAAGTTTTATTTTTAGTTGTTAGCACCAGGACAAGGACCGGGACTGGAGATGGACTAGTTTATCCCCTTTAGCAGCCAGTTCAGCAGGTACTCAGACCATTGTAGATCCAGATTATAAGGCAAAATAAAATCACTTTTCAAAGAAGTAGCAGTTGCTCTGGTGATCGTCTCTGAATATAAAGCGACTTGTTTGTTAAGAACAGTTCTGTAAACCACATCTGGAACTCTCTCCTTCCCAAGCGGCAGCAAAAGTGGCGTTTGAGCTGATCTGTTAGTGTGTGGTGAGCTGTCTGCAGGCCTGCTGCTGCTGGAGGTTTCTGAGCAACAGGGTGGAGGCAGGCAGAGTGGGGGTTTGGTGTGGAGGTATGTCTGTCTGTGTCCACCACTGGACATAAAACTGTCCTCCAGGTCACTGAGGTTTGTCCAGCTCTCAGCCTGCCTGTTCGCTCACTTCCATGTTCTTTGTGCCACATTTCAATTTTTTAAAACAAATGTAAAGAGGAAAGAAGTGTGTAATCAGGTCAGCAGGAGTTTCAGACACATCTGAAGGTTCTTTATTTCTCGTTGGCGATCCACCTGGACTTGAGTCTGTGACAGTTTATAGTCATTATTCCATATAATAAATAATACAGAACAGTGCAGAAGCATTTGTGCAGTCATGAGTATGATAGGCCCCAGACAGGTGGTGCAAAAAAAACAATGAGGTCAGATAAAATGACAAAATAATGACAGCAAAGTGAAGTTTAAGAGCAGCATTGGATGCTATGGTAATATGAAAATAAAAGGATGAGGTCTGTAAAATGTCTCTTCATCAAAAACAAAACAAATCCTCACATTTGAGAAGTTGGTGCTGGAGAATATTTAGCATGTCTGCATATTAGTAACTGGACTGTTGGAGCTAAACATCATTAAAATGAGCCCAGGTTCAAATGGTTCCTTTATAAAAATCTAAGTTTTTTTTTTTTTTTTTTTTTTTAAATGGTTCTTTCATATGTCCTAACTGTCGCCCTTTCTGGTAGTTTTCAGGTGAAGACTGAACGCTTCGAGTCAAGACTGAACCCACAGAGAGCAACAGTGTCCTGCTGTAAAAGGTTATTATTGTGTCTTCCATGCTTTTGTTTTATTCATTTGGCCACAGGAAATGTCCTCGTAGATGTGCTGTGATTTTTGATTTTATTTTCCTTTTGATTTTAACGTTCTGGTTCAACATTAGGGAGGCGTTAGCGCTGCTCTGCAGTCAAACCTCACAGAAGGAATAAATTCTCTTAATAGTTGCTGATCTTATTTCTCTGTTGATCGCTAATCGGTGAAATAAGTTCAGCTTTAAACATTTTACTGATGTCCCCCTTTATAAAGAATAAACATCATCATCAATGTCCTGGTCCTGTGCAAACAGATTTATTGAGTTGGTAACCATGGTGATCTCACTGTGACACCAGGAAGTGAAGCCCATAGTTACCAGACGAACAGGTTAATCTGGCTTCATGTCTCAGATCACTCTTTTTTTCTCTTCAAAAATTTCATGAAACCAAAGTCAGTCGTGAGGTTTTACGGCACCGTCGTCTCTTTCAGTCTTTCTTTGGATTTTGCAGGACTCGGTTCTCTGGACTTGTTTCTTTCTTTGATCCTAATCCTGCTTGTGTGTTTGTTTTGTGCACTAGGCGCA
Source organism: Synanceia verrucosa (assembly GCA_029721515.1). Taxonomy (NCBI): domain Eukaryota; kingdom Metazoa; phylum Chordata; class Actinopteri; order Perciformes; family Synanceiidae; genus Synanceia; species Synanceia verrucosa. Next base: position 25,205,799 of record CM056563.1, on the reverse strand, counting down.
GTTGTGTAGCAGTTGAGTATTGCTGGTTAGCTGTTAGCTGGTGGCGCGTTGCTCTGGGATGTGTCCAGTATTCCTGATACCAGTGGGGCCGTTGCTTCAGTCTCGCCTTTTGTGAGATGAAATGTTTTCTCCTGTACGGTCATGATGGACCATGACAAATGTGACTTTCATTAAAGATTTGGTGTTTTGTCTAAAGAGTCTCCTCTTTTGTTTTGGTTTGTAAAAAGGAAATGATATTCAGTTTGGTGTCATAAAAGAAGGAAATATTTGCATTTAAGCTGCCATCAAATAATTTAGATGTCAATGGTTTTACTTGTTAATTTTAATATTTTGTTAGTTTTCCCTAAATTCAGTTTTGGATAAAGCTTCATTTACATATAACATTAAACTTCAGAAAACCTGTAATATAATGCATTAATATTATGATTCTTCCTGTAATTGGGACATGACCTTTATCAGAAAAACGATTAAAGCTGACATTAGTTCAATTTAACTATGAAATAAAACCACTGATCTACGATGGAGCACTTTGATTTAATTAAGGCTAATTTATTATTGTTAAGACTATTAATCCCTCATAATTTACTATGTTTACAGCTCAGAATAGCTACTTTTTAGAAATGTGAAAGTATCTTTACTCATGACAAAGTTCACACATTTAATAATGAATTTAAGGTAAATGGACATACTAAATGTGGTGTTAACTGTTGTCATAGTTACCAGAGCAATTACTGACAAAAAGATGTGAGAGAGATCAACATGAACAACAAAGTGAAGATAAATAACGTACAAAACGCAGGATGTGCTTTTTGACTACAGACATTTTATTGAACCAAATGTAGTTTTTTATTTAATTTTTTAAATCAAACTTGCTCTCCATCCCCCTCAGAGCCACTAGGCCATGGCTTAGGTTTTCAGTCCACTACATTTGAACTCATGCTTAGAAATTATTGCATTATATAGGAAAATGAAAGATTCAAGTGTCCATAAGCACAGACGTGGTCACATCTGGAAGCTGGTCAGGAGCCGGAACAGGAAACTCATTTCATCTACCAGTCCGTCTGAAACTCTTAACTGCGCTTCAGACAAATATGACCAGTATCTGGCCTCACTTCCTCTTCCGGAGGGTTCCCCTGATCACATTAAACTGACTCAGCCTCAGTAAGACCAACTCTGACTAAACGCCCATTTGGCTTTAACACTTGGGATTGGCTGCAAACACAAAATGTGTTGGAACAATGGGCCAACAAACAAGGAGCAAAACATAAATTAAGTGGACAGGTGATGAAGAGAATTTATTTCTGCTGTGTAATCTGAGAGCAGCAGCTCAAACACCTCAACAAAAACCCCTCCACCAATCTGCAGCCATTACTGTTCCTTTAGCACCCACCTCTGCAGTTAACAGCTTTCAAGTCTGTGACCTTCCTGTGCAAACCCAGCCCACATTCCCCTCATGACACCACTCCAACATATGGAGATTCAATGTTTTATTGAAACACCTTTAAGTACAAAACAAAAACGTTACATGAAATGGTGCCTCCTTGTTGCGGCACAAGACCTAAAAAGAAAAAAGGAAATTAACCAAAAAAAAAGGGAAAAGGAAGGAGGAGGTGTGTGTGGGAGGGTCATCACCACTCATCCCTGATGTTGTGTGGAGCTGCAGCTGTGTGTCTTTGTGAGAGCGAGCCTGCCCCCTGGTGTTGTCGGGTGGCGGTGGTATTACAGAATCCCATGTTTGTCAGAGGTAATTCACGTGTTAGCTAATCGGAGCTGGTGGGGTAGCGAGAGGGGAGAGGGGGGAGGAAGAGCAACAGCAGCACATGGGAGGAGGGGGAGTTTAATGGCCTTCTAGGAGAGAAGGGAGAGGGCAGCTTCTAGAAACCGTGGATTTTGAGCTGCTCCTCCTTGGCCAGGCCAACCTGCAAAGGAGAAATAAACATCAATAAATGACATCGACCTCTGACCTCCAGTCATCACTGGTCCAACACAGCAGGAAAACAATCTCAGTGTCTTCACAACAAAGGCCTCACCTCAATGAGGAACTGGCAGATATTCTTGCGCTGGTCTCCCTGAAGCTGGATCACTTCACCATACTCTGAGTGCTCAATCACTGTCCCATTGCACGCAAACTTCTGTCAGGGTCAAAGACAGCAAAAAACACATTGAGTCAGTATTCGTAGGGGCTTGGAAGCAAACCACCCAGCAGCAGCATTTGGTGCCACAAAACCACCATTAACCACCAACTAGGACGGGCATTGCTCGACCTCAGCAGGGGTTCGTACCTTCTTGAAGGCCTTGACTAGCTTCTTCTTGTCATAGTCGGCGGATATGCCCTGGACAGTGGTGAGGGTCTTCCTGCCGTTCCGCTGTTGGATTCTTATGTGGATATAGTCCTCTGTCCCGGATGGGAGGCGGTCATCACCCTTAGTTGCATCAGCAAAGGGGTCTGCAGGGGAGATGGAAGAAATCCATAAGCAAAATAATAACATATACACTTCTATTTTACATTTGATATGACATTTCAACAACGCGACAAAACGGTCCTTCTATGTCCCCTCGTGTTGATATCTGGCAGAACTCCTAGAGCAGGTTTCTGGATGAAGAACTGCGCAGGCGCACGGAGCTAAATACAGCTAAACAGCTTAGTGAGGCCTGGCAGCGTTAGCCGTCAGCTAAGCGGCTCCCTTTAGCCAGTAAAGTGGATTGGTCGCAAACTGACCGAGGCATGACACGGCAACTTTCATTTTCAGTACCTGAACAGGCTCTTACACATAGTGTAATCAAGCAAAATAAACGGTATGTTTTAAAGGTTTCCGGGGAAATACCCCTCTCAACGCGAACACGTCGGAAGAATAAGCTAACGTAGCACAATTTAGGGCTAATGGCGGCAGTTTAAGCAAAAGGCCTGCTAGTGGGCTAAGACGACTAAGAAAAAATATCAATAAATTTCTACATTGAGGAGTTCGTGAATTACACATTAATGTCCAACGGATTGCTCTAAGAATCAAACATGTTAGTAAAGAGCCGAATAACCTACAAAGACAAATATAACCTCGACGTAAGGCCGAAGCTAACCATTAGCTTCACTGCCACTCGCCCTTCCCCCACCTTGTCTAACGTTACCGGTTCAGTATGATAAAAACAAAAACCACTCACCAAAAGGGCGGAGGTTCTGGATATCGGACATACGATAAGATTTTCTTTCCTTTCGGATAATAACTTGGTTAGCGAGCGGTTCGTCGGCTAACTTTTGACTTTTAGTTGTCGTTTAAAGGTGTCGTCTTTTCACTGGGACGGTGCTCGGCTCTGCTTCGACAGCTCTCACAAAATGGAGTCCAGACACCTCCGTAAACTGGAAAACAAGCCTTTATAGCCCCGCCCCGAAACCAACGTACGTACGTAACCTACGTGAGAATGCGACGTCACGTCAGACACGCCTTAATATTTCTTAACTTTACTGGAAAAATGACGTCATTGTCATAATATTTGCAGCAGGAAAATTACCAAAAAAATCATTTAGTTTTTCTGTAAATGTAAATCTGAGAAACATATTTGTGACAGTTTTACACAGTTAAAGATAAAAAGTAAAACTAAATAAAGAAATGTAAAACATAATGTTGCTAATCATGAAAAATAACCAATAATATGTAAAAGAAATCTAATAATTAAAACAGTTCAAACGAAAATGAGCAATATCATCTATGTGAGACTGAGATCATGTATTATATTTGCATTAAAAGTGACAGAAATAATCAAAAGTAATTAGTTGTCAACCAACTAATTGATAAAATGTTTCAGATGTACTTGTATCAACTACTGAGTAATTGAATTTGTGACAAACATTACAGCATTAGCTCTTCAATTTTTTTAATGTAAAAAACTAGATAATGAAAGCTGTCAAGAGTCAAGTTTCAAGATTCAAAAGCAAAGAAAGATGTTTCCCTGTACAATGAAATATTTTCTTTGCTGTCCCGTATAACTGCCGAACAATAAAGCAAAGTGTAAAAATAATTCAACAAAATTACATATTAAAAAGCAAATAAGGCAATTTAAAGGCAGCATGTGGAAAAATACAATAAAAAAATAACCCAGTGAAGTAAAAAGTACAATACTTCTTCCTGAAATGTAATGGAATTGAGCTGAGTTTTGTTTCTGCCACTCAGTGATATGTTTCACCTCCGGCTTTAAATCAATTGCACTTCGCGTTACTGGTTGTCCCTTCTCGGGACCCTTCTGACTCCATGGCAACGCAGCTGCAGCCTATGCCAGCACCGCAGCTCGCCCGTTAGCTTTCCGCTCTTTTTCAGCAGTAAACGATAATACGGGATAACATGACTTTATTTTAAATACGCCAACGTTTACATGCACTACACATGACGCATTTATGAAGACACAGGACCCTCCAGAGCAGTAAGATATTAGCACTGTTAGCTTCTGTAACAATAAAACCAATAACGGGACGTTAGCTTGTTAGCTAGCTACATACATTTGACAAAAGTGTTACGTATCTGCAATTTCTGGCATTTTTAAACATTCACGAGCATTTAACACTGAGGATTACTACAAGTAGCGCTACTTTTTATGCTTGTCCACTTCATCGCAAATACAGATAGCTATTACCGTTAGTAATTGTGTACTTCTAGCATACATGTTTGCAGCGAACAGATACATTTAAGTACAGGTTTATATGTATTAAAACAATTACTAATGTCTTTCATGCGGCAGAAAGTTCTACAGCGTGCATTTTAAGAGTAAACTAGGACTATTTGTGACAACACAAGGCTCGACTTTCAATATGCAGTGGTGGAAATAGTATTTAGATTCTTAGATTTACCTTTGGAAAGCATAAATAATCAATAATAAAGACTTAAACTGTCATTCTCCTCCTGCTAGAATTCCAAGAGATGTGAGCCCTGTGACCATTAAAGATGTCCTCTCAGAAAGAGACAATGCAAGTAAGAAACTCCTAATACTGTGTGTACTCAGCTCTACTCAGCTGGATGTAGTAATAAACTCCATCGCTCCTCTTCCTCAGGTGTTGCCTATTTGGGAGCTTTCCATCCCTCTGCCAGCCGTGCTGCTGATTACTCTGAGTCTTTACATGATCGTCCTGGGCGTCGGGCTGTGGATCAGATCCTGCCTCAAGGTTGCTGCTTCCCCTCACAACAGTTTGTAAAATCTAAATTAAATGACCTTGCACTCCTCTGAGGCTATTCATTAACTACCACTGAGCATTGTCTCATTTCCCCAAAAATGTTATTATCAGAATCATTAAACATATACTGTAATCATTTACAACAGTAGACATTATTCAGGATTCAAGTATTCAAAACAGGACAATCATTTCTTTAAGGTGTGGTATGGTGAGTTTAGCCCTAAGCTTAAATGTAAAACTGGGCCTCATCTGTTGATGTAGTTGAAGGAATATGCAACCGAGATCACAATGAAGTTACACAGACAAACACACCCTTTTTCTGAGTAATAATAAGCAATAATAATTGTATCTGTTCCATGAAGACACACAGCTCACATAGAGCGGATTACCTTGCTGAAATAGTTCAATAAACTTCAACCAATTTACATGCTGCATTAAACAGTAATCCACCTGCTGCACATTATATTTATGAGTCGCATTCATGGTTAACTTCACTGAATTTATCCAGTTTAGATCTTAAAGATCGAAAGTTACTCAAGACGGAATTAGTTACTACGGTAGCCAGGAATGTCTCAATTATTAAACTTGAATTTTATTATATGAATGTTATTTATTGGGTTTATTTGAATGAAAAATGAAAAAAAAAAGTTTTGTCTCTTCTCCCAAAGGACCGTTGTTCTCTCAAGTGCAGTAACTGTTGTCCAGACATTTCCATATGTGCTCAATGCTTGAGATTCGCAGAAATGTGTGACTGTCGCCTGCCACCCACCAGCCACTCATGTCAGTTCCTTTCGTGCCCGTCCTGCTCTGTAAGTAGCCTCCAAACACTCCACACCACTATTAATTATTACTGTGACCATTGTAATGTTATTATGTTAAAGTGAATAAAAATCTGTTAAGTCACTAGCTATCGCCAAACAACGTAAAGACGATGGTGGTTGAGCTACGTTTATATGTTTATGTTATAAATGTTAGGAAATGGGTGTCGAGGGTTCCTGGAAGGTTTTCTCTGTTTTATACATGCTCACGACCACAGAAATAGTTATTTCTGTTCTATTAACAAAAAAAGCTCCAAGCTCCCATCGCACCCATTTCCACTGTTTTTCAGAGAGCTCTCCACAGAACAGTGAAACAGATCATTTCAGTGAGCTGTGTGTTTTTCCTGCAGTGTGCCAGATGGGACTGCGCCTGCACCTGTCAGCCTCCAGAGTGCGACACCTGCAACTGCCTCTGCTTCGAGATCCGGATGAAGTAGAAGAGGAGGACGAAGGGCGGAGCGCTGCTACTGTCAGCTGATCGACTACCAGTGATTACATGTTTAGAGTGGAGAGTTAACAGGGTGACAGAGGGAAAGTTCACACTCAGCACCTTAAACCTGGATGCTCGATGATTCTTCTGTCCCTTTATGGATGAAACCTTCTGTCACAGTTTTGATGATTTTCCAAACACTGAATTGAGGAATTAACCAGACGGTAAATGTCTGTTTTTGGCTGACAAAACAAAAATATTTCATCACATTGATTTAAAAATGTATATAAAGACGTTTTTTTTTTTTTGGCCAGTGGTCTCCTAGACCAGGAGGCATTCCTTTTATTGTGCACTACTCTATGCGCTGTCCTTTTTGTATTGCATACATTTTAAATTCACGTAGTGTGTTAGTTCTTCTCTCAGTGTATCTGCAGTAGCATCAGTTCATTGTTAGGTTTGTTATTTTCTAACATCAGACTTTAACGTTCAAACGTGTTGCTTTGTGCTGCTGTTTTATACATTCTGCTTTTTGAGAGTTTTATTAAATTCTGAAATGTTTTTAAAAAATGACCCATCAGTTTGTTTTTGTGACTTCATACAGAAAATATTAAACATTAGTATAAAGAATCTTATTTTCATGATGGTGCAGTTTGGAGGCCCTGGTGCTGTACTTTGTGTATTTTACTTTTAATTGTCTTCTTGTCATATTCTGTTCCTAACTAAGGATAATCTAATATATTTATGCCCCTGCTTTAATGGTTAAACATGTCCTGTGTAACACAGTAACACCCACAAGCCTCTCCTCTGTATGTCTTTACGTGTTATTATGTTCCCTAAAAGCTGAGGCGAATCACCACAGACTCAGGCTGACTTAAAGGATGCTCACTTCATTTATCAGCAGGTAATTGTGACAAAAACAAAATTCAAATGTTTTCACATTTAAAGGACAGGTGCTTTCCACATAATTGTCCTTTTTAAAGTGCATCTGAAGCATACATTTACTGCTTCATACCTATTGACATTATGGTACAGTAGCTCCCTGATAACATGAGGTAGACGTGTTCCTCAGACATCCAAAACATGCTTCCAACACACTGCTAAAGACTGCCCTGGAAGGTATGTAGTCTCTAACAGTCTAAACGATGATGTCATTATAGCGCATGTGCATAACATCTGGATCCATAATGAAATAGGATTTTATATATATAAAATAATATATATTACAAAGATTTCACACAATATCTATATTATAGTATTATATATATATATATATATACTAGCCACAAATAAACATACACACATTTGTTCAGTGCAGATTAAACGGTTCGCTACGTTAGCCTCCACATCTGTCTCTACGCGCTGTATCAATATAAGTATCCTGAATAACAGATTTCATTATGATGATCAAAGTTAGCAGAAGAGAAGCTAACCTGTTTCTTACTGCAGTGTTTTCTGGGAATTGTTGCTGACCTAATGTTTTGTTCAGTGAAGCAGACATTTTTTCTGAATTCCAAGGTTGTCTACATTCATTTGTGCTCATCACATCATGTATTCACTATTTACAGCTACAAGGTGGAGGCCTCTATGAGAGGAGGTGGAGACCCACGGAGAAGACGAGCAGATGGACGAGGATGAAGAGGGGGGAGTGAGGTGCAGTGCCCCCGCTGGTGGAGGGGGAGGAAGTGCTGCTGCTGCTGCTGGGGGCAGCTGTGCTGCTGTTGCTGTTGGAGGCTGCAGATAAGAAGCCAACCATCTGATCCAGGAAGGACTGAAAGGTGCTCAGTTTGGTGTGGACCATCACTGACTGTCGTGTTCCACCGGTGGCGTTTCCAGATGTTAACACTGCTGCCTGGAACCAGGCGCCGTCCAGCTCACACATCAGCGGGCCGCCAAAGTCACCCTGAACACGGACACACTCGTTCAGTCCCTCCAGAAGTCTCCACAGTAAAACAGAAAGATGTGAAAGTATTATGGGCTGTCTCTCACCTGCTCCAGTGCTAACAGTCCCGTACAGATGTGCTCACTTGACGAGGCGTTGCCACAGTTCACCACCGTGGTCTGGAACTCCTGCAGAACCCGTTCCTCTGGAGGAAGAACAGCGCTTTTATGATGAGATACTACTACTGCTGCTGCTATTACTGCCACTACTACAACTACTACTATTACTGCTACTAGTCCATCAGATATACTCTAAACTACTGTGATGTGGACTCACCCCCTCCACGGTCTCCACCCCAGCCGGCAGCCCAGCACACGGAGCCCTCGCTGAAGGTCCGTCCGTTGTCCAGGCAGATGGGCTGGATGCGGTCGCTGAGGTCAGGCTGGGAGGAGAGCTGCAGCACGGCCACGTTGGAGCCGGTCAGGTTGCTCAGGGTGATGTTTGTGATGTTCAGGGTCACCTGAAAGGGGTTGGACCCGTTCAGGCTCAACAGACCCAACACAGCAGTCCAGTCAGACGGCCTGGGTGAGCTGAGGAAGAATACAAAGATAAATATAACAATATCTAACAGTCAGGACTGACATGTAACGTCACACCAGGTGTCTCACCTGGAGAAGCAGCTGGCGTCACTCAGCACGGAGTCGACGCCCACCAGAGTCCCACCGCACACGTGACTTCCGTTCACCTGGAGGCTCACCATCCACGGCCACACACCGACCGACGCCACCGAGCTTCCTCCTGCAAGACGAGGATTCAACGGAGCGCTGCCACAGAACACAGCTGGAGGAAGAAGCACACTGTTGAACCTCTGAGGTACAACAAGAGGGAAACAAATAAAAGCAGTGTTCTGGTCTCACGTGGGGTGCTGGTAGGCAGCGGCGGCAGGCCAGGGCAGGTGACGCTGAGGTCGCTGTCGGTCCCAGTGGATGTGAAGGAGATGAAGCCCGGCTGGTTGCTGGTGATCCGGCTGTTGATCCAGTCCATGTACTGGGACACTCTGGCGTAGACTCCTGGAAAGTTTGGTTCGGCACAACCTTTTCCAAAACTAACGATGCCTGACTGGATCCAGCGATCGCCCTGCTTGCTCACCATCGGGCCGCCTGAATCCCCCTGTGAGCAGAGACACATTCAGGACAGGACGTCTCGACCAGAGGTCAGAGGTGACAGGAAGTCAGAGGTGAGGACGGTCACCTGGCAGGAGTCCTTTCCTCCACTTCGTAAGCCGGCGCAGATCATGTTGTCTGTGATGACGTTCACTCCGTAGTCACACTTACACTGTCTGTTCCCAGTGATCGGCACCTCCACCTCCATCAGGTCTTGTGGGGAAGGAAGAGGAACTGAAGAGACACAAATACAGTTTAATGAGCAGCATGTGGGGATTTAAAGGGTTTGACCAGTGGGGGGGCTGTGGAGCCTAGCAGCCTGTCCAAAAGGCACATTCTTAGTAAATCAGTAAAACTCAAAAGCTTTTGGTTGGGTTCAGATCACATCCGTGTGTAAAACATGTGACATGTTACTCTTGTTAACTTTATCACATCACACATGCTGTTACTTCACTATCTATCTGCATAACAGAAAAACAAATCAAACGCTTGAGCTCATTTTATCTTAATAATTATGGCTACCTGCTGATTGGCAGGTCGTTTCCGTGGCAACGTGTTTTAACACCTTTCAGTGTCTTTTCGCTTCATTTCAGTTTTGGACACAGTAAAAAAATGTCTCAACAGTGTTTGGTTATCGCTCCATCCTCTCGTTTCACTTCTGGTTGCGAGAAACCAAGATGGCGACGGCCAAAATACAGAACTCGATGCTTCAGAACCAATAGGTGAGGGCTAAGTCCACTTCTTATGCACAGTCTATGACAGCAACCATCACATAAAGTCAACACATATTCAAACATAGCTCCCAAAAATGTATTAGAGGCTCTCCAGGTGAAGCAAGAACTATGTTGTTTTAGCATCTTGCTAGCTACAGTCCTGGTCAAAAGTCGACATACACTTGTAAAGAACATAATGTCATGGCTCTCTTGAGTTTCCAGTTATTTCTACAACTCTGATTTTTCTCTGATAGAGTGAATGGAACAGATACTTCTCTGTCACAAAAACATTCATGAAGTTTGGTTCTTTTATGACTTTATTATGGCTCAACTGAAAATGTGACCAAATCTGCTGGCTCAAAGACCGTATATCTTGACCCACCTCCAGATCCAATGGTGCCCCAGCCGGTGACCCAGGAGTCGACGCCGGTGAAGAAGGTGCTGCCTGGAGCCGCCAGGCAGACGGGCAAAATGAAGGAGGTGAACGCCACCGTCGTCGAGAGCCTCAGGAGGGAGATGTCGTTGTCATTAGTCTGAGAGCTGTAGTTGGGATGATTCACGATCTGCGACACCGTGGTAGACACATTGTTAGGGTTGCTGCCCTCTTGACTCTGAAGGCCCAGAAGCACAACCAGGTTGTTGGTGTTTTGGCTGAAGAGGAATAAAGCACAAGAGGTTAAAGCTGCAACAAAGAAGAGAGCAGAGGAGGAGCTCCATGTCCTCAGCCTCACCTTCGGAAGCAGTGGGCAGCAGACATCACCCACTGGTTGTTAATGAGCGTTCCTCCACAGAAGTGCCGTCCATTTCTGTGCAGACTGGCCATCCAGGGCCAGCTGCCCACAGGGGCCGGCTGGCCCCCGACGATCCGGGTGTTGAACACCGGCCGGCCGCAATCTGAAGACAGGAAACCCGACAAAAACACAGTGAGACTCCTTCAGCTGTTAGTGGTGAGTCTAAAACTATTCCAACAGTAAGAGAGAACACAGTGAGACTTACCACTAAGCTGTGAGTGAGACTCTGAAAAACAGGAAACAAAGACGTGTGAAACAACAAGGCCAAAAAAACATGAAAAAAAAACACATCACTTAATTAACGAGTTCATGCCAGAAAAAAAGAAGTCCAGTGTTCATTCCAAGTACTCTGAGTTTCACAGTTTATTTTACAAAAGGACAAAAAAAAAACAGGAATCCTGCAGCAGTAAAAAAAAAAAACAAAAAAAAAAACTACCTGCTGTGCATATAATATTTAGGGAATGATTTAAATAGCTGTCACTCATTTTCACATATAGCTCTATTTTATCATTTGTTTTTATATATATTTTACAATTTAATTTAATATATACATCTGTATTTCATATTTTTCATATATACCTATATTTTAATATTATAATTTATTTTCATATATATCTATATTTTCATATGTATTTATATCTTTATATATATTTATATTTATAATTTATTTTCATATATATGTATCTATATTTCATTACATATCTATATATTCAAATGTATTTTCACATTTATCTTAATTTTTACAGTATTAAAAATAAAATAATTCTTTTGCATATATATTTTTTTCTACATATGTGTATGTATATCGTTTGGCCACTAGAGGTCTCTCAATCAAAACAATAGCAGCAGAGTGGTGGGGCAGCATGAGCTCATACTGTAGGAGTTCTTGTTAAACATTGATGCGTTTCCATTAATAACACTGAGCATGATTTCAGTACCTGCTGAACATCATTAATAACATAGGGAGGAAACGTCACGGACTGCACCTTTAATACACCTTGACTTGACAAAAAACTAGAAAATAAGTACACAAAGAGTAATATGCTACAGCTACGAATAAAACGGTCTGTGTTGGTTATGCTCATAACGTCATGATTCAGTAAATAGTGGCTCTTTAATTCCAGACAGAGATAGATATCGACGCCTCCAGACTCGTTTATTCAGGTTATTTACAGGACAGGAGTGTGTCATGTTGTCGTGTCATCGTCTGGTTTCAAAACTGGTTTCATCACTTCAGCTGACAATAAGTCAGAGACCAGAGAGGCGACATTCATTTCCTCTGAAGGCATGTTGTTCATCCGAAAACAGGAGGGAAACTCCACAGTCCCTGGAAAATCACTGGACATGCCTTTAACCTACTGCTAGTACTACAAGTACTACTGATGATGATCAGTAGTACTGCTGCTGCTGACGTCACGTTTCCTCTGCACAAGAACAGACGATAATCCTTTATTGACCTGTAAAAACAAACACCTTCACCTTTTGTTTCATGTTGTTTTAAAAGAAGCGCTCGAAGGCACCACAAGACAGTACGTACAATAGCAAGTGAACGCATCATCTATTAAATACACTTTAGTACGTACAATAACAAGTGAACGCATCACAGTTTAAACAAATTTTTAGTGTGTACGATAGCAAGTGAATGCATCATCTCTTAAACACGTTAAGGTACATACCAGAGTATGTGAACACATCAAACGCTTTAGCACTCGCTGTACGTTCAGTGAACGCATCGCTAACTCAGTGCCCTTTAAAGTAGAAGTAATTTGTTTGTTTGGGAATGAAGCAACATTTAAAAAAACATCTGAGGAAAAAAACAAAATATGCCCAAAGATCAGCGACTGATCAGATATTAACAGCGTCCAGTCATCTGCCCACTTTAAACTTCAAACTGCCCACATGCCTCTGATTCTCACAGTGACCCTGAACGCCACATTAAACAGACCGAAGCTGCTCTTTTCAAACACTGAAAAGAACGATTGGACTTTAAAGTCATTTATTATTATTATTAGATGTGATTCTGACTGTGACTGGTGTCTTTAGTTTATTAAAAATCTCAACAAAACAAGTTGATTGATTAATATTCCTGTCAGAGGAGGAGTGATCAGAACATTTCTCATTCCAACATTCATTCATTAAAAGCAAAAGAAATTTTCAACACATGAATTTTTGGATAAACCCGGTTGCTGTGTGTGTGTGTATTCTAATTATTATTCATCAGATAATTTACACCTGTACTGTGAACTTCCTGCTTCTTTCTACTTCTCCTCCTCAACATCTCAGAGTGACGTTTGTACTTTTTACTGCAGCGCATTAATTTAATGACGTAACATCTTTAGTTCATTTGCAGATTCAGATCAATAAAACAGAATATAATAAACTAATAAATTAGTATTACCTTTACCAGCCATGAACACATCACTGCAGTAATAATAACATAACACATGATGCACTACTAGTACAACAGGAAAAACTGGCTCCCAACAGAAGAATATAAGATTCTGTAATGAAGGACACATGTTGAGTACTTTTACTTTTACGTGATGTATTTTGCTGATAATTCCTTGTACTACTACTACTTTTTTTTCTACTTTTACTTCAACTATGTGAGTATCTCCTGCCCCTGTAGTCGCTGCTCACTTTGCAGATGTTTGTGTAAACAAATTAAAGTATTTGTACTCATTATGAACAGGATCTACTCACTGAAGGTCACTTTTTGTTTACCTGTCTATCAGCATCTGTCAGACTGGCTCAGGTGAGTCCTTACCTGGTGTCAGCAGAGCCAGCAGGGTTGCCACGACGATCACTCTGTACAGAGCCATGGCTGCAAAGGTTGATGTGAACACGTTTGCTCCGGCATAAATAACTTCCACCTGTAGGCCACGCCCAGCTCCTCCACTCACCTGACTCACCTGAGGTCACAGCAGCTCAGGACTTTTACTCAACATTTACACAAGTATTACTACTGAGTACTACTGAGTACCACTGAGTACTACTGAGTACTTCTACTGCACTGTACCCATTAAGAACAACGTCAAACCTGAGAATTTAAACAAAAATTACAAGGAGAAAAAAGGTGTAAAGTAGACTAAAATGAAAATAGAAACAATAAATACATGAATCAAACTGTTGTTTCACATTCACCTGACTTCAAATATTCACTGATGTCAGCCATGAGAGAAGAGTTCTGATCAGCTGTTCACCAGCCTCACCATACCATCAGCTGTGTCATTTTCACTGATCAAACATATTTTTCACTTTTCATTTTTTCTTCTTTCTTTCTTGAATCATTTTTGTTGTCAGAAAAAAACATTTTAATGCAGAAACCAAACAGAGACCCAGTGAAGCTCAGAGCAGCAGACCTTCAGACCTCCATCCATCACATCCACCCTGACAGGAAGCAGAGCCTCACCAACAGACCTGAGACTTCCACAGACCTCCACAGACCTGAGACCTCCACAGACCTGAGACCTCCACAGACCTCCACAGACCTGAGACCTCCACAAACCTGAGACCTCCACAAACCTGAGACCTCCACAGACCTGGTTTTGGTTTTGTCTGAACCAAAATGGAGGTGGAGCTGAACAACAGCGGGAGGAAGTCCAAGTGAATTTTATTTTAAAAGCTCAATATCTCAAAAATGACATCATTGGTGGTCCAGACCAGGTCCATGACATGGACCTGGTCTGGACCAGTCTGTCGACAGGAAGAGTCGTCCTATCAGACGAGTTCTGTGGAGACAGTCAACAGCTTCAAAGACTTTGGATTTCAGGTTTCCAGGGTCATGATGTGGACCTGGAGCAGCTGATCAGTAAGAGGCTGAGGGTGGAACTCCAGGTGGAGAAAAGCTCCTCCTCCATCACCTCCTGCTGATGGAGGTCAGAAGGTCAGAAGATCACTTCTTTCCTGGAGGACCTTTACACAGCAGGAGCAGAAGCAGGTGCATGGGGGATCCTGTCCTCTGGATCAGGCACTCTTAGACCTCAGACCAGTTCCTCTCAGGTCAGAGGCTGCAGAGCGTAAAGGTGAGCAGCTCTTAGCCTCCATCACTTCCTGTCAGGCTCTGCAGACGAGCTGCTGCTTCCTGTTTCTGGACCACGTGAGTCACATGCATCGTTTGCTTTACAAGGAACAGGAGAACTGGACCAGCTGATTAGCAGGTAACGAACATTCATGCACGCCGAGCTCAACCAGGAAGTCTTCACAGATACCTGAGCTCAGGTGAGAGACCAGGAAGTGACTTTGAGCCAGATCGACCGGTCGGTTCGTGATAAGAGATTAAACAGAAACCCAGATTTAAAAAACACGGTCGACCTTTGTTTGCTGCCACTGGCTGAAAAAAAAAAAAAACGCCTGTTATCATTTAGAAGAAGCTTCTAGAAATAAAAAAAAATAAAGAGATCTGAGGATGGTCTAGTGGTGAACCATAGCAGATAATCCTGGCTCAGACAAGAATCTGGCTGACCAATCACAACGCTCTATCTGCGTAACGAGTCATTGGGTGTAGCACGATGACGACAGGGCTGATGACGCTGGAGATAGCAGAACAAGGAAGATGGCTCATTGACATGAAAACATTGACGAACAGAGCGGCTCATTGACATGAAAACATTAACGAACAGAGCGGCTCATAAAGAAAACATTAACGAACAGAGCGGCTCATAGAGATGAAAACATTAACGAACAGAGCGGCTCATAAAGATGAAAACATTAACGAACAGAGCGGCTCATAAAGAAAACATTAACGAACAGAGCGGCTCATAAAAAAAACATTAACGAACAGAGCGGCTCATAGAGATGAAAACATTAACGAACAGAGCGGCTCATAAAGAAAACATTAACGAACAGAGCGGCTCATAAAAAAAACATTAACGAACAGAGCGGCTCATAGAGATGAAAACATTAACGAACAGAGCGGCTCATAAAGAAAACATTAACGAACAGAGCGGCTCATAGAGATGAAAACATTAACGAACAGAGCGGCTCATAAAGAAAACATTAACGAACAGAGCGGCTCATAGAGATGAAAACATTAACGAACAGAGCGGCTCATAAAGAAAACATTAACGAACAGAGCGGCTCATAGAGATGAAAACATTAACGAACAGAGCGGCTCATAGAGATGAAAACATTAACGAACAGAGCGGCTCAAAGAGATGAAAACATTAACGAACAGAGCGGCTCATAGAGATGAAAACATTAACGAACAGAGCGGCTCATAGAGATGAAAACATTAACGAACAGAGCGGCTCATTGAGATGAAAACATAAACGAACAGAGCGGCTCATTAACATGAAAACATTAACAAACAGAGCGGCTCATAGAGATGAAAACATTAACGAACAGAGCGGCTCATAAAGAAAACATTAACGAACAGAGCGGATCATAAAGAAAACATTAACGAACAGAGCGGCTCATAAAGAAAACATTAACGAACAGAGCGGATCATAAAGAAAACATTAACGAACAGAGCGGCTCATAAAGATGAAAACATTAACGAACAGAGCGGCTCATAAAGAAAACATTAACGAACAGAGCGGCTCATAGAGATGAAAACATTAACGAACAGAGCGGCTCATAAAGAAAACATTAACGAACAGAGCGGCTCATAGAGATGAAAACATTAACGAACAGAGCGGCTCATAAAGAAAACATTAACGAACAGAGCGGCTCATAAAAAAAACATTAACGAACAGAGCGGCTCATAGAGATGAAAACATTAACGAACAGAGCGGCTCATAAAGAAAACATTAACGAACAGAGCGGCTCATAAAAAAAACATTAACGAACAGAGCGGCTCATAGAGATGAAAACATTAACGAACAGAGCGGCTCATAAAGAAAACATTAACGAACAGAGCGGCTCATAGAGATGAAAACATTAACGAACAGAGCGGCTCATAAAGAAAACATTAACGAACAGAGCGGCTCATAGAGATGAAAACATTAACGAACAGAGCGGCTCATAAAGAAAACATTAACGAACAGAGCGGCTCATAGAGATGAAAACATTAACGAACAGAGCGGCTCATAGAGATGAAAACATTAATGAACAGAGCGGCTCATTGAGACGAAAACATTAACGAACAGAGCGGCTCATTGAGATGAAAACATTAACGAACAGAGCGGCTCATTGAGACGAAAACATTAACGAACAGAGCGGCTCATAGAGACGAAAACATTAACGAACAGAGCGGCTCATTAACATGAAAACATTAACGAACAGAGCGGCTCATAGAGATGAAAACATTAACGAACAGAGCGGCTCATATAGAAAACATTAACGAACAGAGCGGCTCATAGAGATGAAAACATTAACGAACAGAGCGGCTCATAAAGAAAACATTAACGAACAGAGCGGCTCATAGAGATGAAAACATTAACGAACAGAGCGGCTCATAGAGATGAAAACATTAACGAACAGAGCGGCTCATTGAGATGAAAACATTAACGAACAGAGCGGCTCATAGAGATGAAAACATTAACGAACAGAGCGGCTCATAAAGAAAACATTAACGAACAGAGCGGCTCATAAAGAAAACATTAACGAACAGAGCGGCTCATAGAGATGAAAACATTAACGAACAGAGCGGCTCATAAAGAAAACATTAACGAACAGAGCGGCTCATTGAGATGAAAACATTAACGAACAGAGCGGCTCATAGAGATGAAAACATTAACGAACAGAGCGGCTCATAGAGATGAAAACATTGACGAACAGAGCGGCTCATAAAGATGAAAACATTAACGAACAGAGCGGCTCATAGAGATGAAAACATTAACGAACAGAGCGGCTCATAGAGATGAAAACATTAACGAACAGAGCGGCTCAAAGAGATGAAAACATTAACGAACAGAGCGGCTCATAGAGATGAAAACATTAACGAACAGAGCGGCTCATAGAGATGAAAACATTAACGAACAGAGCGGCTCATTGAGATGAAAACATAAACGAACAGAGCGGCTCATTAACATGAAAACATTAACAAACAGAGCGGCTCATAGAGATGAAAACATTAACGAACAGAGCGGCTCATAAAGAAAACATTAACGAACAGAGCGGATCATAAAGAAAACATTAACGAACAGAGCGGCTCATAAAGAAAACATTAACGAACAGAGCGGATCATAAAGAAAACATTAACGAACAGAGCGGCTCATAAAGATGAAAACATTAACGAACAGAGCGGCTCATAAAGAAAACATTAACGAACAGAGCGGCTCATAGAGATGAAAACATTAACGAACAGAGCGGCTCATAAAGAAAACATTAACGAACAGAGCGGCTCATAGAGATGAAAACATTAACGAACAGAGCGGCTCATAAAGAAAACATTAACGAACAGAGCGGCTCATAGAGATGAAAACATTAACGAACAGAGCGGCTCATAGAGATGAAAACATTAACGAACAGAGCGGCTCATAGAGATGAAAACATTAACGAACAGGGCGGCTCATAGAGATGAAAACATTAACGAACAGAGCGGCTCATAAAGAAAACATTAACGAACAGAGCGGCTCATAGAGATGAAAACATTAACGAACAGAGCGGCTCATTGAGATGAAAACATTAACGAACAGAGCGGCTCATTGAGATGAAAACATTAACGAACAGAGCGGCTCATAGAGATGAAAACATTAACGAACAGAGCGGCTCACAAAGAAAACATTAACGAACAGAGCGGCTCATAGAGACGAAAACATTAACGAACAGAGCGGCTCATAGAGATGAAAACATTAACGAACAGAGCGGCTCATTAACATGAAAACATTAACGAACAGAGCGGCTCATTAACATGAAAACATTAACGAACAGAGCGGCTCATTAACATGAAAACATTAACGAACAGAGCGGCTCATTGAGATGAAAACATTAACGAACAGAGCGGCTCATTGAGATGAAAACATTAACGAACAGAGCGGCTCATTGAGATGAAAACATAAACGAACAGAGCGGCTCATTGAGATGAAAACATTAACGAACAGAGCGGCTCATTAACATGAAAACATTAACGAACAGAGCGGCTCATAAAGAAAACATTAACGAACAGAGCGGCTCATAGAGATGAAAACATAAACGAACAGAGCGGCTCATTGAGATGAAAACATTAACGAACAGAGCGGCTCATAGAGATGAAAACATTAACGAACAGAGCGGCTCATAGAGATGAAAACATTAACGAACAGAGCGGCTCATAGAGATGACAACATTAACGAACAGAGCGGCTCATAGAGATGACAACATTAACGAACAGAGCGGCTCATAGAGATGAAAACATTAACGAACAGAGCGGCTCATAGAGATGAAAACATTAACGAACAGAGCGGCTCATAGAGATGAAAACATTAACGAACAGAGCGGCTCATAGAGATGAAAACATTAACGAACAGAGCGGCTCATAGAGATGAAAACATTAACGAACAGAGCGGCTCATAGAGATGAAAACATTAACGAACAGAGCGGCTCATAGAGATGAAAACATTAACGAACAGAGCGGCTCATAAAGAAAACATTAACGAACAGAGCGGCTCATAGAGATGAAAACATTAACGAACAGAGCGGCTCATAAAGAAAACATTAACGAACAGAGCGGCTCATAGAGATGAAAACATTAACGAACAGAGCGGCTCATAGAGATGAAAACATTAACGAACAGAGCGGCTCATAGAGATGAAAACATTGACGAACAGAGCGGCTCATAGAGATGAAAACATTGACGAACAGAGCGGCTCATTAACATGAAAACATTAACGAACAGAGCGGCTCATAGAGATGAAAACATTAACGAACAGAGCGGCTCATTAACATGAAAACATTAACGAACAGAGCGGCTCATAGAGATGAAAACATTAACGAACAGAGCGGCTCATAGAGACGAAAACATTAACGAACAGAGCGGCTCATTAACATGAAAACATTAACGAACAGAGCGGCTCATAGAGATGAAAACATTAACGAACAGAGCGGCTCATATAGAAAACATTAACGAACAGAGCGGCTCATAGAGATGAAAACATTAACGAACAGAGCGGCTCATAAAGAAAACATTAACGAACAGAGCGGCTCATAAAGAAAACATTAACGAACAGAGCGGCTCATAGAGATGAAAACATTAACGAACAGAGCGGCTCATAAAGAAAACATTAACGAACAGAGCGGCTCATTGAGATGAAAACATTAACGAACAGAGCGGCTCATAGAGATGAAAACATTAACGAACAGAGCGGCTCATAGAGATGAAAACATTGACGAACAGAGCGGCTCATAAAGATGAAAACATTAACGAACAGAGCGGCTCATAGAGATGAAAACATTAACGAACAGAGCGGCTCATAGAGATGAAAACATTAACGAACAGAGCGGCTCAAAGAGATGAAAACATTAACGAACAGAGCGGCTCATAGAGATGAAAACATTAACGAACAGAGCGGCTCATAGAGATGAAAACATTAACGAACAGAGCGGCTCATTGAGATGAAAACATAAACGAACAGAGCGGCTCATTAACATGAAAACATTAACAAACAGAGCGGCTCATAGAGATGAAAACATTAACGAACAGAGCGGCTCATAAAGAAAACATTAACGAACAGAGCGGATCATAAAGAAAACATTAACGAACAGAGCGGCTCATAAAGAAAACATTAACGAACAGAGCGGATCATAAAGAAAACATTAACGAACAGAGCGGCTCATAAAGATGAAAACATTAACGAACAGAGCGGCTCATAAAGAAAACATTAACGAACAGAGCGGCTCATAGAGATGAAAACATTAACGAACAGAGCGGCTCATAAAGAAAACATTAACGAACAGAGCGGCTCATAGAGATGAAAACATTAACGAACAGAGCGGCTCATAAAGAAAACATTAACGAACAGAGCGGCTCATAGAGATGAAAACATTAACGAACAGAGCGGCTCATAGAGATGAAAACATTAACGAACAGAGCGGCTCATAGAGATGAAAACATTAACGAACAGGGCGGCTCATAGAGATGAAAACATTAACGAACAGAGCGGCTCATAAAGAAAACATTAACGAACAGAGCGGCTCATAGAGATGAAAACATTAACGAACAGAGCGGCTCATTGAGATGAAAACATTAACGAACAGAGCGGCTCATTGAGATGAAAACATTAACGAACAGAGCGGCTCATAGAGATGAAAACATTAACGAACAGAGCGGCTCACAAAGAAAACATTAACGAACAGAGCGGCTCATAGAGACGAAAACATTAACGAACAGAGCGGCTCATAGAGATGAAAACATTAACGAACAGAGCGGCTCATTAACATGAAAACATTAACGAACAGAGCGGCTCATTAACATGAAAACATTAACGAACAGAGCGGCTCATTAACATGAAAACATTAACGAACAGAGCGGCTCATTGAGATGAAAACATTAACGAACAGAGCGGCTCATTGAGATGAAAACATTAACGAACAGAGCGGCTCATTGAGATGAAAACATAAACGAACAGAGCGGCTCATTGAGATGAAAACATTAACGAACAGAGCGGCTCATTAACATGAAAACATTAACGAACAGAGCGGCTCATAAAGAAAACATTAACGAACAGAGCGGCTCATAGAGATGAAAACATAAACGAACAGAGCGGCTCATTGAGATGAAAACATTAACGAACAGAGCGGCTCATAGAGATGAAAACATTAACGAACAGAGCGGCTCATAGAGATGAAAACATTAACGAACAGAGCGGCTCATAGAGATGACAACATTAACGAACAGAGCGGCTCATAGAGATGACAACATTAACGAACAGAGCGGCTCATAGAGATGAAAACATTAACGAACAGAGCGGCTCATAGAGATGAAAACATTAACGAACAGAGCGGCTCATAGAGATGAAAACATTAACGAACAGAGCGGCTCATAGAGATGAAAACATTAACGAACAGAGCGGCTCATAGAGATGAAAACATTAACGAACAGAGCGGCTCATAGAGATGAAAACATTAACGAACAGAGCGGCTCATAGAGATGAAAACATTAACGAACAGAGCGGCTCATAAAGAAAACATTAACGAACAGAGCGGCTCATAGAGATGAAAACATTAACGAACAGAGCGGCTCATAAAGAAAACATTAACGAACAGAGCGGCTCATAGAGATGAAAACATTAACGAACAGAGCGGCTCATAGAGATGAAAACATTAACGAACAGAGCGGCTCATAGAGATGAAAACATTGACGAACAGAGCGGCTCATAGAGATGAAAACATTGACGAACAGAGCGGCTCATTAACATGAAAACATTAACGAACAGAGCGGCTCATAGAGATGAAAACATTAACGAACAGAGCGGCTCATTAACATGAAAACATTAACGAACAGAGCGGCTCATAGAGATGAAAACATTAACGAACAGAGCGGCTCATAGAGATGAAAACATTAACGAACAGAGCGGCTCATTAACATGAAAACATTAACGAACAGAGCGGCTCATAGAGATGAAAACATTAATCGGTCAGAGTAAATGTGTGTCATCAGATCAGAGTTAATGAGTGTTTTAATGATGATTTGTTTCCTGTTTCAGGGGGTTTTCTGTCGGTCGTGGTTTTAATTACCTCCTGCTCTCATTAATCTCGTTTGTCTTGTTCCTTCGACTTTCACTCTGGTCTCTCTCCTCCTGTCGCTGCAAACTTAACATTCAAATTATTCATGCAAATGTCACAGACTTTGATCACAGAAACACTTTCCACTTCCTGTTTCATTTCAGGTGTTTTTATTTCATGATGATGATAAACACAGAGATCATTTCTCCACACGCTGGATGGAAAAGATCAGCTTTATTATCATTATTATTATTATTCAGAGTTTAACACCTTTATTATCCTCTGCTCACAGTCAGGTTTAATAAACATCCAGTTATTCCCTGAACAGAAAAAAGTCTTTTACTGGTTGTTTTCTGTCTTCTCAGTGAATTCCAGTGTTCTGGATCAAATTTGGTCTAAAAAGGTGAATTCAGTTTAAATTCCTCACTTCCTGTTTAAAACGGTGAACTCAGTGAGGAAGAAAGAGTTAAAGTTAAAGGGAAGGAGATGATGCTGGAGGTCTGATCAATCTGTTTAACTCTGGATCTATAAACTGGGACCAGCATGGAGACACCGTCCTGCCTCAGTAAGGACGTCCCCGTCTCTCCTGCCTGTGGTCCATTCTGAAAAAAGACAACAACCAACAAACAACAACATGAGCGACCAATGAGCAGCGACCACAGGCTGAGGTTTGACACGAATAATCTGCTGACCAGCTGATGACGTCTATTATTATTCATTATTATTTAGAAAGAATAGATTAATAACAATATTAATAATAATAATTAATAATTATATAATAATACACATTTAATAGTAAAACAACAACAACAATAATAATTAATATTAAAAGAATAATAACAATAATAGAGAGCATCATAAATAATTAGATAAAATAACAGGACATGCATCTGCAGAGAGAATAAAGTCTTAAAGGAGAACTTAAGCTGATTTCTACATGCAGCTGTATTGATCAAGCTGCGTTCGACTGATCACTACCCAAGACGTGTCAATTTTTGGTCCGACCCTGATGGCGTTCTTTTAAACGTCTTAACATACTCCAAATATCACCCCAAAAGATGAAAATGAAAATGTCAGATCTAGAATAATCCAGACAGGACAGATCCACAACACAGTGACATTCAGAACAAAAGTGGAACATTAGTGTATCTCTGTGTTATGCACCAAAAATACTACAAAACCTCTATTATTATAATAATAACATCTGACCGTGCGTCCATCTTTCCGTAGCCTCCTCGGTCGTTTCCTCGGTCGTTTCCTCGGTCACCTCTGAAGCCTCCTCTGAAGCCTCCTCGGTCGCCTCCTCGGCCCATGAAGCCTCCTCCACGCTCGAACCCTCCTCTGCGCTCTGCGCCTCCGAAACCTGCTGAGGTCAGAAGAAGCTGATAACTGGAGAGGAAGCGGTCTGAATTTAAATATTAGAGAGGACGTTATTTCCTGTCGTAAAGGTCAACGTCTCCCACCTCTCTCCATCGGCGTCATGCCGTCGGCCTCCTCAGGTTTCGGGCCTTTGCACTGGTTGCACTCGTTACGCCACGAGAAGTTCAGGTTGCCACAGTTCCTGAAGACAAATCAGGAAGTGTGTTGAACAGAGAGCATTAATTTCTGGAATAAAAGCTGGAGTCCAGACTCACGGGTTTGAACACTTCCAGTCTCCAGCTCTCTGCTGTCCTCCTCCTCCTCCGTTACCTCCTGGGAAACCTCCACCTCGACCTCCTCCAAACCCACGACCCATCGGCCCTAAACAAGCAAAGTTAGCAACGTTAGCGAGCGGCTACGAGCAGACCATGTGACCAGAAAAAAAAAAAAAAAAACTATTCAGGTTTCTGCTTTTAACCATTTTAATCTAAAAGGAAGTTTAGTCCCCAAAAAAGAAAGAAAACCAACAAAAGACGACAACATCCTCAACTAAACACCTTTACTGCATAAATTAGCTATATTATAAGATAAACCTCTATTAATCCCAAAGCAGTAACAGAAAAAATATAAAGAGATAAAAAACAACAACCTTAAAGCAGCATGACATAGTCTATATAAAAAAATATACTCAGTAAAATTAAGCTGAAAAAAAAACAGGAATAAAATAAAATAAATTAGAAAGGCAAAAAAATGATTGAATAATAAACTAAATAAAAATAAAATAGAAATAAGGTAAAAAATAAAATAATCAAATAATAAAATATATAAAAAAATAGAAATAAGGTACATGTCAAGTTTATTTGTATAGCCCAATATCACATCATTAAAATAAGAAATAAAATAACAGACTAAAACTAAATGAAAACAGTGCAGTGCTCTGCACAGCTTATAGAAAAGAAAAGAGCTGGAACAGCGTGGCTTCTCTACTCTATCTTCAGTGATTCTTCTCCTTATTCTGGATTAAAATGTGAAAAAAAAAAACACACCACACTTGAGCATTTGAACGTTTTAAAGCTGAGAGCCTGCTGCTGCTGTCACATGATGACCTTTCATTTTACCTCCTCTTCCTCGGCCTCCCCTCATCCCTCCTCGGCTTCCAAAGTCGGCCCTGCGGGTGGCAAAAGACACCTTGATGGGGTTTCCATGGAAGTCTTTACCTGTCAGGTGAAAAATGAGCTTCAGAACCAGAACGAGCGAGACTTGAGCTGTGAGCGAAGACGAGCGGCTCACCGTCGAACCAGTCGATGGCGGCTTTAGCGGAGGGCGGGTCGTCGAAGGACACCGTGGCTTCCCCCTTCAGCTTCCCCGTGTCCCTGTCAGTGTACAGGTTGATCATGGGCTGGCCGCTCTTCTTATTGATCTGCGATCGATAAGGACGACACGGTCACTGCAAAGTGCTTTTACTCTGAAAAGTCATTTCCTTTGATTCTGAGAACATCGAAAACCTGCTAATTTCTAGTGGTTCACTGTAACACAGAGCCCATCTTATTGATCTGCTCTGATCGTCATCAATGATCCACATCTTATTGATCTGCTCTGATCGTCATCAGTGATCCACATCTTATTGATCTGCTCTGATCGTCATTAATGATCCACATCTTATTGATCTGCTCTGATCGTCATCAATGATCCACATCTTATTGATCTGCTCTGATCGTCATCAATGATCCACATCTTATTGATCTGCTCTGATCGTCATCAATGATCCACATCTTATTGATCTGCTCTGATCGTCATCAATGATCCACATCTTATTGATCTGCTCTGATCGTCATCAATGATCCACCTTAATGATCCCGATCTGCTTGAAGAAGTCGGCCACAGACTCCACAGTGTAGTCGTCTCCCAGGCCCTGAACGAAGATGGTGTTATTATCAGAGTTATCCTGCTCCTGCACTGTGGGAGGAGAGGAGGGGAGCAGGTCAGTGAACGCCTCATGGAGTAAAAATGACCAACAACAAGATGACAGGACAGTGAACGCCTCATAGTTTTATAATCATCAACAATAGTTAGCTAAAGTAGAAAGAGGCTGACGTCTCTCTACAATAACTCAGTGGTTAAAGGTGATGTTTACTGGCCAGCTGGACACAGTTTAACGAGCAGAAAACACTCTTTGTGTGTTTATTCATCTTATCTCGTTAAATTATTACAGGTCAGGTTATTATTAACATTTTATGTACATTATTATGACAATTTAATTCCATATTAACCTATCATTATTCAGGAAGGACAGGAAATAACTGAAGAATTTAACATCTCAATCAATAAATAATACTTTGAGATTTGTCTTTTAAATAAAACAGTAAATTATAAAATTGCTGGATAACAACAGCTCGCACATATCACTGAAGTAACCATTACAGAAACATTAAAATATAATCAGCACTACTGTTAATTTAAACACCTGACATTGGGCGGAGGAATATTACATTTATTTAAGTATATATATCTATATGATGGGATAAGTAAAACACATCACTGATGCCTCAAAGTACAATAATTATAATAATGGTCCTGTTGTTAACATACCACTCAGTCAAACACACAGAATGAACGTCCTGCCTTTGGCAAACTTCCTGAAGGATAACACACGTCATGCTGTCGCCACGACAACACAGCTGCTGCTTTACAATACCAAGAGGAATAAATGAAGTGTGATTAAAATGTGGGAGGCTTTATTACCACCTGGATGGATTACTACTTTACTGGTACTTCTGTGAGCAGTAGTACTACATGTACTGTGTCAGGTTACTCCCTAACATCAAACCAGCTTCACCACTGAACTCTGGGAGTTTTTCAGTTCATGACCCAAGACACGCATCAAAAAAAAACACAAAACAAGAAGCTGAAGCACATTTTTCATCCAAACCGGTTCCTGCTTTTCTTATCTCGGCTCTTTTGTTGACACAACAACCAGTGAAACACTGAACACGGTCAAACACCATGACGACAAAAAAAAAAAACACCCATTTACTGCCCTCTGATGGCCATTTCCATCACTGAGCTCATCACCATCATTATTAACCAGACAAACCAGCGAAACTAAATATACTGTGTCAGCGAAATGAAATAAATCAGCCAAATAAGTCAGCTAAAATAAATATATCAGCCAAATTAAATAAGTCAGCTAAAATAAATAAATCAGTTAAAATAAATAAATCAGCCAAATTAAATAAGTCAGCTAAAATAAATAAATCAGCCAAAATAAAAATGTCAGCTAAAATAAATAAATCAGCCAAATTAAATAAGTCAGCTAAAATAAATAAATCAGTTAAAATAAATAAATCAGTTAAAATAAATAAATCAGCCAAATTAAATAAATCAGCCAAATTAAATAAGTCAGCTAAAATAAATAAATCAGCCAAATTAAATAAGTCAGCTAAAATAAATAAATCAGCCAAATTAAATAAGTCAGCTAAAATAAATAAATCAGTTAAAATAAATAAATCAGCCAAATTAAATAAATCAGCCAAATTAAATAAGTCAGCTAAAATAAATAAATCAGCCAAATTAAATAAGTCAGCTAAAATAAATAAATCAGCCAAAATAAAAATGTCAGCTAAAATAAATAAATCAGCCAAATTAAATAAGTCAGCTAAAATAAATAAATCAGTTAAAATAAATAAATCAGCCAAATTAAATAAGTCAGCTAAAATAAATAAATCAGCCAAATTAAATAAGTCAGCTAAAATAAATAAATCAGCCAAAATAAAAATGTCAGCTAAAATAAATAAATCATCCAAACTAAATAAGTCAGCTAAAATAAATAAATCAGCCAATAAGTCAGCTAAAATAAATAAATCAGCCAAAATAAAAATGTCAGCTAAAATAAATAAATCAGCCAAATTAAATAAATCAGTTAAATAAATCAGCCAAATTAAATAAGTCAGCTAAAATAAATAAATCAGCCAAAATAAAAATGTCAGCTAAAATAAATAAATCAGCCAAATTAAATAAATCAGTTAAATAAATCAGCCAAATTAAATAAGTCAGCTAAAATAAATAAATCAGCCAAAATAAAAATGTCAGCTAAAATAAATAAATCAGCCAAATTAAATAAATCAGTTAAATAAATCAGCCAAATTAAATAAGTCAGCTAAAATAAATAAATCAGTAAAAATAAATAAATCAGTTAAATAAATCAGCCAAATTAAATAAGTCAGCTAAAATAAATAAATCAGTTAAAATAAATAAATCAGCCAAATTAAATAAATCAGTTAAATAAATCAGCCAAATTAAATAAGTCAGCTAAAATAAATAAATCAGCCAAAATAAAAATGTCAGCTAAAATAAATAAATCAGCCAAATTAAATAAATCAGTTAAATAAATCAGACAAATTAAATAAATCAGTTAAATAAATCAGCCAAATTAAATAAATCAGTTAAATAAATCAGCCAAATTAAATAAATCAGTTAAATAAATCAGCCAAATTAAATAAGTCAGCTAAAATAAATAAATCAGCCAAAATAAATAAATCAGTTAAATAAATCAGCCAAATTAAATAAGTCAGCTAAAATAAATAAATCAGCCAAAATAAAAATGTCAGCTAAAATAAATAAATCAGCCAAATTAAATAAATCAGTTAAATAAATCAGCCAAATTAAATAAGTCAGCTAAAATAAATAAATCAGTAAAAATAAATAAATCAGTTAAATAAATCAGCCAAATTAAATAAGTCAGCTAAAATAAATAAATCAGCCAAATTAAATAAGTCAGCTAAAATAAATAAATCAGCCAAAATAAAAATGTCAGCTAAAATAAATAAATCAGCCAAATTAAATAAGTCAGCTAAAATAAATAAATCAGTTAAAATAAATAAATCAGCCAAATTAAATAAGTCAGCTAAAATAAATAAATCAGCCAAAATAAAAATGTCAGCTAAAATAAATAAATCAGCCAAACTAAATAAGTCAGCTAAAATAAATAAATCAGCCAATAAGTCAGCTAAAATAAATAAATCAGCCAAAATAAAAATGTCAGCTAAAATAAATAAATCAGCCAAATTAAATAAATCAGTTAAATAAATCAGCCAAATTAAATAAGTCAGCTAAAATAAATAAATCAGTAAAAATAAATAAATCAGTTAAATAAATCAGCCAAATTAAATAAGTCAGCTAAAATAAATAAATCAGTTAAAATAAATAAATCAGCCAAATTAAATAAGTCAGCTAAAATAAATAAATCAGCCAAATTAAATAAGTCAGCTAAAATAAATAAATCAGCCAAATTAAATAAGTCAGCTAAAATAAATAAATCAGTTAAAATAAATAAATCAGCCAAATTAAATAAGTCAGCTAAAATAAATAAATCAGCTAAAATAAATAAATCAGCCAAATTAAATAAGTCAGCTAAAATAAATAAATCAGCAAAATTAAATAAATCAGTTAAATAAATCAGCCAAATTAAATAAGTCAGCTAAAATAAATAAATCAGTTAAAATAAATAAATCAGCCAAATTAAATAAGTCAGCTAAAATAAATAAATCAGCCAAATTAAATAAGTCAGCTAAAATAAATAAATCAGCTAAAATAAATAAATCAGCCAAATTAAATAAGTCAGCTAAAATAAATAAATCAGCCAAATTAAATAAATCAGTTAAATAAATCAGCCAAATTAAATAAGTCAGCTAAAATAAATAAATCAGTTAAAATAAATAAATCAGCCAAATTAAATAAGTCAGCTAAAATAAATAAATCAGCCAAATTAAATAAGTCAGCTAAAATAAATAAATCAGTTAAAATAAATAAATCAGCCAAATTAAATAAGTCAGATAAAATAAATAAATCATCAAAATTAAATAAATCAGCCAAATTAAATAAGTCAGCTAAAATAAATAAATCAGCCAAATTAAATAAGTCAGCTAAAATAAATAAATCAGCCAAATTAAATAAATCAGCTAAAATACATAAATCAGCCAAATTAAATAAGTCAGCTAAAATAAATAAATCAGTCAAATTAAATAAGTCAGCTAAAATAAATAAATCAGCCAAATTAAATAAATCAGTTAAATAAATCAGCCAAATTAAATAAGTCAGCTAAAATAAATAAATCAGCCAAATTAAATAAATCAGCTAAAATAAATAAATCAGCCAAATTAAATAAGTCAGCTAAATTAAATAAATCAGTCAAATTAAATAAGTCAGCTAAAATAAATAAATCAGCCAAATTAAATAAATCAGTTAAATAAATCAGCCAAATTAAATAAGTCAGCTAAAATAAATAAATCAGCCAAATTAAATAAATCAGTTAAAATAAATAAATCAGCCAAATTAAATAAGTCAGCTAAAATAAATAAATCAGTCAAATTAAATAAGTCAGCTAAAATAAATAAATCAGCCAAATTAAATAAATCAGTTAAAATAAATAAATCAGCCAAATTAAATAAGTCAGCTAAAATAAATAAATCAGCCAAATTAAATAAATCAGCTAAAATAAATAAATCAGCCAAATTAAATAAGTCAGCTAAAATAAATAAATCAGCCAAATTAAATAAGTCAGCTAAAATAAATAAATCAGTCAAATTAAATAAGTCAGCTAAAATAAATAAATCAGCCAAATTAAATAAATCAGCTAAAATAAATAAATCAGCCAAATTAAATAAGTCAGCTAAAATAAATAAATCAGCCAAATTAAATAAGTCAGCTAAAATAAATAAATCAGCCAAATTAAATAAGTCAGCTAAAATAAATAAATCAGCCAAATTAAATAAATCAGCTAAAATAAATAAATCAGCCAAATTAAATAAGTCAGCTAAAATAAATAAATCAGTCAAATTAAATAAGTCAGCTAAAATAAATAAATCAGCCAAATTAAATAAATCAGTTAAATAAATCAGCCAAATTAAATAAGTCAGCTAAAATAAATAAATCAGCCAAATTAAATAAATCAGCTAAAATAAATAAATCAGCCAAATTAAATAAGTCAGCTAAAATAAATAAATCAGTCAAATTAAATAAGTCAGCTAAAATAAATAAATCAGCCAAATTAAATAAATCAGTTAAATAAATCAGCCAAATTAAATAAGTCAGCTAAAATAAATAAATCAGCCAAATTAAATAAATCAGTTAAAATAAATAAATCAGCCAAATTAAATAAGTCAGCTAAAATAAATAAATCAGTCAAATTAAATAAGTCAGCTAAAATAAATAAATCAGCCAAATTAAATAAATCAGTTAAAATAAATAAATCAGCCAAATTAAATAAGTCAGCTAAAATAAATAAATCAGCCAAATTAAATAAATCAGCTAAAATAAATAAATCAGCCAAATTAAATAAGTCAGCTAAAATAAATAAATCAGCCAAATTAAATAAGTCAGCTAAAATAAATAAATCAGTCAAATTAAATAAATCAGCTAAAATAAATAAATCAGCCAAATTAAATAAGTCAGCTAAAATAAATAAATCAGCCAAATTAAATAAGTCAGCTAAAATAAATAAATCAGTCAAATTAAATAAGTCAGCTAAAATAAATAAATCAGCCAAATTAAATAAATCAGCTAAAATAAATAAATCAGCCAAATTAAATAAGTCAGCTAAAATAAATAAATCAGTCAAATTAAATAAGTCAGCTAAAATAAATAAATCAGCCAAATTAAATAAATCAGTTAAATAAATCAGCCATATTAAATAAGTCAGCTAAAATAAATAAATCAGCCAAATTAAATAAATCAGTTAAAATAAATAAATCAGCCAAATTAAATAAGTCAGCTAAAATAAATAAATCAGCTAAAACAAATAAATCAGCCAAATTAAATGAGAAAAATATTTACTTTTTATTATTATTCCTCACTTGATAAATCTGTGCGGCTTATTTCTTTATTTGTTGTCTTTCTTTTCTTTTATTGAACTCTTGTTGTTGTAGTGTTCCTGTGAGGGGACTGTTTAGATTTTAATTAGCAGAAGCTACAAAGCCAATAAAGACAGAAAAACCCACCAGCGTTGTGACCAGCTGATCGTTTGTTGGACCCATCCAGCTTCCTGTGCGTCTCTTTTGTATTATGATTTTATGACAGAAAATAAACTCTTCACACCCTCAGCTGCAGGTTAATGCTTCTGAAATCAAACATCTTCCACACATGTTAAACTTCAGCGCTGTGCAGCCGTTTGGAAACCAAGTCCTGCTATTCGACGCTTTAATCAGAAATATGATTTGATGACTGAAACCACTGAAGAGCGTCCACATAGCATTGATGCCCGGCAGAAAAATCTGTTTCTTTTTTTTCGGTGAAAAGTTAATAATATTAATAAATTTGTTTCACAAAGACATGTTGCAGAAGCACTAATTAAAAGAGTGTGCTGTGAAGGCTTCACACATTAAATCAAACATATTCCACCGATGGCCCCGCTCTCATCATCATCATCATCATCATCATCATCATCAGGCCCTTTTACCCGTGCTTCATGCTTCACATGGACTCACCCTCCTCAAACCCAACAAACCTTTTTGCTCGAGTGTTTTTAGTTTGTTTTTGTCACTTACCACCAAACTTATTGAATCCTCCACGATCGCCCATTCTGATGAGGAGGAAGAGAGAAACATTGAAGGCTGGCGCTGACCGGTTGTGGGTTACCTTCACTCTCACCGCCTCTCACTGAGTATAAGTACACTCTACACTGCCCTGTACTATACTATACTACAGTACTGAGTGTCTTGAATACACGTCGAGGACAAGAGGCCGCTTTAAAGACCTTGTCTTTGGGTGTTTCCTTTCCTCAGATCCCTGGATGGCTGCTGGGGATCTTTTACAACTTTCCTCCCAAAAATGTTCAGACTCCCCCCAAATGATTCCCAGTCTTTCTTTCCTCCCACTGCTGTTAGCTGTACTTAAGACTTTCCTACTGATGGCTTAAGAGCAGAAAGCCAGCCTGGAGAGAAGGTAAGAGCCTAGGAGAAGATTCACAGATTGATTAAAGCAGAGCATGTCACAGTGAGGGGGGTGGGAACAGGTGAGGAGGGCAGGTGATGGGCATGTTTAGTGTGGAGGCCTCAGGTTATTTCTTTTTTTTCGGCTTTTGTTCTCGCAGACAAAGAGACACCATGAGGGAGGCTTCAGGCTTCAGAACCTCTGGGTACAAATGTGGAATACCAGTCAAATTTATGTTGAGTTCACACCAAACGTAAAGTGACTTTTAGCCTGAATCCTCCTGACATTAACCGGGTTCACTGCAGCAGGAGTACAGTGATTTAACTGGGGTGGGAACTGGCAACACGATACGACACATATCATGATATCTGAGTCACAATACGATACATAATTGCAATATTGTGATATTGCAAAAGTGTATCATGACTTGAGTCTTGAGTCGTATTCAAATATCACGATACCTATCCTGATATTTGAGTCATGATACAAAATGTATCGCCATACTTGAGTCATGATACCATACATTATTGCAATATTGCATCGTATCAATATTGTGATATTGCAATAATGTATCGTATCATGACTCAAATACCACGATACTTATTGTACCCATAATTGCAATACTGTGTACTGCGGTAATATTGCGACATTCTACATAGATCAATGAAAAGTTCAAAGCGCAGCTTAAAATACCAGCTGTATAGATGTACACTTATATTTACATGTTTTTATTTAACTTTTTATTTCAACGTGCGGAAGTCGTTCTGGATTAACAATAGGCCCAAAACATTACTTTTTTTTTTTTTTTGCTAAAAAAAATTGATATTAAGAAATTAAAAATCAGAAGAAAAATACTGGGATATATTGCCATATCAATATTATTCCCACCCCTAGATTTGATAAACGGATCAAAAGGACGCTGAATCGAGCACAGAATGAGTCATAAAAAGTCTGACTTTGTGCTTTTAAAAGTTTGTAATGTTGTAGCTGCACCATCAAAAGGCATAAACATGGCAGCGAATGTTGTTTATACCCATTTATTTTCAACCCATCTCTGTACAGATATGCAGATAATAGAGGGATAACAAAGAGCAGTGATGATAGGAGGAACTGAAAGAATTTTGTGACACAGCATCACAGGAAATTTATCTTTACTGTACTTAATAATTTGCCCAGTATGAAAAAGTTAATATAATCCTTCATTTGCCCCTCAAACAGTTAAATCTGTTCCTGCTGCAAAGAGGACAGAGGGAAACATTAAAATAATATAAAAATAAGAGGCAGTGTCATCAGTAAAAAAAAATAGGATAAATAGAAAAATATGTCAGAATAAGAAGGAAACAGAGACATGGAAGTAAACAATGAATACATGTGGAAATAAACAACACAAAAAGTCAGTAAATAACCATAAATGAACAAAATGGACCTGAACTGGTGGAATAAAGATAATGTACATCTATAGTTATTAATCCTGTACAGATCCATCAGTTTCCTTCTTATTCTGACAGATGTCTCTATTTGTTCTACTTGTTTGCTGATGACACTGCCTCTTATTCCTCATGTAGCTCCTTGTTGTCATGTTTGTGGGACAAATAAAGATTATCTGCTCTTATTTTGCATATCAATAAAAAAATGACTGCACGTGTAGATTATGAGAGAGTTTGGTGTGAACGCATCTCTTAAAGTTATCAGCTCTGCCTTTAGTTTCCATTTGAACACAGGTTTTTTGGGCAGTTTGTAAAGTGTACGACTCTTTTCTATTTCCATCACATCCAGAGGGAAACAGCTGCTTTTAGCTTTTAGCTTTTAGCTCACTCCATCACTCCTCCATCGCTCAAACACCTCCAGCTCTGCGCTGAGTAAAGATAGAAACATGGGATCATTTAGCGATGCTTCAGTTCAGCTTGGTGACGGTGGGGGAAGGATAGACAGGCTGATGGATGACAGGACAGACGATGGAATGATAAACTAATTTCTCTATGAGTTCATCACCAACATCATGAAACACCGAGCAACCTCCAGAAGAAAAACATCAACTTACCAGCTCCTGCTTCACTTTGCTTCCTGTACAGTTTAGAGGGTTTCTTTCATTTTGATATCATGTCTGTCGCTCATAAATGTGAACAAACCAAACCACCACATGTTCACGATGAACCTGTGCTCGCTGCTTTTCCATTTTTACTGTTTGGGGGCACCTGTTTGTGTTTAAATCTGAGCAGTGCTTTTCCTTTTCATGACAGAGTTTAAGTTCTTTCTGTTTCTGTTCAGTCAGACCCAACGCAGTGATTTCCTCACGATCATCAGGACATTTTTCATCGTTAATGTTTCATAATAACCGTCCATCCTTTCAGACTCTACCTCCATGTTTTGAACACTTCCTCTGGTGAGTTCGGAGCGTTTGAAGCTTCCTGACTGAACCCATCAGAGATCAACGTTATCCTTTACTACCATGTTTACAGCAAAAGAAGGAATAAAACCCCAAAATGAGTTACTGGAGCTTCAGCTTCACACACTCACTCCTCATTAAACGCCTACAATCATCATCATACAGAACATATTCTTATTAATATGATGATTTTTACCATACCACCAAAACTGAGTTCTGTTTCGAGCTTAAAATAAAAAAAAAATATTAGGGATATAAACCAACAAAAAACTGATGGAGCTCGTTGAGCACATGAAGCATCAGGTTCTATGTTATTAGATTTTGGATATTATGTGTTGATGGATCAGAGCAGATTTAGTCTCTCTCTCTCTCTCTCTCTCACACACACACACACACACACCTGTAAGTTAGCTTTAGCACGTGTTTTCCTCAGGAGAGGCAACGTTCACACTGACTGGGTGATTTTTAAACACTCACCCCATGACTCCTCTTCCTCTTGGTCCACCTCGGCCACCTCGGTCAAACCCGCGGTCGTATCCACCGCCACGACCTCCAAATCCTCCGCTGCGCCCCCTGCCGCCGCGGCCATCTTGACCTCCGTAACCTCCGTCTGGAGCGCCATAATCTCCGCCTCCACCTCTCATCGGTGGGCTTTCGTCTCCATAACCTGAGAGGGTTTTAAAAGTTTAACGACACACAGATCTCACTGTAAACTGTTTGATTTTAAATCCAACAGAAGCAGTGAACGTTGAGGTCGAAGCTGAAGGATCTCCTACCTCCACCAGGGCCGTACTGGCTCTGCTGGCTGTAGCTCTGTGGGGGGGAGGTGTAGCTCGGAGGAGGCTGGTTGTAATGTCCTCCTCCATGTTGGGATGGTTGTTGGTGGCTCCCCCCACCCCCATAGCTGCCGGTCAGACCTCCACCGCCGCCGTAACCTCCTCCACCCTGCCCACCGCTCAGCGGCTGGCTGAAGCTGGAAGCCTGTGAGTTTCCTTCATATCTGCTGAAACGAGAAACAAACTGTTCTTCATCCACAGAAGACCTTCACTGTGACTTTTCTTTAGGTCTGTTTCCCATCAGTTACAGAGGAGCAGGGGAGCAGAGGAGCAGGGGAGCAGAGGAGCAGAGGAGCAGAGGAGAAGTGAAGCAGAGGAGCAGAGGAAAAGTGGAGCAGTGGAGCAGAGGAGCAGTGGAACGGAGGAGCAGGGGAGCAGAGGAGCAGTGGAACGGAGGAGCAGTGGAGCGGAGGAGCAGAGGAGCAGAGGAGCGGTGGAGCAGAGGAGCAGAGGAGCGGAGGAGCGGAGGAGCAGAGGAGCAGAGGAGCGGTGGAGCAGAGGAGCAGAGGAGCGGAGGAGCGGAGGAGCAGAGGAGCGGTGGAGCAGAGGAGCGGAGGAGCGGAGGAGCGGAGGAGCGGAGGAGCAGAGGAGCAGAGGAGCGGTGGAGCGGAGGAGCAGAGGAGCGGAGGAGCGGAGGAGCGGTGGAGCGGTGGAGCGGTGGAGCAGAGGAGCGGAGGAGCGGAGGAGCAGAGGAGCGGAGGAGCGGAGGAGCAGAGGAGCAGAGGAGCGGTGGAGCGGTGGAGCGGAGGAGCAGAGGAGCAGAGAAGGCGGTGGAAGCGGAGGAGCAGAGAGGCGGTGGAAGCGGAGGAAGCGGTGGAAGCGGTGGAAGCGGAGGAAGCGGAAGCGGTGGAAGCGGAGGAGCAGAGGAGCAGAGAGGCGGTGGAAGCGGTGGAAGCGGAGAGCAGAAGGCGGTGCGTGGAAGGCAGTGGAGCAGAGGAGCAGAGGAGCAGTGGAGCAGAGGAGCAGAGGAGCAGTGGAGCAGAGGAGCAGAGGAGCAGAGGAGCAGTGGAGCAGAGGAGCAGAGGAGCAGAGGAGCAGAGGAGCAGAGGAGCAGTGGAGCAGAGGAGCAGAGGAGCAGTGGAGCAGAGGAGCAGAGGAGCAGAGGAGCAGTGGAGCAGAGGAGCAGTGGAGCAGAGGAGCAGAGGAGCGGTGGAGCGGTGGAGCGGAGGAGCAGAGGAGCAGAGGAGCAGTGGAGCAGAGGAGCAGTGGAGCAGAGGAGCGGAGGAGCAGTGGAGCAGAGGAGCAGAGGAGCAGTGGAGCAGAGGAGCAGAGAAGCAGTGGAGCAGAGGAGCAGAGGAGCAGAGGAGCAGAGGAGCAGAGGAGCAGTGGAGCAGAGGAGCAGAGGAGCAGAGGAGCGGAGGAGCAGAGGAGCAGAGGAGCGGTGGAGCGGTGGAGCGGAGGAGCAGAGGAGCAGAGGAGCGGTGGAGCGGTGGAGCGGAGGAGCAGTGGAGCAGAGGAGCAGAGGAGCGGTGGAGCGGAGGAGCAGAGGAGCAGAGGAGCGGTGGAGCGGTGGAGCGGAGGAGCAGAGGAGCAGAGGAGCGGTGGAGCGGAGGAGCAGAGGAGCAGAGGAGCGGAGGAGCAGAGGAGCGGAGGAGCAGAGGAGCAGAGGAGCGGTGGAGCGGAGGAGCAGAGGGTGGAGGTGTCCTTACCCTGCAGCAGAGGATGGAGGAGGAGGCTGGCTGTAGAAAGAGGACTGCTGGTTGTAGCTGCTCATGTTGGAGGACTGGTTGCTATTGTTGTAGCTTCCAGGGCTGTAGGACTGGTTGTAGCCTCCTCCAGCTCCTCCACCTCCTCCAGCTCCCTGGTTGGAGGGTGGAGAGCCGTAGCCTGCAGAGAGAGGACAGGAGTTAAAGGCAGCTACAGCTCAGAGTGATCGGCAGGCTGGACACTCGTCCTCTCACCTGAGTGGGACTGTCCATATCCTCCCTGGCTGTAGGAGCTGGGGCTGCTGGTGGAGCTCTGGTTGTAGCCTCCGTAGCCCTGCTGGCTGTAGCTGTGTCCAGAGGACTGGCCATAGCCCTGGTCAGCACCTCCTCCACCTCCTCCACCTCCTCCATAGGACCCATAGCTGTTAAAGAAACAAACATCACTGTCTGCTGCAACCACTCATTAATAAACCTCTAAAGGGCACACTAATCCACTGAACTCAAAGCACCGTGCTGCTATTTATTAGTTCAGCACTCTTCATGTTGTTAAACATACTGTATGTACAGAGAATTAAAACCACTTTTAATGTTGTTAAACTGTGTATTTTGTGATGAAAAAGATCCAAATTCTTAGACACGTAAAAAAAAAAAAAAAGTACCAGCAAACGTAACTTTTTAAAAACTAACATAGACAACACTGCTACAACATTATCTACATTTTTTAAATATAATTTTTATCTATTAACTCCTGCTGTCTTTATTACTCTATTTAATCCACTGTGCTTATATGATGACCTGGTTTGTTGCTTATTTAGACTTTTATTGTTGTCCTTATTTATTATAGGCATACGTATTGTTGCTCTGTCCACTTTGCTGCTGTAGCAACGCTGCAAATTTCTCCATTTTTGGGACTAAAAAAATATGTCATCTATTTAATTTATCACCAACTATTTTTGATAAGCTATTCACGATAGATTTTTGATTTTAAAGTGAAAAAGTCTAAATTTTCTGGTTTGAGTTTCTTGAATGTGAATATTTCCTGTTTTTTTTCCTCCTCTGTGAGAGTAAACTGAATATATGTGAGACATTTCAAACACTGATCCACATTTTAAAAAACAAAGAGCAATCAGTTAACTTTTCCATAAAATCATTAAATTCCGTGGTTTCTCATACTTGTCTTGCCCAATAATAACTGAAATATGTTTCTATGCTAGGTGTCTGGATGAGGGTGAAGGGAGCTACTGGCTGTATCATACAGAGAAAATTAATCAATATCAAGAAATAAAGCTGGGAAACTCCAGTGTGTGATGCAAACATTACTTACCCCTGGCCAGATGATTGAGAATAATCTGTGGAAAAAAAATATCACAGAGTGTTAAAGTCAAAACAAATATTTTTATTGGTACTAATATCATTTATGTAACAGCTGATATCTGCTATGAAGCATTCACTCTGGAATCCACTTCAAAATATACATTTTAATTGAACAAAAAAGAAAAAAGAAGCATTCAGGAATAATAAAAGAAAGGCTTTATTGTCCATAAACCATTATATGATAATAATATGATATAACATGCTATAATAGGAAATAAAGGTATAATATCACATGATATAATGGGATAAAATATGATATAACACGCTATAATAGGAAATAAAGGTATAATATCACATGATATAATAGGATAAAATATGATATAATATACTATAATAGGAAATAAAGCTATAATATCACATGCTATAACATGATATAACATGCTATAATATACTATAATAGGAAATAGAGGTATAATATGACATGATATAATGGGATATAATACGATATAACATGATATAATATACTATAATAGGAAATAAAGGTATAATATCACATGATATAATGGGATAAAATATGATATAACACGCTATAATAGGAAATAAAGGTATAATATCACATGATATAATAGGATAAAATATGATATAATATACTATAATAGGAAATAAAGCTATAATATCACATGCTATAACATGCTATAACATGCTATAACATACTATAATAGGAAATAGAGGTATAATATGACATGATATAATGGGATATAATACGATATAACATGATATAATATACTATAATAGGAAATAAAGGTATAATATCACATGATATAATGGGATATAATATGATATAACATGATATAATAGACTATAATAGGAAATAAAGGTATAATATGACATGATATAATGGGATATAATATGATATAACATGCTATAATATACTATAATAGGAAATAAAGGTATAATATGACATGATATAATGGGATATAATATGATATAACATGATATAATATACTATAATAGGAAATAAAGGTATAATATGACATGATATAATGGGATATAATATGATATAACATGCTATGATATACTATAATAGGAAATAAAGGTATAATATCACATGATATAATGGGATATAATATGATATAACATGCTATAATATACTATAATAAAAAATAAAGGTATAACATGACATGATATAATGGGATATAATATGATATAACATGATATAATATACTATAATAGGAAATAAAGGTATAATATGACATGATATAATGGGATATAATATGATATAACATGCTATAATATACTATAATAGAAAATAAAGGTATAACATGACATGATATAATGGGATATAATACGATATAACATGATATAATATACTATAATAAAAATAAAGGTATAACATGACATGATATAATGGGATATAATACGATATAACATGATATAATATACTATAATAGGAAATAGAAGTATCATATGACATGATATAATGGGATATAATATGATATAACATGCTATAATATACTATAATAGGAAATAGAAGTATCATATGACATGATATAATGGGATATAATATGATATAACATGCTATAATATACTATAATAGGAAATAGAAGTATCATATGACATGATATAATGGGATATAATATGATATAACATGCTATAATATACTATAATAGAAAATAAAGGTATAACATGACATGATATAATGGGATATAATACGATATAACATGATATAATATACTATAATGGGAAATAGAGGTATAATATGACATGATATAATGGGATATAATACGATATAACATGCTATTATATACTATAATAGGAAATAGAGGTATAACATGACATGATATAATGGGATATAATATGATATAACATGCTATAATATACTATAATAGGAAATAAAGGTATAATATGACATGATATAATGGGATATAATATGATATAACATGCTATTATATACTATAATAGGAAATAAAGGTATAATATGACATGATATAATGGGATATAATATGATATAACATGATATAATATACTATAATAGGAAATAGAGGTATAATATGACATGATATAATGGGATATAATATGATATAACATGCTATAATATACTATAATAGGAAATAAAGGTATAATATGACATGATATAATGGGATATAATATGATATAACATGCTATAATATACTATAATAGGAAATAGAGGTATAATATGACATGATATAATGGGATATAATATGATATAACATGCTATAATATACTATAATAGGAAATAAAGGTATAATATGACATGATATAATGGGATATAATATGATATAACATGCTATAATATACTATAATAGGAAATAAAGGTATAATATGACATGATATAATGGGATATAATATGATATAACATGCTATAATATACTATAATAGGAAATAAAGGTATAACATGACATGATATAATGGGATATAATATGATATAACATGCTATAATATACTATAATAGAAAATAAAGGTATAATATGACATGATATAATGGGATATAATAAGATATAACATGCTATAATATACTATAATAGAAAATAGAGGTATAATATGACATGATATAATGGGATATAATATGATATAACATGATATAATATACTATAATAGAAAATAAAGGAATAACATGACATGATATAATGGGATATAATACGATATAACATGCTATAATATACTATAATAGGAAATAAAGGTATAATATGACATGATATAATGGGATATAATATGATATAACATGCTATAATATACTATAATAGGAAATAAAGGTATAACATGACATGATACAATGGGATATAATACGATGTAACATGCTATAATATACTATAATAGGAAATAAAGGTATAACATGACATGATATAATGGGTTATAATACGATATAACACGCTATTATATACTATAACATGAAATAAAGGTATAATATGACAAGATATAATGGGGTATAATATGATAATTGAAACATTTATTAACACATTAATACTTTTAGTTTGACTACACTTCTCTGTGATGCAGTGTTTCTACAGAGTTTACTGCAGTAAATGGCAGTGGGCATCTGACAGACATGTGAACCACAAGCTAGCCTGCTAGCTAACAACCTTTAAGCTAAATGCTAGCTGAATGCACCGGTACCTGGCTAAGTTAGCGTTAGCTTTACGGTAACCGATTCGGTCCGATCGGTTAAGAGACATTGTGACGTACACATAATAAATAAACCTAAAAAAAAAAAAAAAAAAATCTCAAAGTAAAACACATTCAAACGAAAACGTTAATGTAAACTGATATGATTAGCGGCTAGCTGGCAATACTGACCACCGGCTAGCCTCACCAGCTAGCCACCGGTAGCCTTCACTGGTAGCACATCGTACCGTTAGTGAAGCGCTAAACAAAGCATCTCTCACCATTAGACGACATTTCGACGAACGGATCACAGCCTCTAACAAAGGCAGTCACACGGTGTGTTGTTAGCTGAGCCGAGGAGGAGGAGGACCGAGGTGAAGACAGATGCACCAGGTCTCCTCCACAGTGCAGCCCTGCAGGACCCGCTGTGGCCGCAGGGGGGCGCTCGGGCCGTCTCAGAGCCATAGACTGTATCAGAGCCCATCCATCCCTCCATCCCTCCATGTTCTCCCTCTTATCCTCTCAGGGTGGCTGGAGTCTATCCCAGCTGTCTTAGGGTGAAAGACAGGGTCCACCCTGGACAAGTGTCCAGTTCATCACAGGACACATAGAGACAGACAACCACTCACACTCACATTCACACCTACGGTCAATTTAAATTAACCAGTTAACCTAATCCCCATGCATGTTTTTGGATGGTGGGAGGAAGCCGGAGTACCAGAGAGAACCCACACAGACATGAGGAGAACATGCAAACTCCACACAGAAAGACCCCGGGCCGGGAATCAAGTCCATTCTGTGATGTATGTTTTCATGTAAAACGCAAAAACGTTAAGAATAAGACAGCCACACTAAAGCGGTTATTAAAAAAGTAACATTCAATGTTTGTGAAACAAACGGTAGCAACATCTCTAACAAGCTTGGGTCAAAAACACTCTAACAACAATATTAAGTGACATAGCCCTGCATGTACGACATCAGTGTTTCTCAAACCTGCAAATTGTGAGGTCTCCCCTCAACTCTGACAGTGTACACATGGAACAAACAGGTCTATTTGTAAACTGTCAGAGTTACAGACTTGTATGAGTCAACAGAATAGAATAGATTATATTTTTTTATTTATACGCCACGGGGGGAAATTCACCTGCCACAGCAGCATAGACATGATACAGTAATAAAAAACAATAAACCACAGCAAAGACATAAAAGAATAAGTAACAGTAATAATAATATAATCCATATTTACAATATGTACTAAATAACAAGGGAGGAAAAATATATTTTTAAATTGTAAATGAAATGTTACACACAATTATAAGATGAATAGAATGTATTTTTAATATGAAATAAAACAGAAGTGCAAAAGGAAGGACAGTGATGGTAAAGAGTCCAGCTGTATTAACATCAGCCAGTGATGCTGATGTTAGAAAGTTTTATTGCAGATGATGGAGGTGAGCTTTGCTGACGTCCTCCAGACAGAGCTGATCCAG
Source organism: Synanceia verrucosa (assembly GCA_029721515.1). Lineage (NCBI taxonomy): Eukaryota > Metazoa > Chordata > Actinopteri > Perciformes > Synanceiidae > Synanceia > Synanceia verrucosa. The sequence goes on along the minus strand of CM056563.1, from coordinate 25,162,188 downwards.
GACAGAGCTGATCCAGGACAGAGCTGGTCCAGGACAGAGCTGGTCCAGGACAGAGCTGGTCCAGGACAGAGCTGGTCCAGGGCAGAGCCAGTCCTCCTGACCATCCTGTTCAGTCTTCAGTCAATTTAGACCCCTAAAAAGAATCCACAGTCCCTGTAGTGTGATGTACATGTATGATTACATCATATTACACCTAGAATCCACTTTGACAACAATTTCACTAAGTAACAAACTATGATGCTGTTTCTAGTCATAATATTGTCATATCTTACAGGTGAAAAAAGGTGATCCTCTTTTCCTTGTTTCCAGACACCGTTTACTGGAGCATCCATAGGCTGCACAGAAGTCAGGCATTTTGACTCATTTGATGTATTCCTGTAAACACAGGGTCAGAAATTTCCTGTGTCATAATGTATCAACATTTAAGATGTTTTCAACAAACCAAACAGCTTGGAAATCATGTGCAACTGAAGTTCTGTTGAAACCTTTCTGCCTCTGATGTAAAGCTGCTGGGTCATATTTGTAGACAGCTAATAAACACAAGCACATCCACAAAGACCGTCACTAGACAAAAAAAACAAGCAGTTATACAAGAAATTAAAATCTTGATTGTGGTCTCAGCCTTGACAGGTTGAGACAAAGTTAGCCCTTTGTTCAAATAGCCGTGAAACAACTGTGCTGCACAATTAAGTCTTTTTTTTCTCTAAGAAAAGCTGTGATTTCAACATGTCCAAGCATCCTGACTCATTGTCACGTTATGAAGGTTTGTATTAAGGAGTATTTTTGATTGTGCAGATAACTCACCTTCCAGAAGTAGTATACCACAATGGTATACTATGGTAAGATGGCTGCCGTACAGCTACGCCAACCCTCCGTCTCAGAGCCATGTATAGACAAATGAAGCGTCATGAAGCACATTTATTATATTATTTTTGACTCCTCTAGATGGCGCTCTTGGTTTAAAATTCACATTTTAAACCAAGAGCGCCATCTAGAGGACTCCAAAAATATCACAAGTGCTTCATGGAGCTTTTGTCCATCTAATCAGGTCTGAGTGTAATTTCCACTGAATAAAGAGATTAAAAGTGTTGAATAAAGAGATTAAAAGAATATTGAATGAAGAGATTGAAGGTTATATTAAAGTTTTTAGTGAATAAAGAGTCTTTTAGGGTAAAGGTTGGGTAAAATCATTATAATAAATTAGGGTAAAAGAAAAGTGGGAACACTTCACGAGTTTGCGTGTCATCCTTGCGCCAGGGGCCATGCTAATCTTCTCTGTATCGTTCCAATCTTAGTATATGTGCTACCGAGATAACACATAAGTGTGTTCTTCCTGGGGGGCATTTATGGGGTCTCACCCAGGAAGTTCCTCTATTGTGGGGACAAGAGTCAGCGACTAAAAGAGAACAAAGGAGCTGGTTTAAATGGTTGAAAATAAGAATAAAATAGTCTGTGTGCTGTGATGTGAATCCTGTACCCCATACTGGACCCCAGGACCTGTTCTGATCCAGTCTGACCCAAGTCAGGATCCTTCTGCTTCACAGAGGAACACAGATGGCTGATGGGAAGTCTAGACAGCCTGACGTCAGCCGGCCGGAATTGGATATCTGAAAGAGACGAGAACAAAAGACCTCTTTACGGCTCCGCCTGCATTCCATCTGAAGGACTCTGACCTCCAGAAACCCTCGACAGGATCCAGGACTGAAGAGGACTGAAGAGGACTGGAGGGTCGGGGGATGGGGACAAACACCAGACCGGTTTTTACACTCTGTGGTTCACAGCTGTGAAAAAAAGGAAGAACATAAGAGACAACATGGAGTTGAGAGAGCTAATAACTCTAATTAATAATGATAATACATTTAAAAAACTAATTTAAGTCAAAGTGTAAAACCACCAGAATTTATTTACCATTTTCCACTGAATAAAACATGTTCTTCATGAGAGCTTTCTGTCAGTTTCCTACTTCCTGTTTACGTTTTAAACATGGCGGTGCAGTTCCAGCAGCTCACCAGCAGGTGTCCTCCTGACACCAGCCTGCACAGCGCCGTTTATACAGAGACTTTCTTTTTTTTAGTTTTAATGAACTTTTTTCAAACATTACAAAGACACAAATAAAACAGCGTTAAATAAAAGTATTATAAATATTGTTACATTAGTCAACTTAGCAGTTTTTAAGGTATACAGGATAAAAAGTTTATAGAGAGACTTGCGACAACTGAAATCATGGGCGCCATCTTTGAGACCGCTCAATTTACACTGGGAGCGCTTGACAGCGTAGCGCTGCGTGCCAGACTGAGATTCACAACAGAACGTAATGAGCTGTCCGCTGGCAAGTTTTTAAAAACTCATTCAGTTGCACACGTAGGCTACAGTTAAATTTACTCACCGTCAACTCCAACCACTTCTGTAGTTTCTCTCCATGCATTCTCTTTTCGGTTGCTGCCTTTATAAAAGGCATGTTGGGCATCATAAATAATGCTGTGTTTCTACACTTCGACGATAAAACTTCCCTCGTCTTATTGGCCCTCCGCCGGTTGTGCTGCTAAAATGAAGTAGCTGCAGTTCACTCGTGACATTTTATTTTGAAAATCCACCGGAAACTCGTTTAATCTGGTTCTTGACTTCCTGTCTGCTCGATCTAGTTAGTGGAAACTGTCACGTTTTAGCTGTGACAGGCTTGGAAATAGAAGCAGAGCGTACCTCTGATACGCGCTGGGAACGCTGCCGTTTCGCGTGCGGCGTGAATTGACTCAGTGACTGTAATGAAAGCGTCTCACAGCGGCTGTCGCTCCGCTGCCGCTGCCAGTACGCGTGCGGTGTGAACTAATTAATAATGTTAGAATTAATAATGTCTGCCAATGGAACGAAGTTGGGAAGTGGCAACAAATCACTCATCACTTAAACTGTTTAAGAATGATAAATATTTCTCATCCTTTACTAAAGTATAAACACTTTTACAAATATGTCACGTTTATCGTTTGGAGAAGACAGATCAATCTGTCTAAATCACCTAACCAGTGGAGCAGCTTACCTTACCTTCTCTGATAGCAGTCACTGTGTAGCCTACGATTGATCCAAACAGACAACTTCTTGGTTATTTAGATTAATCTATGAATATTTCTCCTAAACATCAAATTAACTCTTCCTTCAGTACTTAAGTGTGATGATCAGACTTAGCTTGGCCCCGCCCATCCCGACAACCAGTGTTTCGAACGTTCAGGACCGTTCTGTCTTGTGATTGGTTCAAAGGTAGTCACGTGTTTAGTGGACGCCATGTTTAAGACAGAGGAGTAATCAAACCGTCCTTATGCGTCGTGTTGTTCAGCTCAGACCTGGTACACGGTCACAGTGGTTTTCCTCAGGATCTCATGAGGAGCTTCAGTTCTTACTTACTTTTACCGTAATATTCCAGATGTGTTTTAATGGCTCTGCTGTGATTTAAATATGATTTTTCCTCTTGAGAGTCTTATTTAAATGTTGTACAAATCATTGTGTTCTGCTGGGATTTGAATGCAAACATTCAGAATGTATTATATGCCGTAGTGTAAGAAGTAACCGCAGATATTAACAGATTGTCTCATACAACATGTATATTTTAACGGTAATATTCACACTCCACACACACATTCACTTTTGCATATTATTCTATGAAGTTATTTTTATGTTGCTAATGTCTGAATTGATTTTTATGAAAGAGAAAACAACTCTTGAATTGATAAACAAAATCAGACTACATGTGTCTGGTCTTTTTTCCCTTGGACATCAGCCAGATATTTAACAATAAACACAGTCAGATCATCACAGCTAAGCAGCTAAGGGAAGGCTTAATATTTAAAGATTCATAGATTAATCTAAATAACCAAGAAGTTGTCTGTTTGGATCAATAAGTAGCTTAATCGTAGGCTACACAGTGACTGCTATCAGAGAAGGTAAGGTAAGCTGCTCCACTGATTAGGTGATTTAGACAGATTGATCTGTCTTCTCCAAACGATAAACGTGACATATTTGTAAAAGTGTTTATACTTTAGTAAAGGATGAGAAATATTTGATCAAATCTTGAAAATGGGTTGTTCAAAAGGGAAAGAAGGATTCTGATTAGATCACAGAATCCAATCCTAGTTTGAATCTGGATCAAACCTTCAGTTTGTGTTGTTCAAAACATTTCAGTAGGATTTGGATAACTTTGATCCAAAATAACAGGATTATCCTGATCCCAACAGAGGGTAGGATTTCAAGGTGGACTTCAGGAAGAAAATGTAGGAAAACTGTAATGTGTTTGTATCATTTAGTGTATAGACTTTTATTTATATTTATATTAACCGTTACAGTGATAAAGTAAATAAAGTAGACATATGCTGCCAAATAAGCCTTTCACTACAGTAAAGTCAAAATAAAATATAAATGATCTTGTGAAAACAATGAAATTGTGAAACAATCCATCAGATTTCAATAACATATTGTTTTTTTCTGTCATCACTGTAAATTAATTTCTAAGAAACAGTCATGACAGATGAAACGGGTTACAGTGACTCCATGTTGGCTCTTCCACCTGTTGGTCTTTACGTAGCTGTAGCCCACACTGTGATATGTTGTCCCATTTAAAGCACTGCAAATCTGGATTTGGTCATCCTGAAAGCTGTGTACTGGACCAGAGTGGTCCAGTCCAATGTTGCTTTGAAAAACCCACATAAAAGTTATATGGATTACCTGATCCGGGATAGCAAAAACAGGATTTCCAAATCCGGATAATTTTGATCCAGATTAAATGTTTGAACAACTGTCCCTCGGGGACGTGTATGAATATTGTTTTAGTGTCTAACACAATCAGTCAGCGACAAGGCAAATTATCAGACGATCAACACACCACTGAGCTCTTTTTCTAATGAAGTTATCACTTTGAGGCAGGAAAACACACAAGAGTGCAAAAAAACAGGAAACACCTTTAAACATGATATTAAATCGAATGTGGGGAAGTTCGTCAACAAACACAAACTAGGCTATGTTTGATTTGTGAGTTTAGTCTAAAAAAAATGGCCGACAACCAACACTTCACTGAGCCCTCATCATAAAGATATCTGAACATTATATTATAAATAGAAATGTTTTTTTCTGTTTCTATATTGCTTTTCAGAAAAGAATATTTTCTACTGATCTCCACTGTATATAATAATAATAATAATAATGCATTAGTCACACATAAAGGTTGATTGTGTCTTGTACTCTGAACAGAAAAAAAATCTTTTGAAAAATATTTAGAATCAGTGCATGTAGAAAATATTATTACCCATAGCAGAAGTAAAGATATAACAAGAAGGGCCTCCTTGAAGTATTTAAAAGTAGAAGTAGATTCACCACTGACAGTGTTCTAGAATATCACTATGACTGGATTATTCTAACTATTGATGCTTTAACCTTCAGACTGTACTCTTATCTTGTACCTGTTTGTTGTGGAGCTCATCTTAAATATTGTATTCTATTAGATGCTTTAATCTAATGCATCGTATTTTAAAACCTGATCATATGATCTTTACTGTATCTGGAGTGCAAATATAGAAATGAGAATAATCGCAATGACAATAACAGGAGCGTAAACTCTTTTCAGAGGTGTAGGGACTGATTGAGACACACTTCAGGAGGAAACATGGACACACTTATGATAAATGTTTGAAATTCACTCTGCAGTGCTCTTGTTTTTTGTTACCATGACAACAGCGTTTCCTCAGAAACTACTATCTCAGGTAAGAAACAACACAGTCTGCGATGAAGGTATCCTCATCCCTTCTTTACTCTGTTTCAGAGTTTAAATTATATGATTGTATATCATACAAATCTTTACCTGATGGAAGCTGCTGATCTTTTTCTTGATTTCTAGTGAAGCTTTTTATCAGAGACTAAAACAGGAATGACAGGATTTGGATCTGGATCTCCAGAAGCAGGTCAGTGAATGAAGTGAACACCATGAAGTTGATTGTTAAGCTTTATAAAATAGAAAAGCACATTTCTCAGCCATTTTCTTAAGTGCTGTGTTGAGCGTTCTGATGGACGGTGACCAGAGGTTGACCCACCACGGCTGGTGGTGTCATAGTAAAGCAAAGCCTTCCAGACCGAGACATCTGCATCAGAGCACCTTAATCCTGGGTGATATGTCTCCCTGCTACACCACCACCCACGCTCAGGTCAGCAGTGAACAGCTGATGGAACCACCCTCATCTTCAGCCTCTCCCTCTTCGTCATGTCCTTCATGTTTCCTCAGAGTTACTGTGGCAGGTCAGCTGATGGACGTCTTCTCGTCTTCCATCTGAGAGATCCCAGCTTCCCTTCGCAGCATCAGACTCGTCTGGATCTCAGTGACGGCGCCCTGCAAACACACCGTCACCCTTATGAGGTCACAGTGACATGCAAATAACTGCAATAATGATAATTTATTATATTTAGTAATAATAATGATGAATGGAAAATTATTTTTTTTTTCAATTATAATTATTATCATTAAATATAATAATGATTTAATTTGTGTTTCTACTTGTAAACTGTTGCATTTTGTGTGCTGTACAGGTGAGCCCAGGCAGCAGACAAGTGGTCCAGTTAGTCCAGAGGCAAGCTGCTGGAAAAGCAGATGCTCTACACTCAGACTGTACTGACTCACATCACGACCACACTACAGTCAAAAACAACTTAAATTAAAAACATAGTTCACCATAGTTGCATTATTATTATTATTATTATTATTATTATTATTATTTTACTTTCACTATTACTTCAGTCTATTTTGAATTACATATAATATGTTTGTTGTGATCAAAACAGTTGTTTCGAAACATGGACATGGTTTACAGAGTCACTGTCAAAGTGCAAAATAACCTAATACTACTACTAATACTATATTTATATTTCTTTCTTGATGTTCCTTTGATTTATTTTCATGTTATGTTACTATGTTAATTTTGCATGCTCAAATCATACATTATTATTTTATATTTTTACTATGTACATATATTCTATCCCTGTCTATGTGAATCATAAATAAACAGAAAGTAAATAAATAAACAGAAAATTTAGATTTTGTTAGTACAAAACTACATTTCCCAGAATGCCTTCGGCTGAGTTTGACGCCCAGTTGGCTATAAATACTTCCTGTCACAGTCTGACCGTTAGTGACGCTGACAGCAGGAGGCGTGTTTCGGCTCCGTGGGGCCGTTTTCCTGTTTCACACTTTGAAAACGTTCACGGTAGAATTCTAATCGACGGTGTTCCGACCAGAAGCGATGGCTGAAGGCGACAACAAAAGCGCAAATATGCTGGCGAGTATTTTAATCTTTGAATTTTTAAAGGGCTTCCGCCTGCTGAGGGTTCGATTGTGACAGTGACAGTGTTAGCATTAGCCGCTAATCTGGCTGAGGATGGCGGATCTCCTATTTGTAGATTTGCTTCGTTGTTGTGATCTTTGCACGAAGAAGAAGCAAAAAAACAAAATTAATGTCGCATCTTGCAACATCACCGCTACTGGGGTGTGACTGTAACTGCGTATAACGTTAGCTCGCTCGCTCGCTAGCTAACGTTAGCTCGGTGTTTTTAATCGCCCAGCTCCAGAGAGACGTCTCCTTTGTAAGCCTTGGCGTTCCTAGCGTTAATTTAAAAGCCTGACGTAGTCTAATGACATCGCCAATCGATGCATCTACATGAAACGTGTGGTGAAGCTGGTCACTTCCGTTTGTCTGTACATACTGCACAGTCATATCGGTAGTAGGCAATCACAATCCGTTATCACTGCCTGCTTCACGCCAAATGCACCCACACCCTCCACTTGGGACTAGATACACCATTTAAGAGCAGCAGAAATGTATGTTCATTATAATCATTGCTTACACACGGGTCCGAATATAACAGAGTGGAACTATTGTCAAGGTTGAGGACTGAATCAAATTAAAACTTTCAGGACACATTTTGAAATGCAGACCAGGCACCGTATAGGCTTATATAACAAGTAACTGCTGTGCTTGTTCACTTCATAACGTGCAATGATGTGTTCAGGCTCAGGAAACGGCCCAGCTGGAGGAGCAGCTGCAGGGCTGGGGTGAGGTGATCCTGGCTGGTGATCGCGTCCTGCGCTGGGAGAAGCCCTGGTTCCCGGGGGCCCTGATGGGCGCCACCACCGTGCTCTTCCTGTGAGTCCCTTTCACTGCATGCTGCTGCATCACAGGCTCACACAGGGCTGGGCACATAGTTGGCATCACTCACACATTCCCTCCCTGTCAGCATACCTTTAACCAGTTGTATGTTGTGGTTAGGAGATGTATGGTTGTCCTCAAACACACAGGTTCAAACCTCCCATAATTTTGAAACACAAAGTCTGGAGAATCTGGTCAGATCAGACCAGATTGGGTTTCATCAGTAAGTCTTAATGTTATAGCTGGAGACTGTTCTGTTAGCCTTTGTGCTAACGCAGTGCATCCTCTTGTTGTGTTTCCAGAATGCACACACCCTCCTGCTCAGTCTCTGGTTCAGTCTGGATCTTCTGGACCTCCATTATCTCCTCATGTTATTAGTTAAGAAGAAGGGAATGTGCACGGGTGATAAAACTGGTTCTTAACCACGATGGACTGCTTTGTCTTTCTCTCTCTCCAGGCTCATTTACTACCTGGACCCGTCAGTGCTGACTGGGCTCTCCTGTGCCGTCATGCTGCTCTGCCTCGCCGACTACCTGGTGCCCACCCTGGCACCCAGAGTCTTTGGCTCCAATAAGTGGTGAGTCCCTCAGACTCAAATACATGTATTGGCTTTCAAGGTATTTTCCTCAGGTTTCGTCTTGTTGTCTATATTACACAACATGAACTCTTCCTACACCTAACTGGACAAATGAGTCACTCACTGGGATGTCGTTGTTCTGTGTGTTAAATTTTCTAAGTGGGAAAAACTTAGCACTGGTTGGCATCCAAATTGTGAATTTATGGATTATGTTGGTCAGACGATTGAGCTAAGCTCGCTAACGGTGGTTAATCCTTGTTTGTTTTGGTCTGGCGTGTGCGCTGTACTTCCTCTGCGTATTCTGTCACTGTATCATGCACTACGTACATTTGGTCCTGTGTTTGGTCCGGTGAGCTTTCACGTTGCATATGAACCACACCAGGGTTCACTTACAAACAGACCGAGACCCCCGTTTTCAAGCAGACCAGAGTTTGTTTGGTCCTCACCAGAGTTGGTATGAACTTTCACACCTGCCCAAAGGAAGCGGACTATCTGAGGAAACAAACTCTGGTCCATTTAAAGCAGACCAAACGAGGACAGTGTTAAAGTGTAAGATGCTGAACAAATGGGAAATGGAGTGGGCCATAAATCCTGCCCGACTGTCTTAAGCTTGTGTTTTCTGGCAGCTGAATCAAACTCTGTGTGCCAGAAGTGGAACGCAGACTGAAAATCAACAAGAGCAAAGTGTGAGGAGTCATGTGGTTTAGACTGATCCAGAGCTTTGTTTACTTGTTGATAACCAAAGCCAGTATTTTAGCTCTCTGTTCATGAGCAGTTTCTCTTTGGGGGAAGGGGAGTTCCCTCTTTGTTTGCTGCCCCTGAAACTTGCTCCGTATGGAGTCCAGCCACTTTGTAGAGCTTTGACATCACACAGTTCATACCGACCAGCCCCGTCGCTCAGCTGTGGGTGGATTTGATGGCGAGAACCAGACACCAGGACAGGATTGAGTAGCAGCCTGCAGTTGGCACAGTGTGTTAGGCCTCCAGCCTCTCTGTATATAAACGCTGCATCGGCATGACCTGGACCCTTTTGCACCGCTGCTCATTCTGCATCAGATGAGGGGTTGGATAGAAACTGGGGAAGAGCTTTCAGGGTTTCTGAGTAGGTTGAAAGCACCAGCCTTGTGTTGGGGCTTAGCTGTGGAGGATTGTTACTAGCAACTCACATGTCTGGGTTTAAAAAGAAAGCTTTGGATTTCCAAGTATCAGCCAGGAAAGCGAAGCGATTGATCTCTAGAGTATGATCAATATTCTTTCGTACATGCTGTGCTGATCAGCTCCAGCTGCTGCTGATCCTGCAGCTTGGTAAAACAGGACCATCACAGTCTGCTCACGGTCCTCGTTTGGCTCTCTGACAACGAGGACGGAAATACAGTACGATGGCTCAGCAGAAAATAGATGACCGCTTTTCTCAGCTGCCCTCTTCAATCACGCTCTCTGCTCACCACTGTCGAATCCCTGATGTCTGAAGCACTGTAACGTACAAGAACAGGACGTTTTCTGTCTAGCCAGTGCTTCAGTCAGGTCTTTGTCTCCAGTGAAATGGTGAAAAATGTCCCAGAGCTCAGCATGTCATCAAATAGCCTGTTGTGTCCAATCAGATAAGCACTTTAACATCATTAAAGATGAAGAAAGCCAACAAATATTCACATTTGGTACCGGTTGTTAAACGTAAATCTGCTTCTACTATGACGTCTCTGTTCAGTGTTTTACTGGTGTGTTGTGTAAAGGTGATTAAATTTACAATAAGGTTCAAATATCCACCAAATGTCATATTTGTTCTCTGTCAAAGCAAGACTTGACAAACAAGCCAACCTGCTGAGATGTCATATAATAACTGTACTTCTTGTGTGTGTCATTTGCTTTCACACCACTCTACTGCACTGTGTTGTTGTTTAGAGCTGCCCTTAGTTTGTTGTTTATCTGTATCTGATGTTTTCCTCGACGTGCCGAACCTCATTGAACTTTTCTGCTTCCTCTCGATGGCCACGTAAAGAGGTGTTGTTACTGACTGTTTGTCTGCTTTAATGGAATTTAAAACAAAAAAAAGGGCCACCAGGATGCAGTTTTCAGTCACATCCTTGCCCTCTGCACAGGACCACCGAGCAGCAGCAGCGTTTCCATGAGATCTGTGGAAACCTGGTGAAGAGTCAGCGCCGGGTGGTGGGCTGGTGGAAGCGTCTCTGTGCCCTGAAGGAGGAGAAGCCCAAAATGGTAAATGACAGCAGGCTGTTTGGATCGCACTCTAACAGAAAAGTTGCCTGCAGTGCTGCATGGACTGCAGTAAATGGAGCCAGATAAAAATATCCTCAGCTGATTTGGCTTTGCTGCTCCACTTAGCAGACCTCAGACTGGTTTACAGGCTGTGATAACTGGCTTTTCCACAGCAGGCTTTGACGCTGTTGGATCACAGCCTTTAATTCAATGAGCCACTGTGTTGGTTTCTTGAAAATATCAGCATATTTTCTGCAGATAAATATAAGTTCATGTGATGAGTGATCCCGCTGTGGGCTGACTGTAATGTGAGCTCTCTGCTCTCCACAGTACTTTGCCTCAGTGATCAGCAGCTTGCTGGCGGTGGCCTGGATCGGTCAGCAGGTGCACAACCTGTTCCTCACCTACCTGATCGGTGAGTACGTCACAACATGCAGGAATAATACTAAACTACATGTCAAAATGTTATTCTGTCTAAATCCTCCTGTGTTGGTGGCCTCATGTTCTGGGTTGATAAATAGGATAGATCATGTTGTTTCATGAAGCCCATTCAAAAGCAGACAGCACAGTGTGAGACTTGTGTTTGTGCAGGTGACCTTTGACCTAAATATATTCCACCACACCTCCATGTGAACATGTGAGAAGGAAACTGATCAGGTACGACTCATCTGGAGTCAGGGAATGCTCTTAAGTCTTAGCTGCTGTAATGTGCTACAGATCTGAAACAGGAAGTTGCTGCTGGTCATCAGATTGTAATGCCCATCATGACCAGACTTCCTGGTTCTGTGACTCAGAAGTGCTCGATATCTGGTGAACCCCTTCAGTCTTTACTGCAGACTGAGGCCAACATGGGAGGGAAAGAGCAGCGAAACCTGAAATAAATGTCTGTCGGGACGAACTGCTGCACAGCAGAGCCTCAGGGGACGTGACGGTGAATCAGCAGCACAGTTACATAAAACAAGGAATGTCAAGGATTCGTCTGACAGGAAAATGATGGAGGACAGATGACTGGAGCGAGCATGACTCAGCAACACAGGAGCCTTTATTTCAAGTCCAAAACAAAAACCTCAGAGTTCATTTCTAAAGGCAGCAGTATCTCTGGAGCTACAAAAAAGATTGAGTAAACATTTTCTCACTTCATTAAAACAGTGAGAATATGTCTGGCCTGGGTGAAAAGGTTTCACTGTTTCATTTTAAGTGCAAGTAATCTGGTAGTCATCTGTGTGTACTCTTACTCTAAAGTAATCAGGTAAAGGATGACTCCAGAAGTCTGAATTTCATGTATAGCTAGAAATGTCTAAAAATGATTCTACCTTTGCTATATATAGTTTTCTTCAGTAATCTACCAACATTATCCCGACTGGTTTCCAGTGTTCAAGCAGTTGCACTAACATTAGCAGCAGCTCAGCTTTCTGTCTGTCAAACAGTCCTGGAGAAACACTGATTCTTAAAATCAAGTTGCTTTTATTCAGTTTTAATCCGTTTGTTTTGGAGAGGAGGAGGATGATTACGTGCTACACTCATCTGATACCGCCATGTTTTTCCTCTGCAGTGAACTTCCTGCTGCTGCTGCCTGGCCTGAACCAGCATGGCGTCATCACCAAGTACGCATCCATGGCCAAGAGGGAGATGAACAAACTGCTCAAACAGAAGGAGAAGAAAAACGAGTAGAGGCAGGTGTGAAGGGAAGCCGATAAAGATGAACGTCGACACAGAGAGGAAGTTTTGAAGAGAGGAAGAGTCTGGTCTCTGCACAGAGCAGAACACACTGTTGTTTTTCACACTTTGGATAAGTTTCATTTCTCACTCACACCTTTTGACTTTTGAACCTCATCACCCACTTTTTTTTTGTTGTTTTTATTTTGAGTTTATCTGCCATGCATGCAGCCACCACATGAAGGTTCTCATCTTGTCACATGTTTAAACGCAGCACTAAAATGTTCATCTCACACACAGACAGCTGAAATCTCCCTTCTATTTCTTCGTCATGTGTGCTTCATTTCAGGATGTCAGTAATGCTTTTAAGCCATTCCCTCTAGACAAAGTGACTACTGAGCAGTATTTGTAGCATTACTGCATCATTGTGCTTTTCAGAGCAGATTTTGTCTCATAAGGACAGGTCATGTAAATTTTATCTCTTTTGCTTATTCTGCTTTGGTTGTATTTAAAAATAAAAATGCTGAAAACAAAACTGGATGGACAGCTGAACTCATCAGGGAGTGCAACTGTTTCTAGATACAAGCCTACTGCTGTACCGCTGCTAGCTGGACTCTGTGGTCTGTTAGCTGCTAGCTGGACTGTGTAGTCTTTTAGCTGTTAGCTGTTCGCTGGACTATGTAGTCCATTAGCTGTTAGCTGCTAGCTGGACTCTGTGGTCTGTTAGCTGCTAGCTGGACTGTGTAGTCTTCTAGCTGTTAGCTGTTCGCTGGACTATGTAGTCCATTAGCTGTTAGCTGCTAGCTGGACTCTGTGGTCTGCTAGCTGCTAGCTGGACTGTGTAGTCTTTTAGCTGTTAGCTGTTCGCTGGACTATGTAGTCCATTAGCTGTTAGCTGCTAGCTGGACTCTGTGGTCTGCTAGCTGCTAGCTCTTCTGTCAGACTCCACAGTGTTTCTGCTGCTGGGTGTCTCTGTGTAAATAGGCTACATGTATGTCCCTCATCCTGTCCCTGTCAGTCCTCCTCTCTGGTTTTGTTATTGATCTGTGTTCTTCTCAATCTAATTGTTTCTGGTTTGCTTTATTTCTTTCTTCTCATTTCATTTTTTTGTCTTTGAGTTATTTGTGGAAAAATGAATAAAATTTGATTTAAATGAGGTTTCACTGTCCTTCTGTGGGTTGTTTCAGGGTTCAAATTAGATTAGCGCTGTTATATCAGCAGCTTGTATTTAAGATAAGGTAATCCCTTTATTATTGAATCGACTGATCATTAGTCCTGCATACAGGGATGTTTGCATCGTTATGGCAGCAAAGTGCACAGAGCAACAATAAGGGCCTCAAAAAAAAAAATCTGTCAACACTATAAAGTCTAAATAAGCAACAAACTGGGGGATCATAAAACTTAAATGAACACAATGGAATGACTGGTGCAATAAAGTAATATTGTACATCAATATAAGAGAAACATAAAATATTGCACTGCAAACTTTCCTGCTATTTCGGTGGGGTTTTTTGAGCTACAACACAATGAAAACCCTCTGAAAACATGACCTGTAAACTAAAGAGAGGAGTTGAAGCTGGTGAACAGTGGTGGCTGTGAAATAATCATCCATCCATTATCTACCGCTTATCCTCATAGGGTCGCGGGGGGGCTGGAGTCTATCCCAGCTGTCTTAGGGCAGAAGTGCCACCTCATCGCAGGACACATAGAGACAGACAACCACTCACACTCACATTCACACCTACGGTCAATTTAAATTAACCAGTTAACCTAATCCCCATGCATGTTTTTGGATGGTGGGAGGAAGCCGGAGTACCAGAGAGAACCCACACAGACATGAGGAGAACATGCAAACTCCACACAGAAAGGCCCCGGGATTCGAACCCGGTTCCTTCTTGCTGTGAGGCGACAGTGCTAACCACTACACCACCATGCCGCCCTGAAATAATCATGTCTGATGTAAATAGTCAAAGTCACTGAGGTGGTTCTCACTGTCGAGTCAGCAAAATAAACCTCTTACAGCAGAATGAAACTGGAGCAAATTTGCTCATTTCTTTTTCACATCCTTATGTGGGACAAACTGTTTATCTTTTCTTTGCATGATGCAAAAACATTTAATGTGCTGATTTAAACTGAGGAGGAACCAGACTGACAGGAAATGTGAGAAACGCTGAAAGACTCCAAAAACATGTGAGACTTCTGCAAACTTAGTCTCTGCTGCATGTCTCACATGACTGAGGCTGTTCACTGCTGTTCAGAGAGGAGGATTTCTGGTGAAATGCCAGACTGAATACTCTCTGTAATCTACTGCAAATTTGAAATGTCTCAGTGTCCCTCAGTGTCCTGTAAATGAACCGATTATCACAGATATTCACTAAGTTGTATTAAGAAGCCAGACAATCAATGACTGATCAATTTCAATCAATTTTACTGATGAGCTACTTCAGTGTTCATCCTGTCAGTAAAACACCATCAAACCATGTTACCAATATGATATAAGTTTGTGTTTTTCTCTGTTCTGGCACAGTTTCAGTCTCAGGTTTATGAAGAAACACCTTGTCTGGTAAAATGAATCCTCAACTGACAAAACAATGAGACCAAGCAAACATTAATTACTTTAATAGAGGTGCAACATTTTTCAGAAGTTGCAGAAAAAGTCGGGTTTATCTGATCGTAATAACAGAAATGGTTTTAAATTTTTCAAATTTCAAGTTTAAATATTATTCAACTGGCACCCTTTCTGATAAATCCACCTGGACATGTGTTCACTGCACAGATCTATACAGTCTTATCCTCTGTTTGCTCTTTCCTTTCTTTCCACAGAGGGGCAGTCTTTATCAGCATAAGGTGGAACTTGATGAGTGAAGTCCAGAGTGTTTTCAAGTCCAAGAGCCTGAGTGACATTTTGCTGTGTATGGTTTGCTGTGGCTGTTTCACTTCTATATTCATGAATGCTGGACTTCAGTGAAGAATCAGCTTTATTGGTCGTGTGTATACGTACAGGTACATGCATACACGAAACTTGACCTCTGCATTTGACCCAAAGGAGCAGTGAGCTGTTGTACAAATGAGAAATGTTCTCTTTCTGCTAGAGAATAAAACTAGACTTTTGTTGACATATTTGCACATGCTCAAAGAGGATTTCTATGCTTGCATTAATGGAGGGATGTCAGAGTGCATCCAGAGCAGCAGGGGGTTGGTGCCTTGCTCAATGAGGAGGAACCACAACCCTCCAGCTACCAGTCCACCCTCTGTACTTGGTCCATGCTGGGACTTGAACATGCGACTCTCGGATCCCCAGCCCAAGTTCCTCCAGTGTTAGTGCACTAATGAGTCTTGATACAAACTGCTGTTTACAGTGCTTGTTGAATCATGAACTTGCACATTCCTTTGTATCTACATTAAACTAAGATATCCCAACAGGATTTAATAACCAGCCATTAATATTTAAGAAGACATACATATATTTATGAACAGGCTTGTACTTCCATTGTGCCATGGCGGCCATGTTTAATGTTAAGGCCTTATTTCGCTACGCATTCTGGGAACTCTGGTCTCGACAACAACTTTCTTTTTTTTAATTTTATTAACAAATAATCAACAAAAATTTAATTTTTTTCTCTCCCTGGATCGACAAAGATGCGTTTGGCCACCTAGTAAAAACTATGAAAGAGAACAGCACCACTCCCTCCCAGCAGTTAGTTTTAATTCTTTGTTTCTAATATTACATTTATTATGATTGTGCACCTGGGTTCGTCGAAACACGACTAAATACCCATATACATTTTTTTCAACTAAAACCGACAAACGAGGTGAAAAGAAAATTTTCCCACCTACAGTGAACGCATCGCAGTCCAGACGTGCGTTCAGTGCGTATGACGTCAGCGGTTCTCATCTCGTTCCGCCTGGTTCGCAGTTCAGACCAGCTAGTTAATAGCTAGCTAATCGACGTTAGCCACATTTCTTTATTTTTCTCCGGCCGTAAAGACTCAGGTTATCCTGAGGTCTGTTTAGTTCTTTATCAGCGTGATATTATTGAGCGACAAAATCCCTTGGATACCGTTTTTCCTGCCCTCTCTCGGAGAAAACACTGGTACGTAACATACACGTTAGCTTGCTAGCTTAACACAGAAATTGTTCGCTACGCATAAGTGTGGTTGGGCCTTATAGAAATATGTCGGGGAAAATGTAAGGATTTGCTAATTAGACTAAATATTAGGGCAGTGAGTTTCAGCCATGTTCCTGGGGGTTTTAGTGCAGTATTTGATAGATTGTGTTCATCATAAATATGTGGTATTGTGATCGGACGTAGCAACAGGCCCATTCTGGCGCACGTGTTAATGCTCGACAAAATGTTTTAAATATAAATAAAATCTGTGGAGATGGATGTGATTGTATGTTCAGATGTGATAAAATACACACAAATCTAATCGATGCTACAGAGGCCCTTTAGCAGCTGAGCCTGTGTGCTAAATTACAGCTGTTTGTGCTGCAGTCATTCATGTGTTATTGTGCTGCTGTTTCTGCTATTTGCGCTGCGGCTATACCATAATATTTACAGCAATGACAATGATCCTGAATCACTGCTGGAGAATTCATGTAAGCCATTATTTAAGTCCTCAGTACACTAAAAATGGCAAAACAGCAGAGGTTTGTGCGGATAGTTTAAGGAATCAATCTGTTAACATAAACCACTTAGGTATAATGTCAAAGATATTAGCTTTGATCTGTTGTTATAAATGTGTCTTATAGTGAGAGCTTGGAGAACTTTTTGGCCGCAAATAAGAGAAAATATGATTGTAGCTGTCCTCAGAAAAAACTCCCTTTTTATTTACCTTTTCATAGACACTGACCTCCACTTTCCACTCTTCTGTCATAGAAATAAAAGTTCAAATCAAACTATCACTTTTAGGAAACACACTGATTAATGCTACATTTAGAATATTTTGTTGGTCATATTAAACACAATTTTAGTACGGTACTATATCCTTGCTTATTCCTGTCCCCACTCGTACCCCTGGAGACACATCTTTTATTTATTTTGTCAAATTTAACTCTTGAAAAGTGTCCTGTGGACAGATGTTGTAAATTAATGTTGTGCTACAAACACTAAACACAATACGTCAGGTCTTTGTGCATCAGGTGTAATGCCACAGTGATGTCCGTATGAAATAATCCAGATTAAATACCTGTCTGCCTTGTTTTTCAGAGCCATGTACAATGGTATTGGCCTGACGACTCCGCGGGGCAGCGGCACCAATGGCTATGTGCAACGCAATCTGTCCAGCCTGCGGGTCAAACGGCCACGGGATGAGCGAGGCGGCGAGCGGGACGAGAAGGACCGGGAGAGGCTGGAGAGTCAGCTGAACAGGCAGCCCAACGCCGACATCCTGGAGCACCAGAGGAAGAGGCAGCTGGAGGTCAAATGTGCCGAGCTGCAGGACATGATGGAGGAGCAGGGGTGAGACTAACGCTGCACTACGTCAGGCCACATAGGCCACTGTGTGGCTGCTTCCATGAATCTCTTGCTGCTCTGCTCTTACAGAGATGTTCCTCTAGAAGTAGAGCCACAGTAGAGTGTCCTTTTTTTAATCTGTGCTGTGTTATGGTAATACAGTAGCACTCTGTGTTTGGCTGCTCAGGTATTCAGCTGAGGAAATCGAGGAGAAGGTGAACAGTTTCCGTATGATGCTTCAGGAGAAGCAGGAGCCGGCTCCCTCAACCACCACCACCACCACCGAGAGACCAACGTAAGTCTGAAAGACACACAAAAAAGCTTGATTGAGTACTGATGGAGGAGTGGCTGCTTCCTGATGAATATAGTTGTTGAACCCTCATAATGGCACAAATAAAAACAACAAAATCACCATTTCATCATGAATTGGCCCCTCCCGGCTATGGAGGCTGAAACAGCAACACAAATCAAATGTTGTATCACAATAAATACCTTGAGCGTCTCATTTGTTCATGTTGCTCGTTGTCAGAAAGAAAAAACTGTGGTTGGTGTCTTTTCCTCTCAGGGCGACAGAGACTCATGCTCTGGCTGCAGCCAACCAGCAGAAGAACGACCGTCTTCGCGCCGCTTTCGGCATCGCCAGCGACTACGTGGACGGATCGTCCTTCCACGCCGACCGCAAGGAGAAAGAGAAGGAGAAGAGAGAGCAGGAGCGCCTGGAGAGGGAGAAGCTGCAGCAGCAGAAATATACGTGAGGAGGACAAAACATACACTTCAGATTAACGATTTATTTCATTTCCATCGAGCAGAACAGAACTGGATGATGTGACTACAAATAATTGTCAGTATTTTCCAGCCTTGGTGGAGAGTCTAACTTTAAATATACAGTATTATGATGTATAATATATAAACCAGAAGCGCTGGAGAGCGTGAGAGACATGGGAAAGTTCAGGATGAGCGTGAAGTCAGAATAAAAATAAATTAATTAATGCAATCAAAACGTGAAGCCGTTAAAACTACAGTATTGATCCTTATATGTCATCCAAAATGTGTTTTTACTGATAGTCTTGAGCTACATAACGTTTTTTTTTTTTTTTTTAAAGCCTACACGTTTTCCTCTCATTAAACTTCATAAAACTTTTAATAAAAGTGCATTTTTTGATAACCATGAATTAATTTTGGCTAAAAGAAAGAAAATCCGCTCTGGACTCATTGAAACATGTTTTTTTTTTGTGTCTCAAGATGCTGCAAATAAATTTAATAATTTAATGTTACTTTTATTGAGTGATGTTCTCTTTTACGCTCTCCTAACTCCTTGTAGTTATTATTAATAAAATGCAGGAATGGATGTCTTGAAGATGCTGAATATCTGACAGAAAAATAAGTTCCTTTTTTTCTGAAGCTGTTGCTCTCACTCCAGCTTGGAGCTTCACTTCATGCTACATATCACCTGCTTTTTAAGACCGACCAACACCTGTTTCACTCCTCATCAGTCACTAAACCACGGTGTGATACGTTCACTCATCAGCCAGCGTCATTTCTGCTTCCTTTGCTCTCAGGTTGGTGGAAGATTCAGACGATTCAGATTCTCCTCCCAAGAAGCGCAGTCGGAAGAAGAAAAAGAAAAACAAGAACAGAGACAGGTGAGAGAATAACCTGGAACAAAAAAAGGGAATCTGGTGAGGAAGAAAAAGTCTGACCGTTTGTTGTCGTTGCTTCTGTCAGCAGCTCAGAGAGTCCTTCTCCATCTCCTCGACGAGAGAAAAAGCGATCCAAAAAGAAGAAAAAGAAACGGTATTCCACCGCTGGACTCTCATTTCTGCGTTTACTCTTTCTATTCATGCGGGCAGTGATCACTGACTGGAGGTTTTGTGTTTCAGTGAGGCGTCAGAAGAAGAGGAAGAAGACGACAGGTAGGGTTAGAACCAGCAGAGCTCTGTCGCTTTGTTCAGACTGTCTATGAAACCTTTTTCTGTCCCGTTCACAGTTCCTCAGATGAGAAGCAGAAGAAAAAGAAAACAAAGAGGAGGGAAAGTTCAAGTCCGACAAAAAAGAAGGCAGCGCGACACAGGAGTGTTTCCTCCAGCTCTGCTCACAGGTGTCAAACAACAACAACAATAAAACCACGTCTGGGCAGTCGTCTTTACAGGGCGTTTATCTTTCTTTTCTTCACTATCACAGCTCGTCTCCAGCTCCAATGAGATCACGTCAACAGGACCAAACAAGAAAAGCTGATGAAGGACGAAAGGGGAGATCTCCGGACAGGAGGAGGCGAGGCTACGAGGAGCAGAGCCCTCCCCGTCAGGGAGGTGAAGCGGTAAGCTGGACGAAAACCCGCTTCTTCTCTCAGAGCATCTCAAAGAGATTTATGGGATGTTGTGTTTCTATCGCCTCCATCTTTCCTGATCTAGAAGAGGCTGAATGAGGTGGAGAAGACCTCCAAGAGGAGACACGACTCCTCAGCCCCGTCTCCTCCACCACTGACAGAAAAGAGCAAGGAGAGGACGAAAGGGAGGCGATCAAGGAGCAAAGAGGTGGAGAAAATGAAGCGTTCCAGGAGCAAAGAGGTGGTGAAAGGGAGGAGATCCGGGAGCAGAGAGGTGGGGAAAGGGAGGCGATCCAGGAGCAGGGAGGTGGAGAAAATGAAGCGTTCCAGGAGCAGAGAGGTGGAGAAAGGGAGGCGATCAAGGAGCAGAGACCCGGTGAAAGGGAGGCGATCAAGGAGCAGAGACCTGGAGAAAGGGAGGCGATCAAGGAGCAGAGACCTGGAGAAAGGGAGGCGATCAAGGAGCAGAGACCTGGAGAAAGGGAGGAGATCCGGGAGCAGAGAGGTGGAGAAAGGGAGGCGATCAAGGAGCAGAGACCTGGAGAAAGGGAGGCGATCAAGGAGCAGAGACCTGGAGAAAGGGAGGAGATCCGGGAGCAGAGAGGTGGGGAAAGGGAGGCGATCCAGGAGCAGGGAGGTGGAGAAAATGAAGCGTTCCAGGAGCAGAGAGGTGGAGAAAGGGAGGCGATCAAGGAGCAGAGACCCGGAGAAAGGGAGGCGATCAAGGAGCAGAGACCTGGAGAAAGGGAGGCGATCAAGGAGCAGAGACCTGGAGAAAGGGAGGAGATCCGGGAGCAGAGAGGTGGAGAAAGGGAGGCGATCAAGGAGCAGAGAGGTGGGGAAAGGGAGGCGTTCCAGGAGCAGAGACCTGGAGAAAGGGAGGCGATCAAGGAGCAGAGAGATGGAGAAGGGGAGGCGTTCCAGGAGCAGAGACCTGGAGAAAGGGAGGCGTTCCAGGAGCAGAGACCTGGAGAAAGGGAGGCGTTCCAGGAGCAGAGACCCGGAGAAAGGGAGGCGTTCCAGGAGCAGAGACCCGGAGAAAGGGAGGCGATCAAGGAGCAGAGACCTGGAGAAAAGGAGGCGATCAAGGAGCAGAGACCTGGAGAAAGGGAGGCAATCAAGGAGCAGGGAGGTGGAGAAAGGGAGGCGATCAAGGAACAGGGAGGTGGAGAAAGGGAGGCGATCAAGGAGCAGAGACACGGAGAAAGGGAGGCGATCAAGGAGCAGGGAGGTGGAGAAAGGGAGGCGTTCCAGGAGCAGAGAGATGGAGAAAAGGAGGCGATCAAGGAGCAGAGACCCAGAGAAAGGGAGGCGATCAAGGAGCAGGGAGGTGGAGAAAGGGAGGCGATCCAGGAGCAGGGAGGTGGAGAAAAGGAGGCGATCCAGGAGCAGGGAGGTGGAGAAAGGGAGGCGTTCCAGGAGCAGGGAGGTGGAGAAAAGGAGGCGATCCAGGAGCAGGGAGGTGGAGAAAGGGAGGCGATCCAGGAGCAGGGAGGTGGAGAAAGGGAGGCGATCCAGGAGCAGGGAGGTGGAGAAAGGGAGGCGATCCAGGAGCAGAGAACAGAGGGACAAAGGAAAGGAAAGTGTTCCTCAGAGGACCAGACATGACTCATCCTCATCCAGTTCTCCTTCTCCTCCTCCTCCACCTGAACAGGAGGCGAGGAGGGAAAGGAGCAGAGACACTGAGCGAGACAAGGGCAGGAGTAAACAGCACAGAAAGACGAGACACGACTCCTCCTCCCCTTCACCTCCCCCTGAGAAGGAGAAGGAGGGGGTGAGGAGTGGAGAGAGGGAGCGCCGGGTAGAGAAAGACAGGAAGGAGGCGTATGGTCCCGCCTCCTGCTCACCTGTCACCAACGGGCGTCAAGGTGAAAGGGAGGAGGAGAGGAGGAGAGACGAAGACAAGGAGAGGATGAACAAGCAGCTGGAAACAGACAAGAAGGACGACAGGAAGGAAAGAGTGGAGGTCAACGAGAGGAGAGACAAGACGAAGGAGAAGCTGGCCGAGAAGAAACCAGAGAGCAGCAGCAGTGACAGCAGCAGCAGCAGCGACACTGACAGCGACTCCTCCTCCTCCTCCTCTTCATCCTCCTCTTCGTCCTCCTCCTCCAGCGATGATGCCAAGGCCAAGAAGGCTGGATCAGCAGGCAAGGAAAAGAGCAGCCCTGTGAAAAGTGCTCCGTCCGCCATCGGAGCTGCAGTCCAAAGGTATTTAGCTAACGGCAGGAAGGAGAGCCCCGTCACCTCCCAGAGGGAGAACAAGGAGAGAGCCTCCCACCGAGACCTGGTCCAGAAGAAAGGCCAGGAGCGCTACAGCCCCACACAGGTGGACAGCCCCAGCCCACCTCCTGCCCCCTCCAGCAGAGGAGACGGCGGTAGAGGAAGCAGCAGGTACTCACCCTCTGAGGCCGAGCAGCCGAGGGAGGAGGTGAAGGGTGGAGGCGAAAGGGAGAGAGCGAGGGACAAGGAGGCAGCCAGGAAGCCGGGGAGGTCCAGCCCGTCGGCGAGGGGGTCCAGCCCGCCGGCGAGGGGGTCCAGCCTGCTGGCGAGGAGGTCGCGCTCTCCGCCCCAGAAAACCTCCCCAGCACGTCGCACTCCCCCACGGCAGTACCAGGAGCCGCTGTGCAGGTCCAGGAGAGCTTCTCCTCCGACCTGGTCCGACCGGGACCGAGAGAGGCAGAGGGACCGGGAACGAGATCGGGTCTCCAGGAGGTCCAGGTCCAGAAGTCCAAGGAGGTGGAGCCCCCCCAGCAGGTGAGAACAAAACCTTCATGACAGCTAGGGAAAAATAATTGATATGGCAATATGTCGCAGTAGTTTTCCTTCTGATTTAATATCACTTCTTCATATTGATTTTTTTCCCCAATGAAGGGGGGAAAATTAAATTAAAAATAAAATTTCTCAGTGATTTATGTAGAATATTGCGATCTATCGCAGTATCGCATCGTGAAGTCCTTGCCAGTGCTCACCCCTGCTGACAGCTGTCTTTGCTCTCTGAGGTGCACGTCACTGTCGAGGTGTTTGGAGGCACTTTGGACAGGAAACAGGTGAGAGACGGGGACTTCATTGTCTTTTCTGTTTTCGTCCTCAGGTCCCGTCGATCTCCGTCTCCTCAGCGGCGAAGGAGGAGCAGTCGCTCCACCTCCAGAGAACGAGGCAGAGAGCTGGAGAGGGTCAGGCAGAGGGAGGTGGAGCAGGAGCGAGAGAGGCTGAAGGAGGCTCCCAAACCACACAGGTCCTCCTCTTCCTCCTCCTCTTCCTCCTCCAGCTCCTCCTCTTCCTCTTCATCCTCGCCTTCACCACAGCGGGACAGGAAAGACACAGAAGCCGAGGGGAGGACAGTTCGAGAGGAGAAAAGTCGCTCCTCTTCATCACTCCTTCCTTCCAGACTCTCTCCCCACGCCCCGGCCTCAGGCAGGAGAGGCTCCCAGTCAGACTCCAGGAGGTCCGACACCTCCTCCAGGAGGTCTCAAGCTGACAGGCAACCAGAAACCAAACCGTCGTCAGGAGACCAGAACAGGAAACAGTCACCGGTGGCGGCCGCTGAACCGCCGTACCAGACGGTGAGGAGTGAGAGCGCCGTCAACGGGAAGGAGACGAACGCAAACAAGAAAGCCAGCAGGAGCAGCAGCTCCAGCTCCTCTTCCTCCTCCTCCTCATCCTCCTCTTCTTCCTCATCCTCCTCTTCATCGTCCTCTTCAGACAGCTCTGACTCTGAGGTGGACCAAGTCAAAGGGTGAGAAATGATTTATTAGGACCAAATAATAATAAAACATTTTTATTAAATTTTACAAAATTAAACAAAATAGCAGTTGTTAATATCCATGAGCCAGAAGGAGACAAAGAACATACACACTGCACAAAAAATATATACACATACATAAAATAAAAACAAATAAAGTGTCTGACCACGTTCCTCCTCTAAAGCTGTGAATATTACAGCATACACAAACTGACCATTATATAACATTATTCATAATAATGAATTTAAAAAAGGTATTAAAAGTGATAGCCATCATTAAGGAAAATGGGTAAAGGGTTAGTTAGTAATAAAAATAAAAGAAATTATAGAAAGGTGAGTGAAGTTAGTGGTGAAGATCAAATATTTTTGTGACTATATACAGTATAACATCAGTGTTTGACATAAAATCATAAATGATTAAAAATAATAATGAAGGAAAAATAAAATAAAAATAAATATAAAAATAAAAATATATAAATATAATTAAAAAGGTGAATAAAGGGGACATGGGTGTATTATTATTATTATTATTATTATCATTATTATCATCATGTCCTGAACTTATGTTTCTTTACGTTCCATCTGTGAGTTTTTCCCGTCATCCTCGAGCTAAAATCCACTGCAAACACCTTTGAAAGCTGATATTTACAAAAAAAACCTGTTAATTCCTAATAATATATTGGATAATAATATTTGCCCTCTGCATGTTTTTTTTTTCTTTTAAAACAGGAAGACGACCAAAGCTCAGAGCTCTCCTTCCTCATCCTCGTCATCAGAGACTGAAAAGGAAACTAAGAAAAAGAGGTAAGAAGAGAAGAAGTGACTGAGAGCTGCTGAAGATAGAAACCACAGGATAAACCTGCAGAGGTCACAGGTCAGGGCTGCAGGAGTGAAGGTCTTAGGGTATTTAAAGACGTCGTCTCTGACCTTGTGGGACTGGGACGGACGTTTCATGGACCAGAAGATTAATTTAGAAAGTGATGATCAGATTTGTCAGTCATGAAAACAGGAAGTGGACCACTCAAATAAAATGATGTGTCTGAGTACATGCATTAAAAATAAAGCTAGGAGTTATCAGAATGGTGCATCAGATGTTTTATTGGTTGTTATGGCACACCTTCAGACTGGCCAGCTTAATGTTAGACAGGAGCTCATAATGCTGTGTCTGATCGCTGGGTGTATCGTTTGTTTCCCCTCACAGTCCCATCATGCCTCGCAGGGTACCGGCCGACTCCCTCAGAGACTCCCGTTCACTCAGTTATTCTCCTCCAAGACACCTGAGGGCAGCGGCAGCCTCACCGAGCCACAGGTCTGACTTTATTCTGAGTGAAAGAGCAGGAGGACGGCCTTAAAGGCACTTTTAAGATGTTTCTCTGCGGTCACTGATGTGTTCCTGTCGTAAAGCAGTGATTATACACTGACAAACACATGAACTGTCCCTTTAACGAGCTGTTGACTCACAAGATGCCTTCAGGGACTTTTGTTTTTCTTAGCATTGACATGAGTATGTGAACTCAGAGCGAATTGTTCCACCGCTGCTCTAAATTAACACTATTACTGATTACTCAAATATTTTAATGTTTCTGTAGTGGTTAATCGACCAGTATGTGCAGCTATAACAGGGTCTTATTATTAGTATTATTATTATTATTATTATTATTGTTATTGTTAGCATGTTCGCCTTGATCTCCAGCTCAAACTCTTTGACAGCCACAGCAGATGTTAGATGCCATTCATGCGTGGAATCCACGCTGGTTTTTGAACACTTTATTATCATGTGAGCAGTAAGGAAACATGTTTCCCCGAACAACAAAATACTTTTGAACACTGAGTAATGAATTAAAGAGTAAAAAATAAAGATAGGTAAATAAAGACAGTAGTGTGCTAGAACTTACGGTGTATATATATATATATATATATATATATATATATATATATAAAATAAAACTATAAAGTGTGTATAGAGGAAGAGCAGACTAAACTGAACCGTTGTTCGTCCTGCAGGAGCAGCAGACGGTCGTCACCGAGCCGCTCGTCCAGCAGCAGAAGGAGGAAATGAGGCGACGTGTCGAGGAGCTTCTGCTTCCTCCTGGACTGAAACATGGACTCTACAGCGAACATGAACCTGCAGACGGCAGCAGGGACTGGATTCAGTTTCTGAGCCACAAATCCCAACGTGTTGGTTTTTTTCTCCTCTTTTTTTTTTTTTTTTTTTTTGAATGCAGCAGTGACCCGAGGCCGGCTCGTACATTTCTTTTTAACCCCTAATTTCCACTGGATGCGGAGCGACGTTGACGTGCGTTGTCCATCAGTGCCCACCAGATCCGCCTGCTGCGACTCCACCAGACAGCTGAAACTGTTAGAAGAAGATCTCGTGAATTCTCGTATAATCGTGCGATATCGCGGGTTGAAGCGGAGCGTCAGTGAAAAGAGAACTACCCTGTGTTCACTGAGTAGAAGGAAATCGATTATACGATCCGCCGTGAACACACGTTATTTTATTTTGAAAATAAACCGGATGCTTTTTTCCTGTCGTTAGACTGTCGCTTTGTTTGGGCAGGCGTCGGCACGTCGGCGGCGTTCTGCCTTCAGTGGAGATTGACACACTGATTTGAATGGATGCGTATCGGGTCCGACAAAACGTTGTTCTGCATCCGGTGGAAGAGAGGGGTAACAGTGTCCCTCTGTACTCGTGCTGGTCGTTGATTTCTACCTGTAGATATGAGCTGTCTGTATTTTGGTTATTATCATTATCTGGATTCAGATTTCCATTCAATGTGAGCTGAAACGTGGATAATTTCTTTGTTGAAAATGGTTAATAAAAGGCAATTGTACATTTTATTTGTGAGGAATTTGTATGTTTGGACTTTTTTCATGTTTTGAGATATCGAAAACATCTTCGGATATTTCACTTCATCCTCCGTTCTGCTGCCACAAAAACTCACATGAGGATTAATCTGCCGCTGAAAATAGTCCACAACTGATAAAACTGATGAAACATCAAACCATATATTTGTGTTTTGAAAGGTGACGAACACTCCATCATTACCAACTAGATGAGTGTGAACCACTTCAGTTTAAACCCTAATAATTCTCTCAATCATAAGTGGAATATTATCCTTTTGGTTGGAGTGCTAAATGATACGATATTATTTTTATTATTTAGAATTTAGAAATCACCTGTTGATTTCTATTTATTTGTTATCATTACAATTTATTATCAGAATTGTGAGCATTATTTAATGCAGAAAAAATTCAGGATGGTCATTTTAAATTAAGAAAATAGTGTTTTTCTAATTTTCTGAGCTCAGTCTGAGCTGTGTTTGTTTAATTTACTATAAAAGATCATCTCTAGTCACTGTGCTGCTTTCGATCCTCTATAAAGAGGAGCATAATGTAATGCAGCAGGTGACAGGTAAACGGCTTTTTATGACTCGACGGGATGGAAAGATGACTCAGCAGTTTAAGCTGCTGCAATGTTGAAACTGGGATGTGACACCAGTGTTTGGTGTGTCTTCACTGCACAGAAACATCACATGATGGCAGTCCAGCTGTGTACTTTTATTTTGGTTAACATAAAAAAAGAGGAGTGTTTCCTCAATCAGTGACACTCACAGAGTGTAAAAACATTCCTGTTCTGCTGAATTTTGCTGCTCTTGTTGGGAAATTCACCTGCATAAAAGAGTTATAGTAATGATTACGTAATATTTATAGTATGTAATAAAAATTAAATAGAATATTTCTACTATGGATATGACTGATAGATTGTGAAATAAGACTACAGATGTTAAATAAAATCACTTTCGGAGTTCGACATTAAGAGTGGATTCCTCGATTGACGTCAGTTATTTCTTGACAGTTGTCTTTGTGTCTTCGTGTGTGTCCTCACAGGGACTAAATTAAGCTTTAAAACAGATATGAGTAGTTGGAGGTCCTGGGTTGGCACAGGGTAGCGCGGTGCTGGTTTTTCCTACAGGACCTGAACGCAGCGTCAGATGATGACAGTGGGTCATCAGCTGCAGTCAGTCAGGTGTGGTCGGCGGTGAGACGTTCAGGCCGGACCGGTGATTTAGCGACACCACCGGAGTAAAAACAACTCCTGTAATCATGACCCGGCGGCAGAGTACGAAGCACACCTGAACACCAAAGTAAGTTTCTTTTTATTTTAAATATAAATGTCTGACTCAAAGTTACTCCGAGGAGTGAGACGTTTTGGGCCGGGGTCAGGCCCAGAGACCGACACTCCACACCGGATAGAAAGACCTGCGTGTTTCGTAGCTTCTGAAACATAAATTGTCATTTCCGTGACTTTGTTTTCACTGTTTCGTCGCTACTTCGCTTTGAACAATCCGCGTTTAACTCCACAGCAGCGCTTACTTGTCATACCAGTGCCGTAAAGTTGTTTTAGTGACGTTAGCCAAAACTCAAGTGGCAATTTAAGTAGCCCAGCGTCCAGAAGATACTGAATTTGTGTTTTTAATGTGCGCCGAATTGAGTAACGCCGCTTCAGTCGTGACTATTGTCCGCACAAGTAACCTGGAAGCTTAGCGTAGCATAATTACATCGCATTTCCATTAAAATACTGGAATTTCTATGGTGGTTTCTGCGCAACGTTCCGTTGAGCGTCTGAGAGAAGGTGAGACAGTCGGTGCTTTAACGACTCAACTGCAGCCAGATTGGACGTTAGTCTCGTTGCAGCTGTTCCTCAACATGTAGGCATCAGTCGAGTATTGACCTTCCGTTAAACCTGTTGTGGATGCCCCCCTCCTGTTTCTGGTTAACGTGTAGCCACTGATTCATGTCGTCTCGTTTTACGCCAAAGTTCGTTGAAAATATTTGAGAAAATTCTGCTCGTCCGTCGGAAAGTGTTGTTAAATGAATTTAAACTTTTGGTCTCAAACGGTAGGTTTTACACTTCAGTTCGTCGAGGCTAGATATACACTGACGCGTTAAATTAAAGTTAAATACACAATTAGCTAGCTGTACTGCACTTAGCTTTTAATACATTTAGTTTAGAGGACTACAACTTGAAGTCTAATAAAACACCCAACAGGACTGGGACGTAGGCGTTTATCTTTGCTGATGTACGAACAGTTGAAAAAAGATAGTGAAGCTAGATTAGCTCACAGTAGCCCTTTTCAAAGGCAGCTTTTCCTGTTTTCATGGAAAAGTTAGCTAGCTAGCTAAATTAGCTGTTTTACTTCCTGGTTTAGCTCAGTGACAGACAGGCTGTCAGGGAGTTCCTGTTGCTAACTAGCTAACTAGCCCAGCTAAGGTGTAGCATCAGAGTGGATGAAGCAGCAGCAGGAGGAAGGAAGATGTATTTAGTGACTCAGCAGTTAAAGGAGCACAGACACACTGCAGACCACCAGAGAAGACAAGTATTCAGATCCTCCACCTCAGTTAAAATACTGTTACCATAGTACCATGATGTGAAAATACTCCAGTACAAGTTATGCACTCAAAAACTGAAGTAAAACTTCAAAATGTTTCTCTAGTAGTAGCAGGAATACTTCATCCTTCAGTAGTAATAGTAGTAGTAGTATTAGTGGTAGGAATACTTCATCCTTCAGTAGTAGTAGTATTAGTGGTAGGAATACTTCATCCTTCAGTAGTAGTAGTAGTATTAGTGGTAGGAATACTTCATCCTTTAGTAGTAGTAGGAATACTTCATCCTTCAGTAGTAGTAGTAGTATTAGTGGTAGGAATACTTCATCCTTTAGTAGTAGTAGGAATACTTCATCCTTCAGTAGTAGCAGTATTAGTGGTAGGAATACTTCATCCTTTAGTAGTAGTAGGAATACTTCATCCTTCAGTAGTAGCAGTATTAGTAGTAGGAATACTTCATCCTTCAGCAGTAGTAGTATTAGTGGTAGGAATACTTCATCCTTCAGTAGTAGTAGTGTTAGTGGTAGGAATACTTCATCCTTCAGTAGTAGTAGTGTTAGTGGTAGGAATACTTCATCCTTCAGTAGTAGTAGTAGTGTTAGTGGTAGGAATACTTCATCCTTCAGTAGTAGTAGTAGTGTTAGTGGTAGGAATACTTCATCCTTCAGTAGTAGTAGTAGTGTTAGTGGTAGGAATACTTCATCCTTCAGTAGTAGTAGTAGTGTTAGTGGTAGGAATACTTCATCCTTCAGTAGTAGTAGTAGTGTTAGTGGTAGGAATACTTCATCCTTCAGTAGTAGTAGTAGTAGTATTAGTGGTAGGAATACTTCATCCTTCAGTAGTAGTAGTATTAGTGGTAGGAATACTTCATCCTTCAGTAGTAGTAGTATTAGTGGTAGGAATACTTCATCCTTCAGTAGTAGTATTAGTGGTAGGAATACTTCATCCTTCAGTAGTAGTAGTAGTAGTATTAGTGGTAGGAATACTTCATCCTTTAGTAGTAGTAGGAATACTTCATCCTTCAGTAGTAGTATTAGTGGTAGGAATACTTCATCCTTCAGTAGTAGTAGGAATACTTCATCCTTCAGTAGTAGTAGTAGTAGTAGTATTAGTGGTAGGAATACTTCATCCTTCAGTAGTAGTAGTATTAGTGGTAGGAATACTTCATCCTTCAGTAGTAGTAGTAGTAGTATTAGTGGTAGGAATACTTCATCCTTCAGTAGTAGTAGTATTAGTGGTAGGAATACTTCATCCTTCAGTAGTAGTAGTAGTATTAGTGGTAGGAATACTTCATCCTTTAGTAGTAGTAGGAATACTTCATCCTTCAGTAGTAGTAGTAGTAGTATTAGTGGTAGGAATACTTCATCCTTCAGTAGTAGTAGTATTAGTGGTAGGAATACTTCATCCTTCAGTAGTAGTATTAGTGGTAGGAATACTTCATCCTTCAGTAGTAGTAGTAGTAGTATTAGTGGTAGGAATACTTCATCCTTTAGTAGTAGTAGGAATACTTCATCCTTCAGTAGTAGTAGTAGTATTAGTGGTAGGAATACTTCATCCTTCAGTAGTAGTAGGAATACTTCATCCTTCAGTAGTAGTAGTAGTAGTAGTATTAGTGGTAGGAATACTTCATCCTTCAGTAGTAGTAGTATTAGTGGTAGGAATACTTCATCCTTCAGTAGTAGTAGTAGTATTAGTGGTAGGAATACTTCATCCTTCAGTAGTAGTAGTATTAGTGGTAGGAATACTTCATCCTTCAGTAGTAGTAGTAGTATTAGTGGTAGGAATACTTCATCCTTTAGTAGTAGTAGGAATACTTCATCCTTCAGTAGTAGTAGTAGTAGTATTAGTGGTAGGAATACTTCATCCTTCAGTAGTAGTAGGAATACTTCATCCTTCAGTAGTAGTAGTATTAGTGGTAGGAATACTTCATCCTTCAGTAGTAGTAGTAGTATTAGTGGTAGGAATACTTCATCCTTTAGTAGTAGTAGGAATACTTCATCCTTCAGTAGTAGTAGTAGTATTAGTGGTAGGAATACTTCATCCTTCAGTAGTAGTGGTAGTATTAGTGGTAGGAATACTTCATCCTTCAGTAGTAGTAGTAGTATTAGTGGTAGGAATACTTCATCCTTCAGTAGTAGTAGTATTAGTGGTAGGAATACTTCATCCTTCAGTAGTAGTAGGAATACTTCATCCTTCAGTAGTAGTATTAGTGGTAGGAATACTTCATCCTTTGGTAGTAGTAGGAATACTTCATCCTTCAGTAGTAGTAGTATTAGTGGTAGGAATACTTCATCCTTCAGTAGTAGTAGGAATACTTCATCCTTTAGTAGTAGTAGTATTAGTGGTAGGAATACTTCATCCTTCAGTAGTAGTAGGAATACTTCATCCTTCAGTAGTAGTAGTAGTATTAGTGGTAGGAATACTTCATCCTTCAGTAGTAGTATTAGTGGTAGGAATACTTCATCCTTCAGTAGTAGTAGTAGTATTAGTGGTAGGAATACTTCATCCTTCAGTAGTAGTAGTAGTATTAGTGGTAGGAATACTTCATCCTTCAGTAGTAGTAGTAGTATTAGTAGTAGGAATACTTCATCCTTCAGTAGTAGTAGTATTAGTGGTAGGAATACTTCATCCTTCAGCAGTAGTAGTATTAGTGGTAGGAATACTTCATCCTTCAGTAGTAGTAGTAGTAGTATTAGTGGTAGGAATACTTCATCCTTCAGTAGTAGTAGTATTAGTGGTAGGAATACTTCATCCTTCAGTAGTAGTAGTAGTATTAGTGGTAGGAATACTTCATCCTTCAGTAGTAGTAGTAGTAGTATTAGTGGTAGGAATACCTCATCCTTCAGTAGTAGTAGGAATACTTCATCCTTCAGTAGTAGTAGTATTAGTGGTAGGAATACTTCATCCTTCAGTAGTAGTAGGAATACTTCATCCTTTAGTAGTAGTAGTATTAGTGGTAGGAATACTTCATCCTTCAGTAGTAGTAGTATTAGTGGTAGGAATACTTCATCCTTCAGCAGTAGTAGTATTAGTGGTAGGAATACTTCATCCTTCAGCAGTAGTAGTATTAGTGGTAGGAATACTTCATCCTTCAGTAGTAGTAGTATTAGTGGTAGGAATACTTCATCCTTCAGTAGTAGTAGTATTAGTGGTAGGAATACTTCATCCTTCAGCAGTAGTAGTATTAGTGGTAGGAATACTTCATCCTTCAGTAGTAGTAGTAGTATTAGTGGTAGGAATACTTCATCCTTCAGCAGTAGTAGTATTAGTGGTAGGAATACTTCATCCTTCAGTAGTAGTAGTAGTGTTAGTGGTAGGAATACTTCATCCTTCAGTAGTAGTAGTAGTAGTATTAGTGGTAGGAATACTTCATCCTTCAGCAGTAGTAGTATTAGTGGTAGGAATACTTCATCCTTCAGTAGTAGTAGGAATACTTCATCCTTCAGTAGTAGTAGTAGTATTAGTGGTAGGAATACTTCATCCTTCAGTAGTAGTAGTAGTGTTAGTGGAAGGAATACTTCATCCTTCAGTAGTAGTAGTAGTATTAGTGGTAGGAATACTTCATCCTTCAGTAGTAGTAGTAGTATTAGTGGTAGGAATACTTCATCCTTCAGCAGTAGTAGTAGTGTTAGTGGTAGGAATACTTCATCCTTCAGTAGTAGTAGTAGTATTAGTGGTAGGAATACTTCATCCTTCAGTAGTAGTAGTAGTATTAGTGGTAGGAATACTTCATCCTTCAGTAGTAGTAGTAGTATTAGTGGTAGGAATACTTCATCCTTCAGCAGTAGTAGTAGTGTTAGTGGTAGGAATACTTCATCCTTCAGTAGTAGTAGTAGTATTAGTGGTAGGAATACTTCATCCTTCAGTAGTAGTAGTAGTAGTATTAGTGGTAGGAATACTTCATCCTTCAGTAGTAGTAGTAGTATTAGTGGTAGGAATACTTCATCCTTCGGTAGTAGTAGTAGTGTTAGTGGTAGGAATACTTCATCCTTCAGTAGTAGTAGTAGTATTAGTGGTAGGAATACTTCATCCTTCAGTAGTAGTAGTAGTGTTAGTGGTAGGAATACTTCATCCTTCAGTAGTAGTAGTAGTGTTAGTGGTAGGAATACTTCATCCTTCGGTAGTAGTAGTAGTATTAGTGGTAGGAATACTTCATCCTTCAGTAGTAGTAGTATTAGTGGTAGGAATACTTCATCCTTCAGTAGTAGTAGTATTAGTGGTAGGAATACTTCATCCTTCAGTAGTAGTAGTAGTATTAGTGGTAGGAATACTTCATCCTTCAGTAGTAGTAGTAGTAGTGTTAGTGGTAGGAATACTTCATCCTTCAGTAGTAGTAGTAGTGTTAGTGGTAGGAATACTTCATCCTTCAGTAGTAGTAGTAGTAGTATTAGTGGTAGGAATACTTCATCCTTCAGTAGTAGTAGTAGTATTAGTGGTAGGAATACTTCATCCTTCAGTAGTAGTAGTAGTGTTAGTGGTAGGAATACTTCATCCTTCAGTAGTAGTAGTAGTATTAGTGGTAGGAATACTTCATCCTTCAGTAGTAGTAGTAGTGTTAGTGGTAGGAATACTTCATCCTTCAGCAGTAGTAGTAGTGTTAGTGGTAGGAATACTTCATCCTTCAGTAGTAGTAGTAGTGTTAGTGGTAGGAATACTTCATCCTTCAGTAGTAGTGGGAATACTTAATCAGAAGTGGGTAGTAGTAGTAATAATAGTAGGAACACTTCATGCTTTGATAGTTGTACTAGCAGTGAGTAGTAGTGATAATAGTACTAGAATACTACGTATTAGTGTATGACAAACATTCATCATCACATCCCTTTCACTGGACAGGAAGTAGCTGAAGCTGTCAGATAGATGTAATGTAGTAAAAGTACAACATGTACTGTGATTTGTGGTGGAGAAGTAGTAGAAAGAGATAGAACATGGAAATACTGGAGTAGAATTAGAGCTGAACTGCAGTGCGGTGATTAACAGCCTGCTTGTGTGTTTTGTCTTAACCTCTTGTTGTTGTTGTTGTTGTTGTTTCTGTCTTTCCTTCTTTAGCACCTCTCAAACCTGGGCTGAAGCAGGAAGTGAGAACGTGCTCGTGTCATGAAACAGGGAACAGGAAGTGAAGCTTAAAGGAGCCACCCTGAGCTTCTGTCTTTAGGAGGATGGAGCTAAAGAGGAGCTAGGAAGGAGCGTCCACTCTGCAGTGAGGATCAATGAGTCGTCACGAGCGGGAAATCCCCCTCTGGAGCGTCGCCGGGTGGAACTGGAACTAAGGTGGAACCACGAGGCCGATCGCAGCCGCCGAGCATGAATCACTGTGATGCTCACTTTTCTCCGCGGTGGTGTCGCCGCCAATCTGGAGAGGATGATGTGAACGCCTGAACTCAACCGGACAGGATAAAACCCTAAAAACTTTCTACTGGAACGTCCTGGCGTTGATGCGGGAATGCCTCTGAAGTTCAGACAAACTCTGCTGCTGCTCTGAGCTCAAAAAACCAAAAAGCCAGTGAGGAGATCAGGACTATCGGCTCCTCCTATGAAACTGATTTAACATGGCGGGGAAGGACTACAATCATCTCTTTAAACTGCTCATCATTGGAGACTCCAGTTAGTGCACTTTGTTCTTCACTGATGTTCATGTTAATCTGAATTCACAGCGTGTTGTTTATGAGCCCCAGAAGAGACCGCTTTAATACGGTGATAGGAAACACGCAGCAAGACATTCAGCTTTTAAACTGATTTTAGTATTGAAGTAATCGAGAAGCTGAGCTGCAGGTTTCTGGTCTGCAGGCAAGTTTTTAATTCAAAAGAACACAACATCAGACATTTAGACTCATTTTTTAGCAGGAAACGCACAGGTTTGATCAGCTCTACTGCCACAACCAAACTGTCTGACTGAACGTTGTAATAAAATCAAAACCACCCGACTGGTTCCCCGTCAAAATAAAGCAGTAACCTGCTTGTTACTTTGCTGAGTTCACTCAGAAAGTCACTGCTTTGGGAGGTGGAAAGGAGCTTTGATATCACACATGGTCACTGTGGTGGTCTGGATTCTTACTCAAATTTAGCTCCAATTATTGTTGTTAATCAAGTATGAAATATTCAGAAATGTAAGATTATTTCGTCTGTTCTAGCTGCAGATGGTGGAAAAAGCGTGGAGTGACGTTTTGAAGCTGTTTTCTCCGTCGCCATCTTGTTTTTGTTTTTTTTTTTGCAGCCAGTACTGATACGAGAGATAAGTGCAACCACACGCTGAATAAGAGTGAGATTGAGGTTGATGAATTTCAGACAACAGCCAGAGTGGATGTTGCCGTGGTAACGACCTGTCAATCAGCGGGTAGCCGTGCCCTAAATCATCCTCCGCTTTACGGTCTGCTAGACTCTAAATGGGACCATAATTTACTAAATGAACATGAAGACTAGAAACTCTAGACTGAGACTATAAACTCGTGTTTCCAGTGTTCACTGAGGGAATAAATCAGTTTCTATAATTAGACTGATGTAGAGTCAGAGGAGGCGCCCCCTGCTGGCTGGTGGACTGAAAACAGGGTTTAACAAATCAATAATTTGAGCGCTGCTGTTTTCTAAAAATGCTTTGACTCGTCTGTCAGTGATCAATACTGTGATTAATCGTCATACTTCTTCACGTACTCAGGCACTGCAGTAGATTTCAGCCCTGATGATTTGGTTTCTTTGTCTGGTCAGTGAAGCTCTCAGTTCTTCATGTTCTAATCTGTGTTTCTGCCTCAGATGTGGGGAAAAGCAGCCTTCTGCTCCGCTTCGCAGACAACTCCTTCTCTGGTGAGTCAGATGACAGTGAACGCCTCAGCAACGGGGCGTTTATTGGCAGGAAGTCAGTCCTAACTGGACCTGAAGAAGTGAAAGCAGCTCATGTCATAAAGTTTTCATGTTTTCGAATGACTCCTCTCACATGTTGGTCGCATTTTAATACGAAGGGATTTGTTGTATTTCTCTGTCTCGTTCCACCTGAAGGTGATGGAGCTCGAATAGTTTCCTGCAGAGGAGAGGACGAGTTTCACAGATTAACTTCCTGTTGCCACATACCAGAACATTTCATAACACAGTATCAGTAAACCCAGTTGAACAGCTCCAGTGTCAGCTGTTTAAATGAACAGAGTTACTGATTATCAGAATATATTTTTAATCTTCCTATAATGGTTAATCCACCGGTATCAATCAAGCTCTTCAATCTAAATCTTTAATGATGAAACATGACTATTGTTGTTATCCAGGAGTTTTAAACTGTACTGTTATAATAAAAAAAAGCAGAGCCCCAGTTAAAGCTCTGAAAAGATGCTGGAGTCTCTCTGCTGCTCTGTTTGTTAAATGCTGGATATGATATTAAATAGGAGAACCCTGTACTCCTGGTCTAACATGTGACTATTCTGTATAAAAGAAGTGTTCTGTGTTGTGTGATCTGCAGGCAGCTACATCACCACCATCGGCGTCGACTTTAAGATCCGGACGGTGGACATAGATGGAGAACGGGTGAAGCTGCAGATCTGGGACACAGCTGGACAGGAGAGATTCAGGACCATCACATCCACGTACTGTCAACAACAACAACAACAAGCTGCCGTTATTCCCTGCTGTCTCTGTGTCTCACCTCCCTTTCTGTGCAGGTACTACAGGAACACCCACGGCGTCATCATCGTTTACGACGTCACCAACCCAGAGTCGTTTGTCAACGTCAAGAGGTGGTTGAATGAAATATCCCAGAACTGTGACAACGTCTGCAAGATCCTGGGTGAGTCCACAGCGTCATGCGCTCCTGCTTTTAATGGCTTTATGAGGTTTTTATGAGGTTTGTAATGTTTTTATGATGTTTTTTATTGTTATTTTTTAACAACGTACCACCTCTGCTCAGTTTAATATTTTCCAGAATTATTTTCAGGCAATTTAAAATATTTACACACATTTCCTACAGTGTATTTTATATTTTTCTATAGAATACACTGTAGTATATGTAGACCATACTCAATCATTAAACTGGTATTTATTTGTTGAATGAATTAGTGGATTCATGCACTTAAATCCCAACCCTTCTTTTTTATTTTTTTACTAATGAGCAGACCTCAATGCCTCAATTTTAATATGAATCTTGGCAACAAAATATAATTTACAGTAGATAATTTAGTGGCACACAAAGGCTAACTGCATGAATAATAATATAATAACTCCATGTTCATAAATATTTATTATTGTGCTCAGCAGGGTAAATATCGAATTAAAAAAAAGACCATTATTTTGAAAATATTTTAGGGCAGTAGGTTGCCCCGGGTGTGGTCCATGGACCAGAGTTTGGGCATCGCTGAGAAGAAGGATTTAAGAAGGAGAGACTGCAGCAGATGAAGATGATGGATGGATGGATGGACAGATGGATGGCTGGATAGACAGATGGACGGATAGATGGATAGACAGACGGACGGATAGATGGATAGACAGATGGACGGATAGATGGATGGACAGATGGACGGATAGATGGATGGATGGATGGATAGATAGACGGATGGATGGATGGATGGATGATAGCTAGATGATGGATGGATGGATAGATAGACAGATGGATGGATGGATGATAGATGGATGGATGGATGGACAGATGGATGATGGATAGACGGATGGATAGATAGATAGATGATGGATGGATGGATAGATAGATAGACAGATAGATGGATAGATAGACAGACAGATGGATGGATGGATAGATAGACAGATAGACAGATGGATGGATGGATAGATGGATGGATGGATGGATAGATAGACAGATGGATGGATGGATGGATAGATAGATAGACGGATGGATGGATGGATAGATAGATAGACAGATGGATGGATGGACAGATGGATGGCTGGATAGACAGATGGACGGATAGATGGATAGACAGACGGACGGATAGATGATAGACAGATGGACGGATAGATGGATAGACAGATGGACGGATAGATGGATGGACAGATGGACGGATAGATGGATGGATGGATAGATAGACGGATGGATGGATGATAGCTAGATGATGGATGGATGGATGATGGATGGATGGATAGATAGACAGATGGATGGATGGATGATAGATGGATGGATGGATGGACAGATGGATGATGGATAGACGGATGGATAGATAGATAGATGATGGATGGATGGATAGATAGACAGACAGATGGATAGACAGATGGATGGATAGATAGATAGACAGATGGATGGATGGATAGATAGACAGATAGATAGATGGATGGATGGATAGACAGACAGATGGATGGATGGATAGATGGATGGATGGATGGATGGATAGATAGACAGATGGATGGATGGATGGATAGATAGATAGACAGATGGATGGATGGATAGATAGATAGACAGATGGATGGATAGATAGATAGATGATGGATGGATGGATGGATAGACAGATGGATGGATGGATGGATGGATAGACAGATAGATAGATGGATGGATGGATGGATACATGGATGGATGGATACTTAAACGGTTCTCTTCTCATCCTCAGTGGGAAACAAAAACGACGACCCTGCCAGGAAGCAGGTGGATACCCAGGATGCCGTGCGTTTCGGCGAGTCGATGGGCGTTCGGGTGTTTGAGACGAGCGCCAAAGAGAACATCAACGTGGAAGAGGTGACTTCAGTATGATTTAAACTATTTCTGCAGATTATTTTCATATTATCACTTAAAAAAAAAACAAAAAACTTGACATTTTCTCATTCAGACATTTTTAATATAAAAAATAACTGCAAATATTCTCATTTGAGGTGTTTTTTACTTTACAAACAGACCGTAACAAGTTAAACAGAGTTTCTAGAAATGTGTCCTCATCTTTGAACTGGACTTCAAACAGGTGTAAAAACACGTTAGTTAAAGTGTTGTTCCGTTCGCTCGTCCAGATGTTCATGGCCTTCACCCACATGGTGCTCCGGGCCAAGAAGCAGAGCCAGAACCGAGCGGAGAGGGAGCGAGAGCGGGAGAAGGACACGGTGAACATCAACGCCCAGCGAGACCGAGACCGCCGGAAGAGAGGGAAGAAGTGCTGCTGAGCAACAGGAAGTGCCTTAGAGGAGAGGAGCGTTTGAAGTGGACCAGTCAGCAGCCTGGAGGTCCCACGACATAAAGGACCATTCTGGTGTTTTTGAGCTTTCAGCACATTGACTGTAAATCACTCTTTTTCTCCTCTGCAGCATTTACAGCTCTGGAGTCCATTATCTTTCAGCCAAACTGCCTCCAGAAGGTTCAGAGAGCGACTAAATTATTAGTGTTTGTTACAGGACTCTAACATTCATAATACATGTAACTGCTCAATTAATCACTCATGAAGAACGTCCGTCATCGGATGTTTTGACAGTTATTGTGGGTATTCGTGGTTGTCAGAGGATGGATCTTGACATAAAATTTTCCTACTTGGACATGAGAAATCTTCATAGTGAGGATGAACCTTTCTGTCCTGCCAGTTTCACTTTTAAAACACGTCTGGTTTGAGATGATCCATCGCTTCATTTTCACTAAAAGTCAGAGCAGACGTGATGGAAACTGTTGAGGCCACGTCCTCAAGTGTAGATTTTAAATAGAAATACGTGTGATTGTGGTGAATGAGCTGAAACGAAGGAAAGCTCCGGTACGGTCCTTTAACTCTGCACTGGTGAACCCCTCTTTTCCTTGTTTGTTTTTGTTAACACAGTTTAAGGTGTTTGACCACTGAAAGGGAACTGCTTTATTACTAAACTGTGACGCTGACACACTAACAGCCTGAACGCCTCGTTTCACCTCAGATGAGGCCAGTAATCCAAAACTACAGGACAGAACAAACACCACACGTTCATCAGCTTGTTTTATTTTTTTAATAAAAGTCTGTGTCATCTAGCAAATGTGTCCAAATCCAAATAAAGCAATAAATCCAGAGCTAGTGTTCACTTTTCAGTCATTTCATTCAAGAAAAAACAACTTGTCAGCACTGTCTGATGCTAACAACGGTACAAGTGCTTTTATTCTGAAAATCCAGTTACTGAAGAACTTCTTCCAGAATCCGTCAGCGAACCGTCTGGAAAGGAAAACTTTGTTTTCCTACAGCACGTCCTCGTCCATCAGCTGGACTTTGGGAGTCTGTAGACGCCTGCGGACACCATCAGCTGATGCTCCATGACCTTCCTCTGCAGGAAGGCCTCCAGCTCGTTGATGTCCATCTCCGTGACGACGGGTCCTGTGGCGACGAACATGCGGAGCATGGAGTGGATACGGTCCAGCGTCATGCTGTCCAGGTTGGTCAGCATGGCCTGGATGTAGGCCCAGAACAGCTGCAGGGACAGAGAGAGTTGGCAGCAAACTGTGCTGGTGGAGGTGGAGGTGGTGTTAATGGCGGAGGTGGTGTGCGCCTACCTGCAGCTTCTCCTCCCTCTGCTCAGACTGGGTGGTGGTGTTGGAGTCTCTCTCCTCGTCGCTGTCGATCAGCATCACCCCCCTCTCCATCTTCTCCTTGGAAGAGCCCGTCTCCACGGCGTAGTAGCGTCCGCCGGCCTCCTCCCTCAGCACGCCGTGCTGCTGCCACAGCGCCAGCTTCCTGTGCACCAGCTCCTTGGAGGCGCCCAGCTTCACGCTGAGCTCCTCCAGCGTCCAGGAGCCTGGATCAGAAGAAACCTTTTTAATAATTCAGTGACGTTTTCTCTGTGCAAAAAGATGACTAAACTGACATCAATGACCCAAAAAACCTAAATCTAAACCTGTTAAAGCTGCTGAAAAACAGATGGATAATAAATAGAGTGATGGATCCTGATATCCCAGAGTTTCTGCTGCAGAAAAACATATCAAACACTGAGGACGTGATGTCGTACTTTTTTCCTGGAAGTGCAGGATGATGGTGGCGTGGATCGGGGACACGGTCAGGTTGGTGATGGTCCGGTCCTCCAGCTCTAGGTCCAGAGTGACGGAGCCCAGGTGAGGCTTCCAGCTCAGCGTCCTCATGGCCTGAGACACAAACAGAAGATCAGCTGATGCTGAAGGGGATGAAGAGCTGGACGAGCCAAAACAAGAAAATAACTGAAATAATATTCCCTCTTCAGAAAAGGAACTACAAACAGGAAGGACAGAGTGGACTGATGTAGTTTGACACATATTTGAGTTGTTGTTTCCAGAAAGAAGTTTAGGACATTCATTTTAGTTTCTTTGGTTCTGATTTATGGTTTGAATGTTGCTTTGTAGTGTGGTGATGCATTCAAGGACAGCACGTTTACATGACTTTGGTGTTTTAAAGGGTTAGTATGGAGTTAGTTTCTTTGGTTCTGATTTATGGTTTGAATGTTGCTTTGTAGTGTGGTGATGCATTCAAGGACAGCACGTTTACATGACTTTGGTGTTTTAAAGGGTTAGTATGGAGTCACTGAAGTCACACAGTAACATGAAACGAGGCAGAGCAGCTACTAACGAACATGTCCTGAGAGGTAAAATTACTGTTTTTTTGAATGGAGTTTGGTGGCTTTAACAGAGCATCGATAAGATATTTAAATATCTAATATTGTTTTTGTGGATCTCTTTTTATTTTATTTCATTCAAATCAATCCAGTCCCTTTTTTCTTTTCTTTACCGCAGAGACATTGTTCTTTGTTAACTAATCTCTGTACTGTGCTCATCTTTTTATCCTTACATATATATATATATATATATATATATATATATA
The DNA here is from genome assembly GCA_029721515.1 of Synanceia verrucosa. NCBI lineage: Eukaryota > Metazoa > Chordata > Actinopteri > Perciformes > Synanceiidae > Synanceia > Synanceia verrucosa. The sequence continues at coordinate 25,119,973 of CM056563.1, read as the reverse complement.
TATATATATATATATAGAGAGAGAGAGTGTAATATTTAACCTGATGTTGATTCTTTCAAGTGTCTAAACTCCTTCTACTGTAGTGAAACAGACTCTGGAGAAGCTTTGTTCCACTCATTTTAAGCGTGGTGGTGTAAGCGGCTCCACCTTGAGCTTCTCGTAGCGGTGGGTGTAGGCCTCCATGGCCCGGCAGACGAGCGGAGGCAGCTCCAGCTTCTCCTCCTTCAGCGGAGGCCAGAACTCGGCGGACAGGATGATGGAGGAGAGAGCCAGCGGCGGCTGCTCCTCCTCGCTCAGCCTCGACTCCTCCTCGCGGATGTTACTGTTGATCCTCCGAGAGTCGGCCATGTCCTGAAGAGTTCAAGAAATGATCCGTTAACGTGGAGATTAAAAACATCCAGAGTCTGAAATAAGCCAAATTATTCAAAGTGACCAACATGAGAAGAAAAAGCAGCAAACACTCGACTCAAACGTCTGTTCTCAATAATTAAAGGATCAAACCATGAGAACAATGTGGCCAATGAATTTACTGACAATCAACAATTACTAACATATTAACGTCATTATTAAAATGTAATGTGATTAATATAGATATATTATAATGATAATAATACAGTAATATTTCACACTGTTATAATATCATTATAATATTATATAAATTATAAACATGCTTCTGTATAGAGTGTAAATATATGATCTTATTACATATCTGTTGTCATTTACTTATTGCACTTTTGGTTGGATGTTACCTTGTACAGGTGACGTGTGATGATAATAAACTTTAATCTAAAATAATACTTTATGATTATATCACACTGTGGTCTTCACAGTATTATTATACTTATGTCTTATTATTTAAAGAACACATTTCTTTAGTAGAGGAACTACACAGTAAGACTGCCATGGTAAAAATCAAATCAAATATTTCCCTTTCTTAAGGAAAGAGTGAAGCAGCGCTCACCTTCAGCATGACCTCACAGTAATGCATGTGAGACTCCCCGAAACGAAGCTTCAGCAGCTCCACGTTACGGATTTCCCTGCAAACACGAGACAGAGTTAGAGAGAGAGCAGCAGGGCGGCACGACAGAGCTGCTGCAGTGATCCACAACACAGAAAGCTGAGCTCTGAAAGGACACCTTCAAAATAAAAGCTCAGCTCAGCTGTATCAGTTGCACAATGGTTCAGCCTGAGGGACTCAGACATCAGCAGCTCACTGTTAAGCTTCTGGTTGGTGAGTCCGCTCTGATTCCAGGTCGTACCTGGCGGTGTTGTAGTTGAGCTGGAGCAGCAGGCGGTCGGCCAGCACGCCTCTGTACTCGTCGATGAAGATGTCCTTGCTGCCGTAGATGCTGACCAGCAGGCTGATGATGTCTGACGAACGGCGTTTCGAGCCCATCTTATCTGGAAATAGATTCCTGGAATAGTATTTGACTCAGAACAGACAGAGAATACGAGCAGCAGGGATAAGAGACGATGCGTTTACTGACCGGGGACGGCGTCGGTCGGGTCCGGGGTCCAGTCCTCGGGGTCACTGCCTTCTTCATCGCTGTCCTGCATCTCCAACGTCACCGGGTCTCCTCTGGACAGCTCAGAGGCCAGGTCTGTGCAGCCCTCAGTGTCCCCGGTCAGACCGGCCACAATCTGCCTCACCGTGTCCTCACGGGTCCTTGAACGCACCACAGTAGAGATTAGAAAAGCAGAAGCTTCCTCATATTAAAGCTCACCTTTATGAGGTCTCACCTGAGGTACTTGCGGATGGGCTGGCAGGCCACCTGCAGGATGACCATGGACGGGTCGAGCTCTCTGAGCGCCTTGATGGCCGAGATGTAAACAGCAAGGATGTCAGAAGTGTGGACTCCTGAGAGAGTAAACAAACACAGAATAACTGTGACATCATCAGTAAACAAACCCAGAACAACTCAGGTTTGTTCCAGCTCACCTGGGTGCAGCAGGCGGCTTTCGAAGGCGGATTTTAACGAGGTGAGCAGCTGCTGCCTCTGATTGGTTCTCTCCAGACAGAACTTCAGATCTTCAATGGCTGCTTTGGATTCAGGAAAATCTGAAATTGGCACCAGAAGAACAAAGCAGCCACATTAAAACATGAAAAGACAACTTCAGAGGTCATCCAGCAGATGTGGTTAGCCTAGCCTAGCTCAAAGACTGGAAGCAGAGAGAACTGTTAGCCTAGCCTAGCTTAGTGCAAAGACTGGAAGCAAAGGGAACTGTTAGCCTAGCCTAGTTTAGCTCAAAGACTGGAAGCAGAGGGAACAGTTAGCCTAGCCTAGCTTGGCTCAAAGACTGGAAGCAGAGAGAACTGTTAGCCTAGCCTAGCTTAGCTCAAAGACTGGAAGCAGAGGGAACTGTTAGCCTAGCCTAGCTTAGCTCAAAGACTGGAAGCAGAGGGAACTGTTAGCCTAGCCTAGCTTGGCTCAAAGCTAGGCTACCTCTGATTATGCTGAAGAGCTCCTCGATCCTCATGTTGACGTAGATCCTGCAGAAGAACTGGTGCATGTGACATCTCCACTGCTTCAGGACGGAGCTACCAGGCTGGCCGGCCTGGAGGCTGGGAGTGTTGGGAGCGCTGGGAGCGTTGGGAGCGCTGGGAGTATTGGGAGCGCTGGGAGCACTGGGAGCAGGTACCAGACCGTCTTCATCCACCTCGCTTGCGAACACTTTGCTCAGCCAGCCCAGCACCAGCTCCAGCCACTGCTCACAGGAAACATTATGAGCAATCAATCAGCAACTATTCTGATCACTGATTAGTCAGTTTGAGTAAATAAAAAAATAATTCTCTGATTTCGGCTTCTTAAGGGTGAATGTTTCTTGGTTTCTTTACTCATCCTATGACAGTAAACTGAATATCCACATTTGTCACCATTTTTTGACATTGATGGATTATTCATTGTCTGCAGCTAAATGAAGGCACTGCACAGACAGTTACAGGTTCAGACCTGACGTGGCGTTCACTGACCTCCTGGAACTCCAGCAGGAAGGAGCGTTCGTATTCGCCACGGCAGTTCTGCTCCATTTGCTGCTCGATGAGCTTGTGGAGGATGGAGGTGACGGCCTCGGAGCTGACCCACTCCAGCAGCTGCAGCTTGGATCTAAAACAACAGGAAGGCAGGACATGACGCGTTTGGTTCATGTGTTTAGCCTAGCTTAGCTTAGCCTAGCTTAGCTTAGCTTAGCACAAAGACTGGAAGCGGGGGGCTGCTAGCCTAGCCTCGTTTGTTTTCTAATGACTCACAGGATGTGGCTGAGCTCCTGCAGCTGCTCCAGCGCCTCCTTACACCAGCACTGGGGTGTCGGGGCCCCGCAGCCCGGACAGACCCCAGGCTCTGGGCCGTCCAGGGCCTCGGCCCTGTCCTCTGCCCGCCCCTCCTGATTCATGTAGACAGAGAAGGTCCTGCTGTAGAACTCCAACACTCTCTCCTGGAGAACAGGGGATGGGGAGAACAGGAGGAGGGCCCTGATGATGGTGAAGGCCCGATCCTGGAGGCCCCCAGGCCCTGGGCCACAGAGGCTGCTCCGGCCCTCGTCCTGCCACGTCCCCAGCCTCTCCAAACCACCTGGGAAACGGAAGAAGGGACGTTTGGACGCTTCCCTCACATGAACGAAGACATGTACTGAACTCATAGACTTACCCAGGAAAAGTTCCAGGCGGCCCAGCAGGGTCCGAAAAGTGGTGAGGAGGACCCAGGCCCTGCCCCGCTCCTCCAGCTCGTTCTCTGGCTGTTTGAGTCCAGACCAGAACTCAGGAACCACAGAGGAGGACAGACGCATCTGCAGAGTCTCCAGCAGCCAGGCGCCCAGCAGCTGGCCCAGACCCTGACCACACAGCAGGGCCAGGGAGTCCGACAGGCTCTGGTCCATCACCGGGCAGCAAGGGGACATCTAGGAAACAGACCCAGATAAGACACCTGTTCAGACACACACCCAGCATGGGACAATGCATATGAAACAACAACAGGAAGAGGAAGACCAGGCACACAAATAAAGAAAAAGACAGAAAAAACATTTCTGCCGAATTAAACCAAAAACTCGTAGTAATTAGTGAATGGTCCTACGTCACATCCCATCGGCGACAGAAGTAAGAAAACATTAAATCTTAGAATATTTGAATGGAATTCGGCGGACTCCGTCCACTCCACGATGCCTCCGGGTTCAGTGATGGAGCCCACTCACCAGAGCTGCAGTCATCGTTTCCCAGGCATCAGCAGCCGCTTGGTGCGGTGCGGATCCACAAATCTCCCCAGATTCCGACTCCATGGCGATTTCCTCCATTTTCCTGATCTTTTGTCCAGAAACAACCAACCAGCTGGTTAGCTAGCTAACTACGTGGTTTCTTTAGTCGCCTTATAACGTAACATTATGTTGTATTAATGTCCAGAAACAACAGTTCAGTGTTATGAGTTTTAAAGAAGGCTACATCCTGCCTGTCGCGGGTTTACCTCTCCTCCTCCTTCTTCTTGAGTTTCCGGCAAACTTTTTTTTTTTTTTTGTTAAAATGCTCAACGCTGCCCCCCTCAGGTAGTGTTGGTCGTTTTATTTTGAAAGCCTACCGGAAGCGTCTCTCAGCTATTGTTTCTTTTTTTTGGCCTCATGATGGAAAAGTTTAGAAAAATATTAATGATGGACACTCTAAAGTCTCCTGTAAACACATGGGAACTCAAGCTTAAATGTATATATGTTTTAATAATATCAGTAATGTTGTTCATGTGACAATGCAACACTCTTTTGTGTCTATACCCAATATTAAAATTCGTATTATTCTGGAAATTGATGCGTGAAACATCAATATTAATATGATATATAATATCCATCCATTTATCCGTCATCCATCCAACCAGTTTAAAGTTTTAATTGATTTTTTTATTAGCCTATTTTTGTATTTCATAGTCCAAACATTAATAATTATTTTCTATTTATTGTGCTTAATTTCAGTCCAAATAAATGTATTTATTTTTTTAGTTTAGTACATTCTGTAAATGTATTCATTTATCTTTATTTTATTTCATTAGAATTGCTTATTGTTTGAATGAATGTTTGTATGAATTCAGCGTCTTGTTGTTGTCATGGTGACAGAGGTCATCTCTCCCAGCAGGTGTGGACTCCGCTATGAACCGGTGTGAGGAAGGACAGGAGGGAGTTCATCCCTCTGAAACCACTCAGAGCAGAGCTCAGGGGTGAGTTTTTTTTCTTTTTACAGTCTATGTTTTTTCTATTATTATTTTTTCCTTTTTTTAATAATCATAATTATTTCATTTAGACTGTAACCTGAAGTACGTCAACCTGAGATTACATACTCCAGTACAGCAGGTGGCGGTATGTACCTTAAAAGTTGGTTGCAACACGTCAGTAACTCCAGAGAAGAAGAAGAGCCGCCAGCTCGACCGCGTAGATCTTAGTTACACTAGTTACGTCTTCTGCCTACATGAATAGGGCTGTTACGCTGAAAATAGACCAAACACAGGTTCTGTTTGGTGGGTGGTTACGTGATTTTGTTCGTCGTGTTGAGTCAAGTTAAAGACCCTTCTTGCCGGCCGGGACGCTCCGTGTTTTGGAAGCTTACATCCGGTTTTAGCTAGCAGCTAGCATCTCGCTAACTAACAGCTAACTGGGCACGGAAACACCACCATGGCAGCGGAGTGCGAGTGAGTTTGTTGACAGCACGACTTTTCCATTTTAAACATCAAACACACATTTATGTTTAATCAGCTTATATATTTAGTGACGGTTAGTGTGCTCTGATCTGTAGCTAACGGTAACTACCATCAGTGTTTGTGCTAACGCTAGCTTCATTTGTGTGGCCATTAACCTGTTATATAACAGCTATTAAACATAAAGCATGTTTATTTTCTCCGCAGTGTTCAGTCTGAGATCGAGGTGCTGCAGTCGATCTATCTGGATGAACTGATGGTCAACAGGAAAGAAGACGGGTGAGACAACAATTAGCAGAAATGACATCATTTCACTTCATTAGCTTTATTGATTATATTCAGTGTTACTACTGTTACTGCTACTATGATTGTTACTAATACTACTACTATTACTACTACTACTACAACTGCTTCTACACCAGATGTAATAAGAACTACTACTACTACTACTACACTAGATATAATGTAAACACAATGAGAGGAAATTGTTTTCTGGCACAGTAATACTTTTAAGTGTTTTTTTAACTACTTTAAGTACATTTTGCTGGTAATTTCTTGACTGGATAGTGGAGTATTTTCACAGTAGTAATGGTGGCAGTAGTAGTATGACAACTTTTTGTGATTTAGTTTTTTTTTTTTTTTTTCCCCCACACACAAGCGTTAAACCTTAAATCAACATATTTTTGAATGGAGTTTGGCACAGAGGGTCTCAGCAGATGCAGAGATTTGTGCCGCCTGCCGGGCCTTGTGATACTGTGAGGAAGCATCAGTCTGAAGACTCAGTGTCTGTTTTCAAATCTTTAATAGATTACTGGTTTTTAATCTGAAGACTCAGTGTCTGTTTTTCAAACTTTAATGGAGTCTTGGTGTCTTTGGCTCCAGTGTTCAGTGTCTGTTGTTAAACCTGCTGATTTGTTTTGTCCTCCAGGGGCTGGGAGGTCAGTCTGGTCCTGTACCCGTCCACAGCAGAGGACTCTGTCTCCCAGTTTGTACGACTCACTCTGACTTTGACCCTCAATCAGCAGGTACGCTCTCCATTATCTCCATTATCTCATCCTGCTCCCAGTCTCTTTTTCTCCTCATGACTTTCACTGTCAAGGATAAAGCAGGTAAACTCTAAATACAATAATTTAAGATAAAACTTTGTTTGTTCGTTCTACCAAAGTGGATAGAGCAGCAAAAATAATAAGGGCCTCTATAAAAAATACAAAGAAGTGACATCAGTGAACAAGTAGAATGTGGAGAGAAATAAGTAGGTAACAAGGTAAATAAGGAATAAGAAAACAATGGTGTCTTAGAAAAATATGTGTGGGACTGATAGATGAGATAGAAGTAAATAATTTATTCTTCTAAATTAGTAGAATATGTACATATACAACATAAATGGAAAAAAGAACCAACCAGTGGATTAAATCACTTTCAAGTCACCAGCAGCCTCTCAGTTCCCAGTAATTCCTTGAATCCTTTCTTAGTGTCCTAGTCCCACACACGACAAAATCTGTCATTTCTCTGATCGCAGCATCTTAAATGTGAATATTTCCTGTTTTTTTTCCTCCTCTGTGGCAATAAACTGAATGTTGAGACGTTTGAAACACTGATCCGCGTTTTTCACCATCTTGTAGACCAATTAATCGATTAATGCAGGAAATGACCTCATGACAACTGATTAATCGACCATGGAAGTCATCGTTCTGTGTCTGTGTGCCTCGTCGATCCTCGAGACGTAGCTCAGGAATTGATCAGGAGATCACTTTCGTAATCGAGAAAAGCCAACAGTGCGTCTCTTAACACTGTCCTGACTTCCTGTCTGTGTCTGTCAGCATCGAACCTTTTGCTTCCTACTGATGACATAAACCTTTAAAAACACATTTGTTGTTTTAAAAATACTCAGAAATTTCCTGAAACAGCGTTACTTTTTAGTAGCTAGAGGTCTCTGTGTTTGGTCTTTTTTCAGTATTTGCTGGCACTGACAGAAAGTGTAGAATAACTTCAGACTGAACAGCTCAGCTCTGTTGATAGAAATATGAATAAACTAAAGTTTGACTCTTGTCCCTGTTTCGTTTAGTATCCCTGGTCGTCTCCAGCCATCTCCATTCATAACCCACGGGGTCTTTCTGACGACAAGATCAGCAGGTAAGTACACCTGATGACTCTCGCTGATCATCACCACTTCCTGCTCAGGAACCCTGTAATCATGTGAAACCCGTCTCTCTTCTCTTAGCGTCCAAAAGTGTCTTCAGTTGGAGGCTCAGTCCAGTCTGGGTTCACCTGTGTTGTATCAGCTCATTGAGGTCACTATATATCATGTGTGATTTTAAATATATATATATATCATTTAAGAGGAAGTGTGGTGTCAGTGGATGATCATCTATTGAACATATTCAGGTAAGGATGAGCAGAACTGCTGCTTGGAGTCACTTTTCTGTTTTTTTTTTCTTGTCTAGAAAGCGAAAGAAATCCTGACTGAGAGCAACATTCCTCATGGAAACTGTGTCATTTGTCTCTATGGCTTTAAGGTACGTCATTTCCCATCAGTCCATCTATTAATGTATAGAAATTATTGTTGTTTTTATTCCTTTTGCCACCTGCTGGCATCAGGCTCTCTGACAGCTTCAGCGTCTCTTTTAGGAGTTTTAATAACTGAGTTCAGCCGTCCAGTTTTGTTGTTGTGTCTTGGATTGTTTTGTTGTTGCTGTTTGTTCTGGTAACCTCCTTGAAAACAGATAGATACAGCACAGTTTGACACCTGAAGAGTGAATATTGATCCAAATGAATGCTAACGTTGCTCCATGTTTGCTGGATGTGTGTCTGTGTTTATTTGAGGATATAAAAGCGTATTAAACTGAATTAACTCCACAAATCTGGACATATTGTGGTGTGATGAGGAGATGAGGGTGGTGGTTTTGATGAATTAGTCCTGTAAAAAGAGGGAAGATGTGACGCTCTGATGCCTCCAGGTTGTAGACAATAGAGAATTGATCGAGTGCTCTTTTAGCTGTTAGACAGAAAAGTAATCAGTAATCCTTTATTGATTTCAATCAAAAAGGATTGTCAGGTTTTCCTCGTCTTCAGTGATTGTAAACTGAACATGTTTGGACTTTGGATAGGTAATTTTATGACGTTACTTAAAGCTTTAGGAGACTGATGTGTATATTATGTTCATATATTATGTTTTCTGATCTGGAGAATTGTTGTCAGTAAAGAAAGGACCTGTGGGTTCTTTTTTTTTTTTTTAATCTTTCATTGTGTTAGTTTGTCTCTGCTCCTGCAAACTGTCTGTATCTGTTAGCTCATTCATGGTTGTCCATGTCCTGGATGTCCTCAGGAGGGAGAGACGTTCTCCAAGACGAGCTGCTACCATTACTTCCACTCCCACTGCCTCGGCCGCTACGCCAGCCACTCAGAGAGGGAGCTCCAGCTGAGAGAGAAGGAGCTGGAGGAGGACAAGACCAGAGAGAGGACGGACCATCAGGTACCTTGTGTCAGCTTTACCTGACCTCACTACTCTTCACCATTTTCAACAGGAGTGAGGAATTTCAACTGAATTCACCTTTTTAGACCCAAATTAGATCCAGAACAAATGAATCCAGGACAACAAACAACCACTAAAAGACATTTTACTGAAGTCTGACGCTTGAGTTCCATCGACGTAATAACACATCAAAGTGTTTTTTTTGACAGCGGATCCCAGATCACGCTCTCACACAGCCTGTGAGTAATGCTGGGGCTTCTGGGATTTGTAGTCAGAGCATAAAGAGACGGTATACACCACAGAGATTAACCCTGTGGGGCCTATGATCATGCCGGCGTGATCAGATTTTTTTATTGTAAATATTTACAAGGTAATTTACAGGTATACAGAGAGAAAATCAAAAGTATTAAAAAACGGCCAAAATAAAAGCAGGAAGTGGAGACGATCGAGATTAGAGAGCAAAACAAACAGAATGTGGAGAAAAAGTGTTGATTTTGGTGAAAGTGTCCTCTACTCTACCTCTGATAAAACAAGAATGGAACAAGGTAAAAACAAACATTTTTTTCATGATGAAATAGAGAGTCTCTTCTTTCATTTGAGCTATTCAGTGTTTTCAGAGACATAGTACTAAATATTCTGTGGGTCTAGAAATATGACTCAAAATGGACAAAAACTGCTGGCATTCAGTGAGTTAAAGAGGCTCTCTGAAAGTCTTTCAGTCTTTTCTAAGAATTGTCCTCGTTCACAGTCTCAGTTTACCACCACTGTTCTTACTTCATTTTGCTTTAGAGCCACGTCTTATAGTTATTTTCTACTGTTAATGACAAACCACTCGTTTACCCCAAATCACTAAAATATAAGTATTTAAATATGAGCGTTGCTCCTAGAACATAAGCCTCTGGTATCAGAGGTATATCAGGTGTATATTTCAGTATTGATCTGCACGTTAGCATCAAATCACTGTTGTTCTCACAGGAGCTGACCGTGGTGTGTCCGGTGTGCAGAGAGCCTCTAACGTACGACGTGGATCAGCTCCTGAGCTCTCCTGCTCCTCAGCTGCCCGAGGTAACGTCCTCTTCTGACGCTCCCAGCGTCCTGGAGAAAACCTGATCCAACACTGAACGGTTTGTTTCCTCTCAGCTGGACGAAGCAGCGATCGACTCGAGCTTCCAGCAGAAGTGGTGTGAACTCCAGAAGCTTCTGGAACGACAGAGGTCTAAAGGGGGGATCATCGACCCCGAGGAGGAGTCCAACCGCTTCCTCATCCACACCAACGAGGTCAGAAATGAGTCATTCTTTCTTTTCTTTCTTAAACTCAGACTGAATATTTTTCAACAGAATTTCTGACTTGGGTCGTTGATATCTGATGGAACCTGATCTAAGCTGTTAGCTCTGTTACATTTAGCATTAAATAAGGAACATAATGAAATAACAAAATAAGTGATGATGATGATCAGTATTTGCAGTGTGTACTAAAAACAATTTTAAAAGCAAGTTGAATTTAATGAAACAATATTTAGGGTGTGGATATGACTCACAGTGCAAGAGACCTTCACACATATGATTTCAAATATTAACAGTGATGCCTGTACTGAACTCCTGCAGACGCCTCCTGCTGCTGAAAATGGAAACCTGGAGCCAGATGTCTCTCCTGGCCTCTTGGTGTCCTCTGCTTCTCATCTTTCCTCTCGTGAAACTGGTGTGAGAGCGGACCACTTTGGTCCTGGACTGTCCCACTGCAGAGCCGGTCCAGGCCAAAGGCGCCAGAACCAGGCCAGGGGTCCGAGGAGAGGGGGCAGGTTCAGACCTCACCACCGCAGGGCCCCCATCACAGAGCACCTGGACAAACTGTCTCTGTCCTCAGACTGCACTGAAGGACCAATCAGAGCTCAGGATAACCCTGGCCAAGGAGGACTCTGTGGGTCTAAGACGGGCAGGGGCGTCGACTCAGAGCAGCAGGGGGCCCCGGTGCCTCCAGACGACCAGCCAGAAGAAACCGAACGCCCCAAAGATGCTGCAGGAGGTCGAAGCAGGAGAAGGGGTCCTTACCGCTCAGCCCCAGACTCTGGGGCCCCTGGTCCGGCACGCTACCACTGGGACGGGCGAGCCTCCAGAAGTAGGGGAGGTCCCAATAACCTGTACAGCAGAGGAGGGGGGCCCCGCCGGGGCCACGGTAGGGGCATCCAGCACAAGGTGGTGGAGAGAGAGAGAGGTCGAGAGGAGGTGCTATGACAAAGGGCACCAGGAGGGCCAATGAACAAACGTCTGTGTGCCTCCATCATCAGTCTGCATAGATTAAAGCCCTGCACCACCACCAACATTCACTGTCGTTCCCTCTCCTCCTGTGCATTAACGTTCTCCTGGTCTCTGCTACGCACTTTCATGCACACTAATAACAGACACAGACGGTTGATGCTTTTTGTTGTGGTGCAATATGACTTTAAAGAACTACTAATTAAATCTTGGATGTCAGTGTGTGACAGTATTTCCTGTATTCTTTTTTTTAAGATAAGGTTCAGTTCAACTGGCTGTTGCATCTCTTTGTAGACAATTTTGAAACATTTGCAGGGCAGGTGTAGTTTAACTTTATACCTATATTTCACTACATTTAACAATTTTACTCCACTATTGTCCAAAAGCTTTAACAAGCCCAACCGTAATTAAAATGGGTAAAGCAGCTAACTAATTTAAGAAAATTAGGTAACACTTACCTGCAATACTTTTGCATGAGTTATTTTTAATGTAGGAGTTTAACTTGCACGGGGCTATTGTCTCTTCTGTCCACATTATTGTTTAGCTGCTAAACCCTCAGGAGTTCAGAGGGGCCTTCACATTTACATGCTGGTGTTTATGCTGATCCAGCATCATCACAGCTGTTATTTCAGTTTACACTGTGTAATAAGGCACATATTCCTTAATGCATTTCTGTTCAATCAAGTGTCATCAAAGAAATTTTCTTTTTTTTTTATCATTACATAAATATAACAAGAGAGAAACCATTTTTTATTTTTGTAGATTTAATTTTGATAAATTTAAATGTATTTAAATCTTAAAGGTTTTTCAGCACTGGAGAGTCAAATTTGATCACACAATCATTAATATTAAAAAAGGCTCATGGGAGATGTAGTGGTTTAACAACGTGTGGGGGCGGAGCCACAGGGCGGACTCCAAATTGCGTCATACCGACGCCATCTTGGCAGTGTTTCGATGCTGGAGACCAGCCCCTCTGAATAATCTGCGCAGGTTCGCAGAGGCGTGTTGTTGTTTTCAAAAGGACCGAGGTTATGACTGGCGGGACCGTGTTTCACAAAAGCTACGAAGACAACAAGGACCCGGAGCTCAGGATGGACGTCGACATGGAGTCCAGTCATCTGGAAAGTGAGCGGGGTGAGCTGGACAGCAGCATCCCGGCTGCGTGCTCCTCCAACGGCAGCGGCGGGGAAGAGGACGAGGCGGAGGCCGTTGGCCGTGTGAGAGAAGCCGGGGGCTCGAGTAGCCAGCACACACCGGAAGGCGGAGTGTTCTGCGGCGGCAGGGAGCAGGAGGTGTCGGTCGAAATTGGAGAAACGTATTTATGTCAACGAGCCGACAAGTCATGGCGTGAGTGGTTTCTAGCCTATGTTTCACCCGGATGTCTGTTAGCAGGCTAGCTGCCTGGACTCCCCTGTTTTGAGAAGATAATTTAATCAAACTTCTGTGACAAAATCCTATGGATTGTCCTCAAAACGTGGCGGTTAGACGCTGGTTGGGTCTTCTAGAAAATTCTGCGTTGTTGGTGAAACCATAACACTGCAAACAGCCGGCGAGCCAATCAAAAAAGTGAATATTTTTCTGTATTATATAGGTTAATGTTGCAGTTTGGAGGATAATGAGCTAGCCGAATTAAACAGTTGATCAACACAAGTCGCCTGTTATCAGGCGACTTGTTAATAACGTGTATTGTTTGATTATAAGCAAGAAGGTGTTAAAGTTGAAGAAACCTAAATGGAGTTTGGTGAGACGTCCCATCCTGGCTCTACGGAGCTTGCATTTGCACCTGACAAAAATACTTGATTGGTCAAAAGTCTCATTAATGCACGGTTGTTTGTTTGTTTTCAGACACAGCAGAGGTTATTCAGTCCCGGTTGAATGAACAGGAGGGCAGAGAGGAGTTCTATGTTCACTATGTAGGATGTGAGTACATGACTAGTTCTGATAAGTGTAATGCACATAACTAAACCTTCTAGCATCTGTGTTTCCTCTCACGTATCTCTGCCATATGTAATAACCTTAATTCATCCACCCCTTTCTACCTCTTCAGCTTCTGCTTTACAGTGATCCTCATCTGTTTTTCTTTGGCGTGCAGTCAACAGGCGTCTGGATGAATGGGTGGGCAAGGCCCGCCTGGCGCTCACCAAGACGGTGAAGGACGCAGTGAGGAAGAGCACGGAGATCGGAGGCGTCGGCGATCTGGGCGAACAGCCTGAAAGGAAGATCACTCGCAACCAGAAGCGCAAGCATGATGAGATCAACCATGTACAGAAGGTAGAGCCACTGTCTGTTACCCAGGTATTTCACAGTGTTTATGTTAGCGTTCTTCTCATGGACTTTCCTTCTGCAGACGTATGCAGAGATGGACCCAACAACAGCTGCCCTGGAGAAGGAGCATGAGGCGGTAAGGTTAAAGAAAGACAGAGCGAACCACTGTGTTGTCTCATCATTCTTCTCATCGTATCACGTCGCTCTCCCTCAGATCACCAAAGTGAAATATGTGGATAAGATCCAGATAGGAAACTTTGAAATCGACGCCTGGTACTTCTCACCGTTTCCAGAAGACTATGGCAAGCAGCCCAAGCTGTGGATCTGCGAGTACTGCCTGAAATACATGAAGTACGAGAAGACCTTCAGACACCATCTGGTCAGTGCAGCTTAAAGTCCCTCACATTTACTTTGGAGTACCAAGAACAACAGTTGGCAGCGATGAAGTGATGTCTGTTCGTCCCCTGTGGCCTGAATTCAAGAGGTTTGACCTTTATTTTTAACCTTTCTGTCTCCTCAGTCCCACTGTCAGTGGAAACAGCCTCCAGGAAAAGAAATCTACAGACGCAGCAACATATCTGTGTATGAAGTAGACGGACGAGACCACAAGGTGAGTAGGAAGCTGTTTAATGCTAAATAATGTGGACTCCAGTGGAAATAAAACTACACCTCATTCTGTTTGATCTCTGTTTCCAGATCTACTGTCAAAATCTGTGTCTACTAGCAAAACTGTTCCTCGACCACAAGACGCTTTATTTTGACGTGGAGCCGTTCATCTTCTACATCCTCACTGAAGTCAACAAGCAGGGAGCGCACATCGTCGGCTACTTCTCCAAAGTAAGGCAGCCAAAGACTTTTATTTTGTAATGTTCAGCTCATGAAGGTTTGTATCTGTGATACATGCTGGTATTTTCTAAATGAGCCCAAACACCACATGTGTAGTTTGTTTTTAACAAGTCAGTCATCTTTAATAAGTGTCAATATTTTTATGGTAATTATTTAGTCTTTTATACTTTTTTCTGTTGTTTGTTATGAATTAGTGAAGAAAAGAATAATATTTATTGTCATATAACGTCATTAACTCTTTGAGTGCCAGTCATTTTATAAACCAGAAAGTGTCTTGTTCCAGTGTTTTTGCCCATTTTGAGTCATATTTCTAGACCCACAGAATATTTAGTACTATGTCTCTGAAAACAGTGAATAGCTCAAATGAAAGAAGAGACTCTCTATTTCATCATGAAAAAAATGTTTGTTTTTACCTTGTTCCATTCTTGTTTTATCAGAGGTAGAGTAGAGGACACTTTCACCAAAATCACCACTTTTTCTCCACATTCTGTTTGTTTTGCTCTCTAATCTCGATCGTCTCCACTTCCTGTTTTGATCTCTGTGGTGTATACCGTCTCTTTATGCTCTGACTACATCTCCCAGAAGCCCCAGCATTACTCACAGACTGGCACTCAAAGAGCTAGTAATGCTGGTGACACATCAATATGACATTTACAGACAAAATTGTCCCCAAATTAAACCTGCAGTTGATCTTTTTTTTGCCCAAATTTAGAAACAGAATCCCTTTTTATTTCACTGCTTAGTTTTATCTCTAATCCTCAAACTGGAATCATTAAGAGCTGCTTTGTTTTCCAGGAGAAAGAGTCTCCAGATGGGAATAACGTGGCGTGTATCCTCACCCTGCCACCGTACCAACGCAGAGGCTACGGGAAGTTCCTCATCGCTTTCAGTGAGTCTGTGTGATTCTTGGTGCTACAGCTAATAATAATAATAATAATAGTAACATATCAGGTCTGTGCAGGAAATCAAAAAGAGTCAACCGGACTTGAATGAAGTTTGAAATTAAATTAAAAAAATAATTAGTAAATATATATATATATATATTAGTATTTTTTCTGCTGCCTCAGTTTATTAGTAATAGCTTATCCCAGGCAGGTTTTCTTAAAATGTCTTAAATGAAAGTCTGGGTAATTAAGGTCTTAAATTTACTGTAAATTTGTTTCTGTCGGTATCACATTTTCAGATGGTGCATTTAATGCCAATAGGAAAACACAGCATTCAGAGATTGACTGCAGTTTTGTATGTTATTTTGTTCACAAAGTTCACTTCGTTTGTTCTTGAAAGTTTTTAAATTAAAGTTGTAGAAAAAAGTTAAGTGCTATGCCTTCAATTTATGTTGTGGTCACAAGTTTTAAAGAGCTGAAAAAAAATCTTAAAAATATGTTGTTGGAGATTAATCAGATTTTCAGGGGTCTTTATTGTCATTATGCGTGGATAAGGAAGTTTTGTGGTATCATTTAGTGGTGTTTTATTCAGAGTATGGTCCGTGGCGTTCCTCGCTGTCAGACAACAGTTTGAGCTGCATCGATCAGTCAGCTTGTCTTCAGTCAGCCAGTCAGTGTCAGCCTCATTTCCAGACTTTTCTTTGTGTTAGGCTACGAGCTGTCCAAGCTGGAGAGCGCAGTGGGCTCTCCAGAGAAGCCTCTGTCTGACCTGGGGAAGCTGAGCTACAGGAGTTACTGGTCCTGGGTCCTGCTGGAGATCCTGAGGGACTTCAGAGGAACGCTGTCCATCAAAGACCTCAGCCAGATGACCAGCATCACGCAGAGTGACATCATCAGCACGCTGCAGTCGCTCAACATGGTGAAGTACTGGAAAGGTCAGCATGTCATCTGTGTGACGCCAAAACTGGTGGAGGAGCACCTGAAGAGCGCCCAGTACAAGAAGCCACCGATCACAGGTGAGGAGCACACCTTTGTGTCAGGGCTGAAATATCAGTGTGACGTTCACAGGTTTCCTTCTGCAGAAGATTGAAAAGAGAAAGAAGATTCTTTCACTTTGTCTGAAAAGAGATGAAAACTCTCAAAGTTGCCTCGATTAAAGAACACAACACCACCAGCTCACCTGATCCAGTATGTCAGGATTTAGATCGAGCCCTTCATAAACCAGATGGTGATAATAGTGGGACGTCAAAACTGTGAAATCAGTGCTGGTTGAGTTTCCTAACTACAGAAACATATTGTATTCACGAGACGGTTTTTTAAGTAATACCTTTTTTTTCAATTATTTCTGTTTTTCTGATTATTGTTTGTTTTTCAGGGTAATTATTTCTGTTTTTCTGATTATTGTTTGTTTTTCAGGGTAATTATTTCTGTTTTTCTGATTATTGTTTGTTTTTCAGGGTAATTATTTCTGTTTTTCTGATTATTGTTTGTTTTTCAGGGTAATTATTTCTGTTTTTTGTGTAATTTATTTATTTATTTATTTATTTTTTCTGTTTTTCTGACTTTTTTGGGAGGGTGGAATAATTTCATGTTTTAAAAAATGACTCACAGGCTGTGTGAGAGCGCGATCAGTGACCCGCTGCTGAAAAAATGAAAAAAGTGTATGTATATACGTTTATGGTGCTCAAGCATTGTAGCTTAAAAACGTCTTTGACACTCAGAGTTAAAACAGCCTTGAGCTTTTTATTTTCACTCATAGAGCCTCAGTGCTCCTCTGAAGCCTGAATGACCTCTGACCTTTGTCTCTGGCTCTCCTCCCCAGTGGACACCATGTGTCTGAAGTGGGCGCCTCCCAAGAACAAACAAGCCAAGCTGTCCAAGAAGTGAGAGGAGGAGCGACGTAAATCATCTGTTTCCCTCCTGCTGTCATAAAAAACAAACTCATGTATATAGTCATTAATAGCACCTGTCGTTATTTTCTTAAAATATGAACCAAACAATCCCAGACTTGTCTCCTTCTTTCCTGACGATCATCTGGTTCAGATTCATTCAAAGCTTCATATCAGCTCGTATCAGGAATAGATGGATGGAAACCTACGGAAGCCCTGAACCGCAAGTGAAGGCTTTTTTTTTTCCAGATAATCTCTTGGCATTTTTGAGATTTTTTTCAGATTTTACATCTTGAAATAACGAGATAATATGTGAAAATAAAAAAATTTGGGGGAAAAATGTTTAAAAAAAACAAACTGAACTTCTTCATGTGTGGTTCAGGGCTTCCATAGAAAAAAGATTTACACCAAAGAGGAAATAGATCTGTAATATTCACTGTTTGCATCTGTGGCAGCTCAAAGCTTATTGGTATTTTAGTATTATTAGTGGACATGTTGTCGTCTCATTGGTGTAACTAATAAAGTTGATTCAGTGTTTCCAGTGACAGGGCTCTGAACAGGTGCATGCTGGGTGCCTGATGACTTCACCTTTACCTGGGCAGGTATCTGCAGCGACACACAGGAAGCTCAAGCTCTGTCGTCTGAGGACTTTTTATTACCTAGCCCTAAAGAATGTTCAAAAAACAAAAGTGAAAGTACACAGAGCTGGTATTTCAGCAACAAAGTCATCTTTATCTTGGCATTTCTTTAGTTAAAAAATGTGTAACAACCAGCTTAGAAACTCCTGTTTTACTACAGAAACAGTGTAAAAACAACGATCACATGATCTCTTTAGGTGCCTTCATTTATCTATTTTTTAATATTTATTGCTCTGCCTTCAGGGCGGCACGGTGGTGTAGTGGTTAGCACTGTCGCCTCACAGCAAGAAGGTACTGGGTTCGAATCCCGGGCCCGCCACCTTTCTGTGTGTAGTTTGCATGTTCTCCTCATGTCTGTGTGGGTTCTCTCTGGTACTCCGGCTTCCTCCCACCATCCAAAAACATGCATGGGGATTAGGTTAATTGGCTAATTTAAATTGACCGTAAATGTGAGTGTGAATGGTTGTCTGTCTCTATGTGTCCTGCGATGAGGTGGCGACTTCCGCCCTAAGACAGCTGGGATAGGCTCCAGCCCCCCGCGACCCTATGAGGATAAGCGGTAGATAATGGATGGGTGGATGCTCTGCCTTCATGGTGGACACATGATCTGCCCACATGACGATGACGACCAGCAGAGAGCAGCAGAGCTCTGGCTGACCTGGGATCAGCTGATAACTGGCAAACCTCCTTCTTCAAAGATCCAAACATGGACCATTGATCAGTGATCAGTCACACTTGATTCTCTAAATATCTACTGTCAATAGTTTCTCTTCACTGAGCAGACAGACGACATGCTTCCACTATGAGGTCACAGAAAAATTCAACATGCTGTGAAACATTTTTTGACAGGGTTGATTGTTAATGCAATATGATTTTATGACTGTTTTCGGGTTTTTTCTTTTAATAAAATTTTGGACATATACTGGACTATGACATTTTTTTTCATGAAAATTTCAACACGCTACAATATGGCTTCTTGAGACATATTTATCACTTCAAAATTATTTTCAACATACTATAGTATGACTTTTTTTAGCCAGACATTTTTGACATACTATAACTTTTTTTTTTTTTTTTTTTACATTTAAACACATATTATGCTATAAATCCATTCAACATACCATAATAAAGCATATTTATAACTTTTTAGACATTTTAATTTTATGACATTTTTTGACTTTTTCGACATACTATAGTATGACTTTTTTTTAGCCAGATATTTTTGACATACTATAATTTGGCTTTTATAAAACATTTAAACACATATTATGCTATAAATCCATTCAACATACCATAATAAAGCATATTTATCACTTTTTAGACATTTTAATTTTTTGACGTTTTGACTTTTTCGACATACTATAGTATGACTTTTTTTTTAGCCAGATATTTTTGACATGCTATAGTTTTGATTTTTTACAACATTTAAACACAAATTATGCTATAAATCCATTCAACATACCATAATAAAGCATATTTATCACTTTTTAGACATTTTAATTTTATGACATTTTTTTGACTTTTTCGACATACTATAGTATGACTTTTTTTTTAGCCAGATATTTTTGACATGCTATAATTTGTTTTTTTTTAAACAACATTTAAACACAAATTATGCTATCAATCCATTCAACATACCATAATAAAGCATATTTATCACTTTTTAGACATTTTAATTTTTTGACATTTTTGGACTTTTTCGACATACTACAGTATGACTTTTTTTTAGCCAGATATTTTTGACATACTATAATTTGTTTTTTTAACAACATTTAAACACAAATTATGCTATAAAGCCATTCAACATACCATAATAAAGCATATTTATCACTTTTTAGACATTTTAAATTTTTGACATTTTTGACTTTTTTGACATACTATAGTATGACTTTTTAGCCAGATATTTTTGACATACTATAATTTGGCTTTTATAAAACATTTAAACACATATTATGCTATAAATCCATTCAACATACCATTATAACGCATATTTATCACTTTTTAGACATTTTAATTTTTTGACATTTTTTGACTTTTTCAACATACTATAGTATGACTTTTTTTTTAGCCAGATATTTTTGACATACTATAATTTGCATTTTATAAAACATTTAAACACATATTATGCTATAAATCCATTCAACATACCATAATAACGCATATTTATCACTTTTTAGACATTTTAATTTTTTGACATTTTTGGACTTTTTCGACATACTATAGTATGACTTTTTTTTTAGCCAGATATTTTTGACATACTATAATTTGGCTTTTCTAAAACATTTAAACACAAATTATGCTATAAATCCATTCAACATACCATAATAAAGCATATTTATCACTTTTAGACATTTTAATTTTTGACATTTTTGGACTTTTTCGACATACTATAGTATGACTTTTTTTTTAGCCAGATATTTTTGACATACTATAATTTGGCTTTTCTAAAACATTTAAACACAAATTATGCTATAAATCCATTCAACATACCATAATAAAGCATATTTATCACTTTTTAGACATTTTAATTTTTTGACATTTTTTGACTTTTTCGACATACTATAGTATGACTTTTTTTTTAGCCAGATATTTTTGACATACTATAATTTGGCTTTTATAAAACATTTAAACACATATTATGCTATAAATCCATTCAACATACCATAATAAAGCATATTTATCACTTTTTAGACATTTTAATTTTTTGACATTTTTGGACTTTTTTGACATACTATAGTATGACTTTTTTTTTAGCCAGATATTTTTTGACATACTATAATTTGGCTTTTATAAAACATTTAAACACAAATTATGCTATCAATCCATTCAACATACCATAATAAGGCATGTTTATCACTTTTTAGACATTTTAATTTTTTTTACATTTTTTGACTTTTTCGACATACTATAGTATGACTTTTTTTAGCCAGATATTTTTGACATACTATAATTTGTTTTTTTTTACAACATTTAAACACAAATTATGCTATAAATCCATTCAACATACCATAATAAGGCACATTTATCACTTTTTAGACATTTTAATTTTTTGACATTTTTTGACTTTTTCGACATACTATAGTATGACTTTTTTTTTAGCCAGATATTTTTGACATGCTATAATTTGTTTTTTTTAACAACATTTAAACACAAATTATGCTATAAATCCATTCAACATACCATAATAAAGCATATTTATCACTTTTTAGACATTTTAATTTTTTGACATTTTTTGACTTTTTCGACATACTATAGTATGACTTTTTTTTTTAGCCAGATATTTTTGACATACTATAATTTGCATTTTATAAAACATTTAAACACATATTATGCTATAAATCCATTCAACATACCATAATAAAGCATATTTATCACTTTTTAGACATTTTAATTTTTTGACATTTTTTTTACTTTTTCGACACACAATAGTATGACTTTTTTTTTAGCCAGATATTTTTGACATGCTATAATTTGTTTTTTTTTAAACAACATTTAAACACAAATTATGCTATAAATCCATTCAACATACCATAATAAAGCATATTTATCACTTTTTAGACATTTTAATTTTTGACATTTTTGACTTTTTCGACATACTATAGTATGACTTTTTTAGCCAGATATTTTTGACATACTATAATTTGGCTTTTATAAAACATTTAAACAGAAATTATGCTATAAATCCATTCAACATACCATAATAAAGCATATTTATCACTTTTTAGACATTTTAATTTTTGACATTTTTGACTTTTTCGACATACTATAGTATGACTTTTTTTTTAAGCCAGATATTTTTGACATACTATAATTTGCATTTTATAAAATATTTAAACACATATTATGCTATAAATCCATTCAACATACCATAATAAAGCATATTTATCACTTTTTAGACATTTTAATTTTTGACATTTTTGACTTTTTCGACATACTATAGTATGACTTTTTAGCCAGATATTTTTGACATACTATAATTTGGCTTTTTTAACAACATTTAAACACATATTATGCTATAAATCCATTCAACATACCATAATAAAGCATATTTATCACTTTTTAGACATTTTAATTTTTTGACATTTTTTGACTTTTTCGACATACTATGGTATGACTTTTTTTTTAGCCAGATATTTTTTGACATACTATAATTTGGCTTTTATAAAACATTTAAACACAAATTATGCTATAAATCCATTCAACATACCATAATAATGCATGTTTATCACTTTTTAGACATTTTAATTTTTTTTACATTTTTTGACTTTTTCGACATACTATAGTATGACTTTTTTTTTAGCCAGATATTTTTTGACATACTATAATTTGGCTTTTATAAAACATTTAAACACAAATTATGCTATCAATCCATTCAACATACCATAATAACGCATATTTATCACTTTTTAGACATTTTAATTTTTGACATTTTTGACTTTTTCGACATACTATGGTATGACTTTTTTTAGCCAGATATTTTGACATACTAAAATTTGGATTCTTAACAACATTTAAAAACAAAATATGATATAAAAACATTCAACATACAAAAATAAAACATATATATAAATTTTTAGACATTTTAATTTTTGACATTTTTGGACTTTTTCGACATACTATAGTATGACTTTTTTTAGCCAGATATTTTGACATACTATAATTTGGCTTTTATAAAACATTTAAACACATATTATGCTATAAATCCATTCAACATACCATAATAAAGCATATTTATCACTTTTTAGACATTTTAATTTTTTGACATTTTTTGACTTTTTCGACATACTATAGTATGACTTTTTTTTAGCCAGATATTTTTGACATACTATAATTTGTTTTTTTTTTAACAACATTTAAACACATATTATGCTATAAATCCATTCAACATACCATAATAAAGCATATTTATCACTTTTTAGACATTTTAATTTTTTGACATTTTTTGACTTTTTCGACATACTATGGTATGACTTTTTTTTTAGCCAGATATTTTTTGACATACTATAATTTGGCTTTTATAAAACATTTAAACACAAATTATGCTATAAATCCATTCAACATACCATAATAATGCATGTTTATCACTTTTTAGACATTTTAATTTTTTTTACATTTTTTGACTTTTTCGACATACTATAGTATGACTTTTTTTTTAGCCAGATATTTTTTGACATACTATAATTTGGCTTTTATAAAACATTTAAACACAAATTATGCTATAAATCCATTCAACATACCATAATAACGCATATTTATCACTTTTTAGACATTTTAATTTTTTGACATTTTTTGACTTTTTCGACATACTATAGTATGACTTTTTTTTAGCCAGATATTTTTGACATACTATAATTTGTTTTTTTTAACAACATTTAAACACAAATTATGCTATAAATCCATTCAACATACCATAATAAAGCATATTTATAACTTTTTAGACATTTTAATTTTTTGACATTTTTGGACTTTTTCGACATACTATAGTATGACTTTTTTTTTTAGCCAGATATTTTTGACATACTATAATTTGGCTTTTATAAAACATTTAAACACATATTATGCTATAAATCCAGTCAACATACCATAATAACGCATATTTATCACTTTTTAGACATTTTAATTTTTTGACATTTTTTGACTTTTTCGACATACTATAGTATGACTTTTTTTTAGCCAGATATTTTTGACATACTATAATTTTTTTTTAACAACATTTAAACAGAAATTATGCTATAAATCCATTCAACATACCATAATAAAGCATATTTATCACTTTTTAGACATTTTAATTTTTTGACATTTTTGGACTTGGAACTTTTTCGACATACTATGGTATGACTTTTTTTAGCCAGATATTTTTGACATACTATAATTTGTTTTTTTTACAACATTTAAACACAAATTATGCTATAAATCCATTCAACATACCATAATAAGGCATATTTATCACTTTTTAGACATTTTAATTTTTTGACATTTTTTGACTTTTTCGACATACTATAGTATGACTTTTTTTTAGCCAGATATTTTTGACATACTATAATTTGTTTTTTTTTTTACAACATTTAAACACAAATTATGCTATAAATCCATTCAACATACCATAATAAAGCATATTTATCACTTTTTAGACATTTTAATTTTTTGACATTTTTGGACTTTTTCGACATACTATAGTATGACTTTTTTTTTTAGCCAGATATTTTTGACATACTATAATTTGCATTTTATAAAACATTTAAACACATATTATGCTATAAATCCATTCAACATACCATAATAAAGCATATTTATCACTTTTTAGACATTTTAATTTTTTGACATTTTTTGACTTTTTCGACATACTATAGTATGACTTTTTTTTAGCCAGATATTTTTGACATACTATAATTTGTTTTTTTTAACAACATTTAAACACATATTATGCTATAAATCCATTCAACATACCATAATAAAGCATATTTATCACTTTTTAGACATTTTAATTTTTTGACATTTTTTGACTTTTTCGACATACTATAGTATGACTTTTTTTTAGCCAGATATTTTTGACATACTATAATTTGGCTTTTATAAAACATTTAAACAGAAATTATGCTATAAATCCATTCAACATACCATAATAAAGCATATTTATCACTTTTTAGACATTTTAATTTTTGACATTTTTGACTTTTTAGACATACTATAGTATGACTTTTTTTAGCCAGATATTTTTGACATACTATAATTTGCATTTTATAAAATATTTAAACACATATTATGCTATAAATCCATTCAACATACCATAATAAAGCATATTTATCACTTTTTAGACATTTTAATTTTTGACATTTTTGACTTTTTCGACATACTATAGTATGACTTTTTAGCCAGATATTTTTGACATACTATAATTTGTTTTTTAACAACATTTAAACACATATTATGCTATAAATCCATTCAACATACCATAATAAAGCATATTTATCACTTTTTAGACATTTTAATTTTTGACATTTTTGACTTTTTCGACATACTATGGTATGACTTTTTTTTTAGCCAGATATTTTTTGACATACTATAATTTGGCTTTTATAAAACATTTAAACACAAATTATGCTATAAATCCATTCAACATACCATAATAATGCATGTTTATCACTTTTTAGACATTTTAATTTTTTGACATTTTTTGACTTTTTCGACATACTATAGTATGACTTTTTTTTTAGCCAGATATTTTTTGACATACTATAATTTGGCTTTTATAAAACATTTAAACACAAATTATGCTATCAATCCATTCAACATACCATAATAATGCATGTTTATCACTTTTTAGACATTTTAATTTTTTTTACATTTTTTGACTTTTTCGACATACTATAGTATGACTTTTTTTAGCCAGATATTTTTGACATACTATAATTTGTTTTTTTTTTACAACATTTAAACACAAATTATGGTATAAATCCATTCAACATACCATAATAAAGCATATTTATAAATTTTTAGACATTTTAATTTTATGACATTTTTTGACTTTTTCGACATACTATAGTATGACTTTTTTTTAGCCAGATATTTTTGACATGCTATAATTTGTTTTTTTAACAACATTTAAACACAAATTATGCTATAAATCCATTCAACATACCATAATAAAGCATATTTATCAATTTTTAGACATTTTAATTTTTTGACATTTTTGACTTTTTCGACATACTATAGTATGATTTTTTTTTTTAGCCAGATATTTTTGACATACTATAATTTGCATTTTATAAAACATTTAAACACATATTATGCTATAAATCCATTCAACATACCATAATAACGCATATTTATCACTTTTTAGACATTTTAATTTTTTGACATTTTTTGACTTTTTCGACATACTATAGTATGACTTTTTTTTAGCCAGATATTTTTGACATACTATAATTTGTTTTTTTTAACAACATTTAAACACAAATTATGCTATAAATCCATTCAACATACCATAATAAAGCATATTTATAACTTTTTAGACATTTTAATTTTTTGACATTTTTGGACTTTTTCGACATACGAAAGTATGAATTTTTTTTTTAGCCAGATATTTTTGACATACTATAATTTGGCTTTTATAAAACATTTAAACACATATTATGCTATAAATCCAGTCAACATACCATAATAACGCATATTTATCACTTTTTAGACATTTTAATTTTTTGACATTTTTTTACTTTTTCGACATACTATAGTATGACTTTTTTTTAGCCAGATATTTTTGACATACTATAATTTGGCTTTTATAAAACATTTAAACACATATTATGGTATAAATCCATTCAACATACCATAATAAAGCATATTTATCACTTTTTAGGCATTTTAATTTTTTGACATTTTTTGACTTTTTCGACATACTATAGTATGACTTTTTTTTAGCCAGATATTTTTGACATACTATAATTTGTTTTTTTAACAACATTTAAACACAAATTATGCTATAAATCCATTCAACATACCATAATAAAGCATATTTATCACTTTTTAGACATTTTAATTTTTTGACATTTTTGACTTTTTCGACATACTATAGTATGATTTTTTTTTTTTAGCCAGATATTTTTGACGTACTATAATTTGCATTTTATAAAACATTTAAACACATATTATGCTATAAATCCATTCAACATACCATAATAAGGCATATTTATCACTTTTTAGACATTTTAATTTTTTGACATTTTTGGACTTTTTCGACATACTATAGTATGACTTTTTTTTAGCCAGATATTTTTGACATACTATAATTTGTTTTTAACAACATTTAAACACATATTATGCTATAAATCCATTCAACATACCATAATAACGCATATTTATCACTTTTTAGACATTTTAATTTTTTGACATTTTTTGACTTTTTCGACATACTATAGTATGACTTTTTTT
This sequence comes from Synanceia verrucosa, assembly GCA_029721515.1. NCBI lineage: Eukaryota > Metazoa > Chordata > Actinopteri > Perciformes > Synanceiidae > Synanceia > Synanceia verrucosa. The sequence goes on along the minus strand of CM056563.1, from coordinate 25,093,138 downwards.
TAGCCAGATATTTTTGACATACTATAATTTGTTTTTTTTTACAACATTTAAACACAAATTATTCTATAAATCCATTCAACATACCATAATAACGCATATTTATCACTTTTTAGACATTTTAATTTTTTGACATTTTTTGACTTTTTCGACATACTATAGTATGACTTTTTTTTAGCCAGATATTTTTGACATACTATAATTTGTTTTTTTTGACAACATTTAAACACAAATTATGCTATAAATCCATTCAACATACCATAATAAAGCATATTTATCACTTTTTAGACATTTTAATTTTTTGACATTTTTGGACTTTTTCGACATACTATAGTATGACTTTTTTTTAGCCAGATATTTTTGACATACTATAATTTGGCTTTTATAAAACATTTAAACACATATTATGCTATAAATCCAGTCAACATACCATAATAACGCATATTTATCACTTTTTAGACATTTTAATTTTTTGACATTTTTTGACTTTTTCGACATACTATAGTATGACTTTTTTTTTAGCCAGATATTTTTGACATACTATAATTTTTTTTTAACAACATTTAAACAGAAATTATGCTATAAATCCATTCAACATACCATAATAAAGCATATTTATCACTTTTTAGACATTTTAATTTTTTGACATTTTTGGACTTGGAACTTTTTCGACATACTATAGTATGACTTTTTTTAGCCAGATATTTTTGACATACTATAATTTGTTTTTTTTACAACATTTAAACACAAATTATGCTATAAATCCATTCAACATACCATAATAAGGCATATTTATCACTTTTTAGACATTTTAATTTTTTGACATTTTTTGACTTTTTCGACATACTATAGTATGACTTTTTTTTTAGCCAGATATTTTTGACATACTATAATTTGTTTTTTTTTTTACAACATTTAAACACAAATTATGCTATAAATCCATTCAACATACCATAATAAAGCATATTTATCACTTTTTAGACATTTAAATTTTTTGACATTTTTGGACTTGGGACTTTTTCGACATACTATAGTATGACTTTTTTTTAGCCAGATATTTTTGACATACTATAATTTGTTTTGTTTTTTTACAACATTTAAACACAAATTATGCTATAAATCCATTCAACATACCATAATAAAGCATATTTATCACTTTTTAGACATTTTAATTTTTTGACATTTTTGGACTTGGGACTTTTTCGACATACTATAGTATGACTTTTTTTAGCCAGATATTTTTGACATGTTATAATTTGTTTTTTTTACAACATTTAAACACAAATTATGGTATAAATCCATTCAACATACCATAATAAAGCATATTTATCACTTTTTAGACATTTTAATTTTTTGACATTTTTTGACTTTTTCGACATACTATAGTATGACTTTTTTTAGCCAGATATTTTTGACATGCTATAATTTTTTTTTTTTTTTACAACATTTAAACACAAATTATGCTATAAATCCATTCAACATACCACAATAAAGCATATTTATCACTTTTTAGACATTTTAATTTTTTGACATTTTTGGACTTGGGACTTTTTCGACAATGTACTGACTGTTTCCTCACAGTGTGAAATAATGAAATAAGTGGCACAGGATCAAAATAAAGTGTTCAGTTCATTCAGTTTTATTTTGAAAAAAAAACGTTACTTCAAAACCACTCAAGTCATATTTAAGGCATTCACAACAATTCTTTTTTTTGGCTTTTGGACATTTTTTTGATGCTTTGAGAGAAACAGGAGTACAGCGAAGGCACAGCAGGACTCCCAGAGAGAGAACAACAAGAAAACAAACAAGTAAACAAACTAAACTGAGGCTGGAAGTGGATGTCAATGAAAGTCAGTGACAAAAAAAAAGAGAACAAACCTCTCTGATCAAAAAGTGACACAAACTTTCTTTGTTAACTTCCAAAATACTGATTTTACATTTTAAAAATATATATATATCAGACACAATTTTCAAATCAACAGGAACAAAAAAATTAAATGTAACATACTTTTTAAATTTCCTAAAAAAGTTTGAGACATTATGTAGAAAAAAACGCTGACATATATTGACGAAAAAATATTTGTGGTTCAATTAATGAACACTCTAATAATAAATAATGTTTATATTCATTTTTTTCTGTGAATTTTATGAGGCAAACTGGTACGGAAACCCTGAACCGCAAGAATTTCAACATAATATCTCATTATTTCAAGATATTACACATATGTAAAATAAAATATCGAAATAAAGAGACAAAAATATTGTGTAACATCTCGAAATAACGAGATAATATCTGAAAAAAACTGAAAAAAATTAAAAAAATTTCATGTGTGTAATATCTTGAAATAACGAGAAAACATCTAAAAAACAGTCTTCACTTGTGGTTCAGGGCTTGTGGAAACTTGAACTGTCGGATTAAATTGTGATGAAAACATGAATTATTGAATTTAAATAGTTTTGCAACAACAATAAAAGATTTTAATTTTTAGATTTTCACGTCCATATAAAGATGTGAAAACAATATAAGTGCTCATTTCTCAGCATTAAAAATACCCAAACAAATCCATCACAGTATTTCTCTCTCCATGTAAAACCTGCCTGACAACAGGTCAAGTCATTGGCTGTTATTTGTTTAATTATCCAGGTGAATATTTCCAGATGTTTCTGTTCCCTCCCAGGTGAGTCTAGTTCATGTTTTATGGAATAAACTCATTTCTGCTCAAGCTGTTAAAATGAGTTTGATGCTGAAGGTGGAGGCAGTAAATCTCAGCATGTTTTGGTCCTGTGCACGGCACCACCAGAGAACATTTCATAACTTAAATACATATCTACATATATTATGTCATCACAATGGTTTCTAGAATAAATACGTCTGTAGTGGAAGTGCTGACGTCTCATAGCTTAAAAATAAAAACGGCTCTGCTCTCCAGGTTTGGTCCCACTGATCTTAAGGCCACTGCTAGAAAAAATATTTATTTTAACGAAGTGACAACGACCAGGATTTATTACTTTCACCGATCAATTAAAAAGAAACAGATCAATTACTGATTGGCACTGTGTTTGAGCAGCATTTATATGAGCTGCTATTTGCTTTCTTGATGCATCACAACTGTCATTTATGTCTGGAAGATGTTTGTTTCCTTTAAACGGAGCCAGAATCACTGTTTCCAGTCTTTGTGCTAAGCTAAGCTAAGCTAAGCTAACTGGCAGCTTCAGTTTTCTACAGAAAGGAAATTATTCTTTCGACAAACCATTATTTGATTCATCAATCAGCTGTGAACTGTTAAATTAGTATATTATTATTATTAGCATGTTTAGCTTGTAATGCTAATCAATCTTATTAATTAACTGAATCTGAAAATGTTTAACTGATTTTAGACACAGAGTTGTTGTTATTGACAGTATTATTTCTGCTGAGCTGGGTAAAAACATCAGCAACACCTTGTTTTTCTTTACTTCGGCCTCTTGACCTTCATCCTCCAGACTAGTTATTAATATTTAATATTTCATATCTTGGCACAACATCCATCACTGAGCAGCGTGGAAGTCTAAAGGTGCTTCAGGCCTCCTCGTCTCCTGCTGCAGGAAGCGTTTGGTCAGAAATAAATAAGATTTGCTCCCTTATGTACGATCGCCTTATAAATTAAAGACGTCTGCAGTAAAAGAAGCGTTTCTGCAGCCTAACTTGTGCTGGTCGTTATTTTCTTTTACATTTTTACACATTAAATTATAAATAAAAGTACTGTAAATGTCAGAAAAAGCCCAACAGATTAATAAAACATAATATAATAAATAGAAATGGTGAGAGCAGAGCAGAGGAGGCCAGAGAAACACCCAAAATCTTTTTTTTTTTTTTACCATCAGCAGAAACAAAGGCAAGTATTTTTATGAAAAAAAAAAAATCTAAACCGCTGCAAATATCAGCATATCAAATATTAGTCACTGACTAAAAAAATAATGTTTTATATAAACTTATGAATAAATTAGTGTCAGTTTGTACAGCAAAGAGCTATGGAAGCCCTGAACCACAAGTGAAGATTTTTTTGGAGATATTATCCCGTTATTTCGAGATATTACACGTATGAAATTAAAAACAAACAAAAAAAAAAACAACATTTTTTTATCTCATTATTTCAAGAAACTATCTCATTATTTCAAGATATTATACATTAAAAATTATTATTATTAAAAATGATATATTTTTTTATTGGATTTTTAAAAATGTGTGTAATATCTCAAAATAACAATATATTCTCGAAATAACAAGATAATATCAGAAAATTAAAAAACTGGGATTTTTTTTATGTGTAACATCTTAAAATAACGAGATATTATCTCAAAATAACGAAGTAATATCTGACAATAACAAAATGGAAAAAAATCATGTCAATTTTTTTTTCATATGTGTAATATCTCAAAATAATGAGATATTATCTCCAAATCAAGATAATATCTCAAAAATAATTTCTTCACTTTCAGTTCAGGGCTTCTGTAAAGAGCAGATAGCACAAATAAAACTCAAAGTGAAATGAAAGAGGAGGTGGATCAGTGATAATAAATAAAAACCAAAAAAAGCTCCAGCTACTGGTCACTTTTCACATTTTACAGACATAAACACAGCAGCGGTTTCTAAACCTTGACTCCTTTTTATGGATCAAACAGCCCAAAAATATGAAATATTTCTATTTAAAATTAGCTCCACCTCAGCTCACCGCGCATTAGCATGCTGCTTCCACCAAAACAAAGTCACACACATTAGTTCTACACACATGTCCCTTAAAAAGCACGTTAATGACACACTGAGTGTGAACTGCAAACTTAGGTTTAGGAAGCAGGAAGTTCTAATCTGACTCATTATTGTCTTATCAGCAGGATTTTATTTGTCAACAAGTCCTGAACTGTTGACTTTTAGTTTTGCTCAGCTCTGAGCAGAGCTCCTAAACTCACTAAATCACTGGTTTTATCAAAGGATTTCAGCCTTTTGTATTAAACTGTAATCTGGGGACAACAGGAGTAAAAGTGATCACTGTAAAAAAAAAAAACAAACAATATAATTTAACATATTTTAACCTGGAGACCCCACACGCACACACGCACACACACACACACACACACACACACACTGAGGACTGAAGGAGAAGCTTCTTTCACAAACTTTAAATAAATAAAAAGGACAGCAGCCCTCGTCCTTCATCTCTTCCTCTCGTCCTCCCTCAGTCCGTCTGTCTGCTACCTGATCCGTCCGTCCTCTCTGGCCGGCCTCACTTCAGACTTGGCGTCGGGGCTGCTGGAGCTCCAGGCGGTGAGGCGGCACCGCTGCATGACGGGGCAGGCGCTGGGGCCCGTGGAGCAGACGTCGGCCGCCGACCAGCGGCCCTCCAGCAGCCGGTCCAGCCAGCGGCGCAGCGGCGCCCCCGTCAGGCCGGCGTTGGCCTCGGCCTCCTCCACGGCGCCCAGGCTCACGGGCAGACGCAGCACCGGGTTCAGGCCGTGGAAACTCTGCTCCATGTAGGAGTTCCTGAGCGGGCCGCCGTGCAGCTGCAGAGCGTCCTCTGGAGGACGGAGAAAGACACCGTTAAGTAATAAAAGAGGTGCTTTCCTGGTGAGTTTTTACCTCCCATTTATATGAAAAAACAATTGTGTGTTCAGGAGTTTGTTGAAGTTTCAATTTAATTCAGTTTTTCCAGGTTTAACAACTTTTTTTTGACAGGGTACACAGGGATAATTTTTTTCCCCATAAAATTTTTGACATACTATACTATGATGCTGTTTCATGACAATTTCAACATACTATAATGTTTTTCTGACATTTGACAGAGTATCCTTCATCTAGTCATGAAATACATTATGACTGTTTTAATGACTTTTCAACATTTTTAAAAAATATTTTTTCATTAAATCTTCATCACACTATAATATGACTTTACTATGACTTTTTTTTTTAAATTTCAACATACTATAACATGACATTTTATGACGTTTTTGACAGAGTACACTATGACTATTAATGAAATATGATAAGGATATTTTTTCCACATTTAAAAAAAATCAATTAAATTTTCGACATACTACACTATGACTTTTTAAAAAAATTTCAACACACTATAATATGACTTAATATTTTTGACAGGGCGCACTATGACTATTAATGGAATATATTATGACTGTTTTTATGTTTTTAATGACATTTTTTCAACATTTAATTTTTTCTAATAAAATTTTCGACATACTATATACTGTGATGTTTCATGAAAATTTCAACATACTATAATATGAAATTTGTTGACAGGCTAAACTGTCTATTCATGGAATATAATACTTAAGTATTATACAATACTTAATACTTATAATAAGACTGTTTTTATGACTTTTTTTCAACATTTTCCTAAATTTGTTTTTGTAAAATTTTGGACATATTTACAACAATTATTTTTTTTTTACAAACAATTCAACATGCTATAACATGACTTTATATGACTATGTCTATTAATGGAATATGATTTTTTTTTTCAACTTTTTTAAAATTATTTTTTTCATAAAATTGTTGACATACTATACATACTATACTATACATATACTGCAATTTTTTTTCATGAAAATGTCACCATGTTATGACATGATTTTTTTTTTGACAGGCTACACTATGACTACTCATGGAATATGATTTCATGCCTCCTCGTGTTACCTTGCTGTAAAGGCTGCTGTCGGTGGAACTCCAGCGGAGCCACGATGAAGCTGGTCTGACCCAGCAGGTTCCAGTGGTGCAGAACCCTCAGCGTCCACCAGCCGGGCCTCAGCGGCCGGTTGAGCGGCGGCCGGTAGTGGGTGACCTCAGCGGAGGCGTCGACCAGGATATCGTAAGTGGCGGCGATGACATTGGTGGGATCGATCCACACCACGGTGGCCGTCAAGTTGCTCTGGCTTCGGCTCCAGCGCTGCACGGCCACCGGCTCGTCCTGAGGCCCCAGCAGACCCCCCCAGTTCCTGAAGAGACGCTCCTTAGGATCCCAGTCGGCCCCGACCTGAAGAACAGCATCAAGGTCACTCTGTTCACACTGTTCTGCATAAAAACTGTTTCTGATATTTATGGTGATCCAGAATACACACTGTGAGGGCCCCAAACAGCTCGTCACTGTGGATGTTTAATACATAAAGTAATAAAGAATCTCTCTATGTTGAACTATTAATGAGCGGTGGAACAATAATACGACCCTGAAAGGGACTGAACGCGTACAGGAAGTATCAGCACATTTCAGAAGTCCAGCAGAGACGACGCTCTGACGCAGCACTAAATATTCTTCTCGCCTTCCCGACACATGATGAGATTATTGAATGAAAAGTGCTTTATTAATAAAATGTATGATGATTATTATTCCTGTACAACACAATAAACTTTTGCAGACTTGTTTTTAGTGACGTAAATAAAATGGTAAATGATGAAAAAAGCTGTTTAATATAATTATATGTATTATTATATTGTAAATTATTCATATATACTGTATGTTATTTTCTGTCATAATGGGTAATAACATTAATAAATGTGCAATAATTTAATCCTGCCAATAACTGTGCCTTACATGCTGTCAATATGATGTTCACATTCTGTTGAGATTAGCATGTTGTAACTTGTGTAATGATAACTCTACTTGGACGAACCGCCTGAAATACATTTCCAGAGACAGGAAGCAGAACTCCATTCAGAAAATCAAGGAAACTAACAACACAGTCATAACTAACGATCAAACATGCTGATAAATTAGATTAAGCATCTTTTCTGAACCTGTGCAAGCTTCTCCTGGAATTCAGCAAACAGATAATCCGGCAGAGAGCGTCGTTAAAGTGTTAATTTGACCATCAGTGCTGTCTGACCTGGATGTGCTGCAGCCTGTTGGTGGGGGGGGAGGGGCTGGCCAGGCTGAAGTGGTCTCTGGACGTCACCCAGGTCTCCAGGCTCTCCAGCTGGGTGGAGGCTCGGTTGGTGGCCATGTGACGCACCAGGTAGCCCTGGAACTGGTCTGACAGGAAGTAGAGGTGGACGGACACTGGGTGGTTCATGGCCACGAATCTGAGAGACAGAAACACACACATTTCTATACCTGTTCCCTGTCTTTTGTTCTCTCTGATTTGCCGTACTGAGACGACCACGTTAAAGAGTTAACTCAAACACGCTGCTGTTCTAGTCGTCGGCAGCGACTCACATTTTTCCAGAAATGACGACTGAAATGTGCCAAGAAGCCATGAGGACGCACTGATGTGGACCACAGGTCCGACACGTGAAATCACACAGACGAGTCCTGTTTTAACTCCACACACACACACACACACACACACACACCATAATGATGCCCCCACCCATCCCCACCCTAACTCCAACAAGAACCTCCTTGTCCCTCCTGTGGGTCTCCACCCCCCAAAACACACACACCAACACACACAACACACACCAACACACACAGCAACACACAGCAACACACACAACACACACCAACACATGCCAACACACACAGCAACACACACACCAACACACACCAACACACACAACACACACCAACACATGCCAACACACACAACACACACAACACACACCAACACATGCCAACACACACAACACACACCAACACATGCCAACACACACAGCAACACACACAGCAATACACACACCAACACACAGCAACACACACAACACACACCAACACATGCCAACACACACAACACACACCAACACATGCCAACACACACAGCAACACACACAGCAATACACACACCAACACACAGCAACACACACAACACACCAACACATGCCAACACACACAGCAACACACCAACACACACAGCAACACACACACCAACACACAGCAATACACACATCAACACACACCAACACACACAACACACACACCAACACACACACAGCAACACACACAGCAATACACAGCAACACACACAACACACGCCAACACACACCAACACACACAGCAACACACAGCAACACATAGCAACACACACAGCAACACACACAGCAATACACACAACACACACACCAACACACAGCAACACACACAGCAATACACACAACACACACAGCAACACACAGCAACACACACAGCAACACACAGCAACACACACAGCAACACACAGCAACACACGCCAACACACAGCAACACACACAGCAACACACAGCAACACACACAGCAACACACACAGCAACACACAGCAACACACAGCAACACACGCCAACACACAGCAACACACACAGCAACACACAGCAACACACACAGCAACACACACACCAACACACAGCAACACACACAACACACACACCAACACACAGCAACACACACAGCAACACACAACACACAGCAACACACACAGCAACACACAACACACAGCAACACACACAGCAACACACACCAACACACAGCAACACACACAACACACACAGCAACACACAGCAACACACAGCAACACACACAGCAATACACAGCAACACACACAGCAATACACAGCAACACACAGCAACACACACAACACACAGCAACACACAGCAACACACACAGCAATACACACAGCAATACACAGCAACACACACAACACACACAGCAACACACACCAACACACACAGCAACACACAGCAACACACACAGCAATACACAGCAACACACAGCAACACACACAGCAACACACACCAACACACACAGCAACACACAGCAACACACACACCAACACACACCAACACACACAGCAACACACACCAACACACACAGCAACACACACCAACACACACAGCAACACACAGCAACACACAGCAACACACGCAACACACAGCAACACACAGCAACACACACAACACACACAGCAACACACACAACACACACAGCAACACACACAACACACAGCAACACACACAACACACACAGCAACACACACAACACATGTTGGAAAAATCCTGTCTGTGTCCACACTGCTCAGGACAAGCTGCCCTTATCTTTATATTTAATTTGGACACACACACACACACACACGCGCACACACACACACACACACACACACACACACACACACACACACACGGGGGTGGTCAACCCCTGGTTCTGTTGCCACATGTGGCCCTTCAGCCCTCTGTTTAATAAGGAAATATTTTTTTATTTAAAATTATATTTATTTTGTTGCAAGATGATCTTACAGTCCAAAAAGATTTCTTTAAATATTATGTCATTTAAAAATATGCTTCACTTCCTTCTTCTGCTCTCATACTGAGTTTCTGAACTAACCTCAATCACACCCTGGATAAATCCCCCAGAACTAAAACAGAGAGTCATTCAGCGATGCTGGACTCTAACATAGAATCTGTCTGTTTGACTGCTGCCTTTGATTATATAAACTACCATGTTTTCATTCCACTGGGAAACTCTTATTGTGAATTTGAGCATTTTATTTTGAAAGTTATCAGCTGGGGGTGGTTGAAAAGTGAACATGGCGGCGGTCAATAAAAGCTGTCGATGAAAGAGTTTTCTTGTCGTTTCACAGGATCACCTATTATGTTTGATAAATAGCAATACATTTATTATAACAGGTAAAAACAGAACATGAATTATCAGCAGTTTTCTTTCTTTTTTTGCTTTGTGGCTCCTTAGATTCTTCTTCTTCTTCTTATTGTTATCATTATTACTTTTATTATTATTATTGTTGTTATTATCATTATTATTATTAATACTATTATTTTTATTGTTATCATTATTACTTTTATTATTATTATTGTTGTTATTATCATTATTATTATTAATACTATTATTTTTATTGTTATCATTATTACTTTTATTATTATTATTGTTGTTATTATCATTATTATTATTAATACTATTATTTTTATTGTTATCATTATTATTACCATGATGATGATTACTATTATTATTATTATTGCTTGGTGTCTCTGATTGACTTCATTAAATTTAAATTTAAAAGTGCAGCACTGCAGGACGGACAGAGGCTGTGGACTGGACCTGATGTCCACATGGACTCGTCATTAGAAGAGTTCACTGACGTAAAGACCTGAGGTTGCACTTTGTTTTCAATCTGCTCTGACATGACGTCGCTGAAGCCGTGCTGTTGGTCTGCTTTGTTTTCCACCTTTCAAACAAACGGCACCAGAAACCAGCTGGATCCGGACCAAGGAGCCACTCTGTGGTCAGCTTCGGTCCAGCTGTTTGACAGCTTGTAAACCAAGCTAAACAACGCTGGAGGAAAAGGTCACTGATGGTCCTGTCTCAGGATCTACTTGGTTTAGAAGCAAACATAAAATGAAGACAACATGAGCCCTGAACTCCTTCTGAGACCCTTCAGACCCCATAAAGACCTCCTCAGACCCCAGAGAAGTCCCAGGAGAGCTCAGTAAATCCACACCTGCAGCTGTCGTCGTTGGGATGACCCTGCAGCGAGCCGGCGGCCCGCAACAGTCCCATCCGAGCGAAGGCGTGGTGGTGACTGAGCGAGGAGTCGGACAGGCCGCCGAGGCCGTCCGTCTCCAGCTCGAAGACGTTCTCCCAGTAGGCCTGGAGGCCCGGCGTGCCCGAGGCGTACGGTCCGAACAGGAACGAGTCCAGCTGGTTGATGATCTCCTGGCTGACGCTGGCCTCGAACTTCCTGGCAAAGAAGGTGGGTCTGGAGGCTTGCTGAAGGTCCACGAAACAGTGAGAAAAAAATAAATGAAATAAAGAGAAAAAACAACAACAAAGTAACTGAGAAATAAACTCGTGAACATGCAAATAAATCTCCAGCGTCCAGTCACTCCTACAGGTTAGTGAGATCCACCAGAACCTGGTTCCTGGTTCAGGGTCCAGGTCAGGATTCAAACAGGACCGGTTTAAATCTGGACGTGAAACAGGATCCTGTAGTACTGTATTCTGTTTCTCTTACTGTAGTCAGAGTATAGCATGGGGAAATTTTGATAAAAAAAAACAAAAACAAAACTCATATATAGTATAGTATGTTGAAAATTTCATGAGATTAAATTGAAAAATAATGAAATTCATGAAAAGTCATGAAAACAGTCATAATATATCCCATCAATAGTCACATTATAATAAAAAAGTCATTATAATAAAATAAAAGTCACATTACAGAAAAATAAAGTCATATTATAATAAGATAAAAAGTCATATTATAGAAAAACAAAAAGTCATATAGAAAAATAATAAAATAATAAATAATAATAAAATGAAAAGTCATTTATAATAAAAGTCAGGTTCCTGATCATCAGGCGACACTTTGGGGCTGAATTCTGCTAAAAACTCTTAGTATAATAACGAGGAAGAACATTAAAATAACTTTAAAAAAAAATAAAACTAAGTATGGTCAGGAAACAGTCACTCCATCATGTGGCTCAGAGTGAAGGAAGAGGGGCAGGGTTATGATGTCATCAGGGGTTTGGCCTGCGAGCCAGGAAACCCCACCATAATGAGAGCCATGCGGACTCTATCTGGGAGGTTATTCTGGGGTGACCTAACGATCTGCGTCCTGACGGCTAAAGACAACAGCAGAAACCACGAGTTACAGACTAGAAGAGCTTTTTTTAACCATGTGCTTCCTGAGGGAGGTCCGCCCAAAAAAAGACAAGAAACGCTTTATTTAGTCCAGGTTTTAAAGCCGCGAGCGTTCAGTTTATCTTTCAGGCTAATCATTCATTATTGATTCATCTGAACTCACCAAACAGTTCAACATGATGTGAGACACAGAAGAGCAGGGAAATGAGGAGTTTGATCGATAAAGTGCCAAATAATAAAGTGTCAAATAATAAAGTGTCAAATAATAAAGAGTCAAATAATAGTCAGATAATAAAGAGTCAAATAATAAAGAGTCAGATAATAAAGAGTCAAATAATAGTCAGATAATAAAGAGTCAAATAATAAAGTGTCAAATAATAGTCAGATAATAAAGAGTCAAATAATAAAGTGTCAAATAATAAAGAGTCAAATAATAAAGAGTCAAATAATAGTCAGATAATAAAGAGTCAAATAATAAAGAGTCAGATAATAAAGAGTCAAATAATAAAGAGTCAAATAATAAAGTGTCAAGTAATAAAGAGTCAGATAATAAAGAGTCAGATAATGAAGAGTCAAATAATAGTCAGATAATAAAGAGTCAAATAATAAAGAGTCAGATAATAAAGAGTCAGATAATAAAGAGTCGAATAATAAAGAGTCAAATAATAAAGTGTCAAGTAATAAAGAGTCAGATAATAAAGAGTCAGATAATGAAGAGTCAAATAATAGTCAGATAATAAAGAGTCAAATAATAAAGAGTCAGATAATGAAGAGTCAAATAATAGTCAGATAATAAAGAGTCAAATAATAAAGAGTCAGATAATGAAGAGTCAAATAATAAAGAGTCAAATAATAGTCAGATAATAAAGAGTCAATTAAGTGTCAAATAATAAAGAGTCAGATAATAAAGAGTCAATTAAGTGTCAAATAATAAAGAGTCAGATATTAAAGCTGACATAGTCAAACTAACTGCCAAAAAAGATGTGCTATTATAGAAAATTAGGGCCTTAAAAAATGACTTAAAACCATTAATTCATCATCAAACTCATTGTGGATTCATGTTTTCAACAATATTAATAATTTAATAATAATAATAATAATTTACAGATCAAGTAATCAGTCAATAATCTTTAGAGACCTATAAAATAAAAAAAAAACGTATTTCATAATTTCCCCAGAGCCCAGTGTGACTTCTTAACTCCAAAATATCCCCAAAAAATCTACTCTGATAGAATAAAAATGCTTCTTTGAGATGCTGCAACCAGTAAATCTTTTGTTTAAAAACTATGTAAGACAATTAATTCACTATCAAACTCAATGTGGATTCATGTTTTTTTCTAGTTCCTTACAATACTAGTGCTGTAAATAATGATAATTTTCATATCAATAATCAGTCAATAACCTTTAGTGGACTCATTAAATAAAAAGATAAAGCAACAGATTCTCACTGGAGGAAAGCAGGAGCTGGTCAGTGATCACTCATCAGCCTCATAATTTGAACTGAAAAGGAGTCCGTACAGTACGTACATGTTCAGGACTCCAACCCCGGCATTATGATAATAACAACCTTAGAAAGCTCAGCGGCGACTCGCTCCAAAAATACCAGCTGAGCTCCAGCGTACAGCTGTTTCCAGGATCAGCTCTTCTTATAGAAAGCATCAGCACAGAGACCACTGCTGCTGTCCTCAGGTCAGCAGAAACCGCTAAGCTAACATGATGGGCGTGCTGCTCAGTAAAGGCCTTTATCACATGTGGTCAGAGAAGAAGTCCAAAAACAGGAGAACTCAGTCAATTCCAGTGTTCTGGATCAAATTTGGGTCTAAAAAGGTGAATTCAGGTTAAATTCCTCACTCCTGTTCAGAATGATGAAGAAAGAGTCCAGTTAAAGTGAAGCAGATGATGCTGGAGGTCTGATCAGTCTGTTAAATGCTGGATATTATTGGTTAATTGGTAAAATGCAGAACGTCTCTCACCTGGAATCGCGGCAGATCTGAAGGCTTGAAGTCGTTGGGCGAGCAGCCGCACCAGTCCACGATGTGCTTGTACTGACATTTACATCCCAGTTTGCGGTTCCAGTTGGTGAGCCTCAGGTTGTTGTCCACCATGGTCTGACAGTGGACGCTGTTCTCCAGCACAGTGTGGAAGAAGGACTGCAGGAGGACAACACTCTGTTCGTTATGTTCACCCCTCTGACATCATAATAAAATCTACTTTATGTCTATGTGAAACAGACTGAAAATGAAAATATCTTCATGGTATCAAACTTTTTCAGTGATTCAGCGAACATCTGATGTTTATATTTTAATCCTCACCCAGCGCACTGCAAACTACTACTAAAACTACCACCACTAAAATAATAATAATAAACTACCACTAAAATAATAATAAAATACTACTAAACTATTAATAAACTACCACTAAAATAATAATAATAAACTACCACTAAAACAATAATAAAATACTACTAAACTACTAATAAACTACCACTAAAATAATTATAATAAACTACCACTAAAATAATAATAATAAACTACCACTAAAATAATAATAAAATACTACTAAACTACTAATAAACTACCACTAAAATAATAATAATAAACTACCACTAAAACAATAATAAAATACTACTAAACTACTAATAAACTACCACTAAAATAATAATAATAAACTACCACTAAAATAATAATAAAATACTACTAAACTACTAATAAACTACCACTAAAATAATAATAATAAACTACCACTAAAATAATAATAAAATACTACTAAACTACTAATAAACTACCACTAAAATAATTATAATAAACTACCACTAAAATAATAATAAAATAGCAATAAAATACTACTAAACTACTAATAAACTACCACTAAAATAATAATAATAAACTACCACTAAAATAATAATAAAATAGCAATAAAATACTACTAAACTACTAATAAACTACCACTAAAATAATAATAAACTACCACTAAATACTAATGAAATAGCAATAAAATACTACTAAACTACTAATAAACTACCACTAAATAATAATAAACTACCAATAAAATACTATTAAACTACTAATAAAACTACTGCTACGACTACAACTACTACAATACTAATTAACTACCACTAAAAATACTAATAAACTACCACTAAAATACTAATAAAGTACCAATAAAATACTATTAAACTACTAATAAAACTACTGCTACGACTACAACTACTACAATACTAATTACCACTAAAATACTAATAAACTACCACTAAAATACGAATAAAGTACCAATAAAATACTAATAAAGTACTACTAAAATACTATTAAAATACTAATAAAATACCACTAAAATACTATTAAAATACTAATAAAATACCACTAAAATACTGATAAATTACCACTCAAAATACTATTAAAATACTAATAAAATACCACTAAACTACCAATAAAATACTATTAAATACTAATAAAATACCACTAAAATACCAATAAACTACCAATAAAATACTAATAAAGTACCACTAAAATACTAATAAACTACCAATAAAATACTATTAAAATACCACTAAAATACTAATAAACTACCAATAAAATACTATTAAATACTAATAAAATACCACTAAAATACTAATAAAATACCACTAAAATACTAATAAACTACCAATAAAATACTAATAAACTACCACTAGAATACCACTAAAATACTAATAAACAACTAATAAACAACCATGAAAATACTACTAAACTACTAATAACGTACCACTAAACAGCAGTATTTAAAATACTAATATACACAGTATTCATCTGCCCCTGCAGACCCTACGTCCCATGTATACATGCACATGTGTGTACTTGTGTGTACGTGTGTGTACTTGTGTGTACTTGTGTGTACGTGTGTGTACTTGTGTGTACGTGTGTGGACTTGTGTGTACTTGTGTGTACTCTGGTACCTCGGCAGGCAGCAGTGTGTAGGCGTAGAAGCGCTTCATGCTGCTGACCAGCTCGTCCTGGGAGGTGACCACATAGTCCACAAAGGCCCTGTTCAGCAGGAACCAATCAGAGCCTCCGTCCACCGCAATGCCCTCTGGGATCTTGCGGTCTCCGAGGCGCCACATGTGAGTGTCACATTCATAGAAGAGGCGGTCCAGACCCTGTTTACGGATGAACCTGAGAGGAAAGACAGTGTTTAGAGCAGAGCTGCTCCAGGTTTACATAAAAAAACATTCTTCTTCTGTAGAGGAGAATAAATTATTCAGGTACTTTGTGGAAAACTAATAAAATAAACTTTCGCCATCTTTAGCAGTGAAGGTGAACAAATCTGTGAGAATCAAACTCTCTGTTTTCCTTACTTTGGATTTATTCATCTTTAGCTTTACGAGGGTTTACACAGGTGACACAGGTGACACAGGTGATTTAAAGCCAGTGAAAATCAATCAACCATCAGCTTTTGGCCTCCGTCTCTCCACACAGACTGGTTACCTGCTGCGACGTGATTGGTCGAGGCCACAGCGTCTGTTTATAGAAACCTGTGTTTAACGTTTCTCTAAATTATATGAAATTGAACGAGGACAAAAACAAAATCATAAAATATTGGCCGGATGTGATTTTTAACGAACAGTCGCTCGGACATCTGGGGCATTTCTCACTTGGAAACATAGACTGTATGTAAAGAGTGGACGGAGCTGTCATGACGTAAACAACAACAACAACGAAGCCCACAGGAAGTGACTAAACCTTCATTCTGTCCAGCAGCCAGCAGGGGGCGATACTGGTGCTTTCAAAAGGTGTAAACACTATGAGTTTATAGTCTGAATGCTTAGTTTAAATAATGTCTGAATACATCAGGGTGTCCTTTACTGAATTATGGTCAATGGTCTTTTCAAATAAAAACACATAAAGGAGGAGCAGCTCTGGGGGGCGTGGCTACTGTGTGATTGACAGGTCTGTGCTGTCGCCCCCTGCTGGCTGTTGGAGAGAATGAAGGTTAAGTTACTTCCTATTGGCTGGTGTCGTCCACTGCTTGGAAAACATGACTCAGCTGTCAGAAGAGTTGCTGACTAATTGTTATTGATTAGTTGACTAATTGATTGATTGACTAATCCTCTGAAGCTCTAAATCTTGGGTTGAGTCTAAAAAAAAGCTAATGAATAAAAGAACACATTCTGGATTATTTACTACTAAAATACTAATCATTTTGCACTAATACTGCATTTTTGCATTATTCATGTACATTTTTTTTTAAACTCCTTACTTTTTCCTAATGTGTGTGGCAGCTGTAAAACAATTTCTGGGATGATATTTTATTTATAAAATACTAATAAACTACTACTAAACTACTAATACAACACAGTTAAACTATGAGGAAAAGAAAGAGGAGGAGGAGGAAGAGAAAGAGGAAGAGAAAGAGGAAAAGAAAGAAGAGAGGAGGAATAGGAGAAGGAAGAGAAAGAGGAGGATAAAGAGGAGGAGGAGGAAGAGAACTGTCTCACCGTGCGTTGTCTCTGCCATGAGATTTGATGAAGTTCATGTTTCTGTATTTGGACAGGAAAGAGACCAGCTGCTCATTGGTCCTGAAGAGAGACAGACACCTTCATCATCATCATCATCTTAAACTCCAGCAGCAGTGTGCAGTGAAAAGGTCCAGTACTTCAGTAAATGTACTCAGTTACTTTTAAAATGTGGATCCACTCCAGGAAGTCCAACCTCATATTTAACTTTCAGAACATAAAAGATGAGTTTGACCACAAGAACAACAACAACAAACCAGGAAGTACTCTCACGCAGTACGCATTCCTGGCAGTAGTAGTAGTGAGGTTTTTTTTTTTTTTTACTTAAAGTGAAGTAAAAGTACTGCTGTTTCAGTAAAATGTTTCCCCTCAGTGTGTTTCTATTAAAGTTAAAGCAGTAGAAGCCGCAGTAGTAGTTGTAGTAACAGCTGTAGTAGTAGTAGTAATAGCTGTAGTAGTAATAGCTGTAGTAGCAGTAGTAGTAGTAGTAGTAGTATTAGCTGTAGTAATAATAGTGGTAGTAGTAGTAGTAGTAGTAGTAGTAGTTGTAGTAATAGCTGTAGTAGTAATACTGGTAGTAGTAGTAGTAGTAGTAGTATTAGCTGTAGTAATAATAGTGGTAGTAGTAGTAGTAGTAGTAGTAGTAGTAATAGCTGTAGTAGTAATACTGGTAGTAGTAGTAGTAGTAGTAGTATTAGCTGTAGTAATAATAGTGGTAGTAGTAGTAGTAATAGCTGTAGTAGTAATAGTAGTGGTAGTAGTAGTAGTAATAGCTGTAGTAGTAATAGTAGTGGTAGCAGTAGTAGTAATAGCTGTAGTAGTAATAGTAGTGGTAGCAGTAGTAGTAATAGCTGTAGTAGTAGTAGTAGTATTAGCTGTAGTAATAATAGTGGTGGTAGTAGTAGTAGTAATAGCTGTAGTAGTAATAGTAGTAGTAATAGCTGTAGTCGTAAAAGCTGTAGTAGTAGTAGTAATATTAGCTGTAGTAATAATAGTGGTAGTAGTAGTAGTAGTAGTAATAGCTGTAGTAATAATAGTAGTAGTAGTAATATCTGTAGTAATAATAGTGGTAGTAGTAGTAGTAGTAGTGAAATAGCTGTAGTAATAATAGTAGTAGTAGTAATATCTGTAGTAATAATAGTGGTAGTAGTAGTAGTAGTAGTAATAGCTGTAGTAATAATAGTAGTAGTAGTAATATCTGTAGTAATAATAGTGGTAGTAGTAGTAGTAGTAGTGAAATAGCTGTAGTAATAATAGTAGTAGTAGTAATATCTGTAGTAATAATAATGTGGTGAGTAGTAGTGGTGGTGAATTGGAATGGCTGTAGTAATAGTGGTAGTGAGTAGTAATATCTGTGGTAATAATGGTGGTAGTAGTAGTGGTAGTAGTAGTAATGGCTGTGGTAATAATAGTAGTAGTGGTAGTAATGGCTATAGTAATAATGGTAGTAGTAGTAGTAGTAGTAATGGCTGTAGTAATAATAGTAGTGTAGTAGTAATGGCTGTGGTTGTGAGTAGTGGTAGTGGCTGTAGTAGTAGTGAGTAGTGGTACTAATGGCTGTAGTAATAATGGTGGTAGTAGTAGTAGTAGTAGTAATAGTGGTGGTAGTAGTAGTAGTAGTAATAGTGGTAGTAGTAGTAGTAATGGCTGTAGTAGTAATAGTGGTAGTAATAGTGGTGGTAGTAGTAGTAGTAGTAATAGTGGTAGTAGTGGTAGTAGTAGTAGTAGTAGTAATAGCTGTAGTAATAATAGTGGTAATAGTAGTAGTAGTAGTAGTAATAGTGGTAGTAGTAGTAGTAGTAGTAATAGCTGTAGTAATAATAGTGGTAATAGTAGTAATAGTAGTAGTAATAGTGGTAGTAGTAGTAGTAGTAATGTCAGTGTGTTTTCTACTGTATCCTAGTACAGTATATCATAGTAGTAGTAGTGGTAGTAGTACTAGTACTGGCAGAAGTACATTCATCATGTACTTCTCATCAACACTTCTCTTTCTGTGGATAGGAAGTAACTAAAGCTGTCAGATAAATGTAATGGAGTAAAAGTACAACATGTACTGTGAGGTGTGGTGGAGGAGAAGTAGTAGAGAGTAGCATGATGTAGAAGTAATCAAGTATACTTTACTTTGTGTATTTTAGCACAGTACTTGGGTAACTGTACTTAGTTACATTAGGATGAGGTGGATCTGATGGATCTTTATGCTAAGCTGCGCTAACTGGCTGTGTTACTGTTCCTTTAAATTTCCTAAACCTCTCTCTGTCTACGGGGTGGACTGACCCACATGTCCGGTGTGACATCACAGAGGTGAACCAATCCAGTTTCTGATCAATGAGGAAGTGAAGCTGATATTACTGATATTGATAGTTTGATATTTTGAATGTTAACGTGACCTTCCGTCCACAGACACACTGATCCATTGACTGGACCGCCACGTGCCTCAGTGATGTCACAGATATTGACGACACTGTGCTGAGCTGAGGGTGTGTTATGGATTTTAGCTGGGAGGGAGTTCAGACGCTTTTATCAAACTGAGCTGACATGTTTCCATCCATACAGGAGCAGAAACATGAGCAGACTGTTTCCACTGGCATCCATTTATTTATTTATCCAGAAGACCTCGAACACACCAAACAAGGTTTTAATCAATGATCAATGAATCAACGACAGAGAAACAGACACAGAGACAGCTCTGCCTTTTACTGTGAGCACAAACCTGATGAGAACCATTTGGAAACAACTCTAATTTAGTTTTTTTTTTAAATGTGAACATCTTGAGTTTCATCATTTTAGCTTGAAATACCAGCAATAAAAACATTATTATTTATTATAATCCACTTTCTGCCTGTGTGTTTCTATTATAGCTGATAGTAGCAGTACTAGCAGTAATAGTAGCAGTAGTAGTAGTAGTAGCAGCAGTAGTAGTAGTAGTAGCAGCGGTGGCAGTGGTGGTGGTGGTATTGGTGGTGGCGGTGGCAGTAATGGTGGCGGTGGTGGTGGTGGTGGTGGTGGCGGTGGCAGCGGTGGCGGTGGTGGTATTGGTGGTGGCGGTGGTGGTGTTGGTGGTGGTGGTGGTGTTGGTGGCGGTGGTGGTGGCGGTGGTGGTGGTGCTGGTGTTGGTGGTGGTGGCGGCGGTGGCGGTAATGGTGGTGGTGGCGGTGGTGGTGGTGGTGGTGGCGGTGGTGGTGGTGGTGGTGGTGGTGGCGGTGGTGGTGGTGGTGGTGGCGGTGGTGGTGGTGGTGGTGGTGGCGGTGGTGGTGGCGGCGGTGGCGGTGGTGGTGGTGGTGTTGGTGGTGGCGGTGGTGGCGGTGGTGGTGGTGGTGGTGGCGGTGGTGGTGGTGGTGTGGCGGTGGTGGTGGTGGTGGCGGTGGTGGTGGTGCTGGTGTTGGTGGTGGTGGCGGCGGTGGCGGTGTGGTGGTGGCGGCGGTGGTGGTGGTGGTGGTGGTGGTGGTGGTGGTGGCGGTGGTGGCGGCGGTGGTGGCGGCGGTGGTGCTGGTGTTGGTGGTGGTGGCGGTGGTGGCGGTGGTGGTGGTGGTGGCGGCGGTGGTGGCGGTGGTGGTGCTGGTGTTGGTGGTGGTGGCGGTGGTGGCGGTGGTGGTGGCGGTGGTGGCGGTGGTGGCGGCGGTGGTGGCGGTGGTGGTGCTGGTGTTGGTGGTGGTGGCGGTGGTGGTGGTGGTGGTGGCGGTGGTGGTGGTGGCGGTGGTGGTGGCGGTGGTGGTGGTGGCGGTGGTGGTGTTGGTGTTGGTGGTGGTGGCGGTGGTGTTGGTGGTGGTGGCTGTGGTTGTGGTGGTGGTGGTGGCGTTGGAGGTGGTGGTGGCGGTGGCGGTGGTGGTGGTAATGGCGGTGGTGGTGGCGGTGGTGGTGGCGGTGGTGGTGTTGGTGGTGGCGGTGGTGGTGGTGGTGGTGTTGGTGGTGGCGGTGGTGGTGGTGGTGGTGTTGGTGGCGGTGGTGGTGGCGGTGGTGGTGGTGGTGGTGGTGGCGGTGGTGGTGGTGGCGGTGGTGGTGTTGGTGGCGGTGGTGGTGGTGCTGGTGGCGGTGGTGGTGGTGCTGGTGTTGGTGGTGGTGGTGGCGGTGTGGTGGCGGTGGTGGTGGTGGTGGCGGTGGTGGTGTTGGTGGTGGTGGTAGTAGCAGTAGCAGTAGTAGTAGTAGTAGCAGTAGTAGTAGTAGTAGTAGTAGTAGTAGTAGTAGTAGTAGTAGCAGTAGTAGTAGTAGTAGTAGTAGTAGTAGCAGTAGTAGTAGTAGTAGTAGTAGTAGTAGTAGTAGCAGCAGTAGCAGTAGTAGTAGTAGTAGTAGTAGTAGTAGTAGTAGCAGTAGTAGTAGTAGTAGCAGTAGTAGTAGTAGTAGTAGTCTTTCTTTCTGGCCCACGCTCTCACCTGATTGGATAATCTGCAGCGCTGAGGTTGATGAAGAAGTCCCAGGACCAGTCAGCCATCTTGAGAAGGTCGTCCATGCTGCGCAGGTACATGGTCAACAGGCTGGCCCCGCCCCAGATGGTGGACATCCTCCAGGGGGTCACCCTGACGTTGGAGTACTGTCCGGCCAGAGTCAGGACCTCTCTGTAGAGATAGTTGGACCTCTGGAAACGACACCGACACGTATCCATTCCGTCTCATTAACACAAAAAACTGCAACTCCTCAAACAGACACTTTTACATCCTGGTTTGAATCTCTATCAGCTCTATAGCTAGCTGCTAGCTGTTAGCTGCTAGCTGCTAGCTCCGGCTCTACAGCTAGCGGCTACCTGCTAGCTCCATCAATGCTCTTTGCCTCTTTTTGGATTAGTTAGCTGCGAGTTAAGATGTGTTGTTGCTACCAAGATGGTGACGGCGGGAGCCGCCTACTTTGAGCTTCACAACAGCTTAAGGTGACGTCACCGACACAGAAGGAGGATGAATAAAACAAACACAGAGTGACAGTCGGTGGTCTCACCTGGTCGACGTGGATGTAGTAGTAGTGCGAGGTGTGGTAGATGGCTTTGAAGAGACGCTGAAACTGACGGGAGGCTCGGCCGTGGACGACCAGGACGAAGGCGATCCGAGCCGGCACGAGCTGGGCAGCATCTGAGGGGTCCTCGTCCCACTGTATGTTCACACTGGCCTTACCTGGACAGAGAGCAGAAACAACTGATCTGATGTAGCACATTACTGTAATCAGATTACATCCATGTGTAACGCAGTAACCACTGTTAAACAGATTACAGTTACTAATCTTTATATCAGGAGGACAGAAAAACAAACTACACGTCTCTTTGATCAACTTTCATCATGACTTTGACTTTAGAGCTCATGGACGAGGAGATTTTTACTGTGAAGGGCTGTTTGGACTGATGTTCACTACTTCCTGTCAGCTCTGAGATGTTTAAGGGCAGAAAAAATAGATTTACTCTCTGTCCTCCTTTTATTACAATAAGGAGCTTTATTTTGAAATTATCTGGTGTATGTCATCCATTTATTACAATAAGGAGCTTTACTTTGAAATGATATCGTGTCTGTCTTCCTTTTATTACAATAAGGAGCTTTAATTTGAAATTATCTGGTGTATGTCATCCTTATATTACAATAAGGAGCTTTACTTTGAAATGATATGGTGTCTGTCTTCCTTTTATTACAATAAGGAGCTTTAATTTGAAATGATCTCGTGTCTGCCTTCCTTTTATTCTTCCTTTTATTACAATAAGGAGCTTTACTTTGAAATGATATAGTGTCTGTCTTCCTTTACAATAAGGAGCTTTAATTTGAAATTATCTGGTGTCTGTCATCCTTATATTACAATAAGGAGCTTTACTTTGAAATGATATGGTGTCTGTCTTCCTTTTATTACAATAAGGAGCTTTAATTTGAAATGATATAGTGTCTGTCTTCCTTTTATTACAATAAGGAGCTTTAATTTGAAATTATCTGGTGTATGTCCTCCTTATATTACAATAAGGAGCTTTACTTTGAAATTATCTGGTGTCTGTCTTCCTTTTATTACAATAAGGAGCTTTAATTTGAAATTATCTGGTGTCTGTCCTCCTTATATTACAATAAGGAGCTTTACTTTGAAATGATATAGTGTCTGTCTTCCTTTTATTACAATAAGGAGCTTTAATTTGAAATTATCTGGTGTATGTCATCCTTTTATTACAATAAGGAGCTTTATTTTGAAATTATCTGGTGTCTGTCCTCCTTTATTACAATAAGGAGCTTTAATTTGAAATGATCTGGTGTCTGCCTTCCTTTTATTCTTCCTTTTATTACAATAAGGAGCTTTACTTTGAAATGATATAGTGTCTGTCTCCCTTTTATTACAATAAGGAGCTTTAATTTGAAATGATATAGTGTCTGTCTTCCTTTTATTACAATAAGGAGCTTTAATTTGAAATTATCTGGTGTCTGTCCTCCTTATATTACAATAAGGAGCTTTACTTTGAAATGATATGGTGTCTGTCTTCCTTTTATTACAATAAGGAGCTTTAATTTGAAATGATATAGTGTCTGTCTTCCTTTTATTACAATAAGGAGCTTTAATTTGAAATTATCTGGTGTCTGTCCTCCTTATATTACAATAAGGAGCTTTACTTTGAAATGATATAGTGTCTGTCTTCCTTTAATTACAATAAGGAGCTTTAATTTGAAATGATATAGTGTCTGTCTTCCTTTTATTACAATAAGGAGCTTTAATTTGAAATTATCTGGTGTATGTCATCCTTTTATTACAATAAGGAGCTTTACTTTGAAATGATATCGTGTCTGTCTTCCTTTTATTACAATAAGGAGCTTTAATTTGAAATTATCTGGTGTATGTCATCCTTTTATTACAATAAGGAGCTTTACTTTGAAATGATATGGTGTCTGTCTTCCTTTTATTACAATAAGGAGCTTTAATTTGAAATGATCTCGTGTCTGCCTTCCTTTTATTCTTCCTTTTATTCCAATAAGGAGCTTTACTTTGAAATGATATTGTGTCTGTCTTCCTTTTATTACAATAAGGAGCTTTAATTTGAAATGATCTCGTGTCTGCCTTCCTTTCATTACAATAAGGAGCTTTACTTTGAAATGATCTGGTGTCTGTCCTCCTTTATTACAATAAGGAGCTTTAATTTGAAATGATCTGGTGTCTGCCTTCCTTTTATTCTTCCTTTTATTACAATAAGGAGCTTTACTTTGAAATGATCTGTCCTCTTTTTATTTCAAGTAAGGCATCATTTTTTTCTAAAAAGGTAACTTTTAAAGTGTAAAGCATTATTTTTTTGGACTAACTACCCAACACTGTCACTGTCACCATCCTTACTTCCTGTTAGCCTGCAGCTAACTTAGCTGAATCTGCCTGACGCTCCTCCATCATGCCGCTCACTCTGAAGATGGCAGGCTAATTAGTGACCTTCCTGAGCTGTGGGGCATGCTGGGATTGGAGGTTCGGGGGGAAATGACTGTAATCAGGCAGACAGTGGGGGTGATGTCGTGCATGGATGGATGAGGATGAACATGAGCAGCGCAGAAACACCAAACTTAGTCTGAGCGCACGTCAGTCAAAGCGCAGTCTGTGGATATAATGACTGGTTTGTCATCAAAGCAGCATATAATCATATAAATTAAACCTCAAGCGGCTCAGGGTGGTTCTGAGAGCATGACTACAAGTAAATCATTAGTCAGCCGTTTCCAAAAATAAGACGACAAACTTGCTTGTTTAATTGGGGTGTAATTACGCTGGCGGGAGCATCGTCCTCACCGCGTCCGTCCGTCCTTCCAGTCCCTATAAATAGACATGTCTCTGGCACGTGCCGGGTTAAAAATCTTCTCAAAGGGTAAATTTGAAAAGGAAGAAAAAAAAAAAACGCCACTTCAAAGCAGCCGCCTGTTCGTCCGATTCCTTGGCCTCCTTGTCTTTCGGAGCGTCACCCTTTCATTTGTTGCCTGGCTGCGTTAACATGAAGGCATGAATCAGCGCTCAAATCATAGGTTAATACATTTAAACCCAATATGTTCAATAACTGCTCATGTTCTGGATTACAGCCACGCTGTAAGTACAGGCTCCAGCAGCCGCCGCTCGCTCAGGAAGAAGAGGCCGCCATCTTTAAAACACCACTCCACTCATGATGTTTCAAGACATTATCATCTGCATGTCCATGGTTAGACACCTGCTGTTAGCATCGTTAGCTACTAGACGCCACGTTGAGATCACATTTCTTATTATTTTATTTTTTTCTTGTTTTCTTATTTTTATTTTGTTTTCCTTTTAATTTGTTTTTACAATTCTTATTTTTATTTTTATTTCATTATTTTTCTTTTCTTATTTTGAATTATTATTTTCTTGTTTTTCTTTTGTATTTTCTTATTTTCTATTTTATTTAATACTTTTTAATGTTTTTCTTTCATATTTTTTCTTTTTGTTTTTACATATATATATTTTCTTTTCTTATTTTTTCCTTTTTTCCTTGTTTTTATCTTTATTTTATATTTTCTTTTCTTATTTTTCTTGTTTTTTGTTATATTTATTTTATATTTTTCTTTTCTTATTTTTCTTTTATATTTTCTTTTCTTTTTTATTTAATTTAATACTATTTTAATGTTTTTTTCTTTCATATTTTTTGTTATTTTTGTTTTTTTACATATATTTTTATATTTTTTTTCTTTTCTTATTTTTTTTCTTTTTCTTTTCTATTTGTCTTTTCTTGTTTTTATTCTCTTTAAATGACTCAGGGTCATGTCTCCTCACCTTCGACGGGGCAGTATCGAGGCACCTTCTCAGGCATCAGCGCTCGCTCTTTGTGTTTGCAGTAGACCTCCACTATCTGCTGTCGACACTCTCGGCTCTTGGCTCTGGACAGAGCGGAGATGGCTTCCTTGCCGCTGACCTCGCACTGCGGCTGTTCCTTCCTCGGCCGCGGCGGCAGCGTGGCCGACTTCTTCGTCCGGGCGAGCGGTGGATCCTGATTGGTTCCCTGGACGGTTGGCACCGGAGGGTGGGGCTTCCGGACGTGGGTGCGGTTGTGACTGTGGCCGGCCCCTCTGGGTTGGACGGGGGGGTACTTGAGGACCTCGTTGGCAGATTTTCCCAGCATGCCCTGCGCTTGGGCCTTGTCCAGCTTGCGCTTGGCGTTCGCCACCGGCACCCGCTGGCGTTGAGAGCGAGCTCCCAGGTTGCTGTTGCTGTCGATGGTGTCAAAGTCTTTAGGGACGGAGTTCTCGTTGTTGTTGCTGTCCAGAAGCTTCTCTTTGGGCCGGTGGGAGCGGTGGACGTCCTGTGAGGGAGGACGACATCAACATGAATAGAAACCAGGACGACTTCATGACTGAAACCCTGAAGAAGCTCCTGAACCTCCTCACAGAGAAAATAACCAGTCAGTGTTCTCCGGCTGCTTCTATGAAAACTGTAACTGTGCAATAACTGTGAACACCTGACTATAAAACTCTTCTTATAATGATTCATGTTTTCAGACTTTGACTACTGTTGGTGGTAAAACCACCAAGTGTTGCAGCACTTCCTGTTTGTATGTATATTTGATAGAGCTGTTGAAAACAGCTGAGAAGTGAGACAGTAACTCCACGGAACAAACTGAAACGTGACAAAATGAGACAACGCAGTCATAACTAACGTTCAAACATGCTGATAAAATGAGATTATCCATCTTTTCTGAATCTGTCCAAGTTTCTCCTGGAATTCAGCAAACAAATAATCCACCGAAGAGCATCGTTAAAGCGTTAATTTGTGACGAGAAATGAATGAAAAGGAAAAGAATGAAGTGAAGTTAGCGGTGGTGGCGGCTGAAGGAAAAGGAAAGAACACGGACATGTGGAGGAAGAGCTAAAAACAGCAGCACGTCTCTTATTTTGAAATATTTTGTATAAAAGAGAGATGAGGTGTTGCACCACAGGTACTATGAAGTCATGCCCAACGTTTGATCTCCACGGCAACCGGCAACACAACCACAAAGGTCTATAGGAGGAGCTCCAGAAAGCTAATGCTAGCTAAAGCTAAACTGCTAATGTTAAGTGAGGTTTAAAGTTATGCCGTCACTGCAGCATTCAGCAGTGTTTTCACTGCTGACTCTGACATGGTTTCATGTGCGATTTAAAAAAATATGCTATCGACAGAATTCAGATTATTGAGATTATACAAAAATTATTTATTCAAAATGAACATTCTCAGTATTTCTTTCTACCAGGTGCAGCTCATTTATTTGCACTCAGTCATCAAATTAAAACATTTTTAGGAAACTAATTGTCTTTTCGTTTTTTTTGTCTTGAACTTTTTCTTAATGTCTTAATATATACAGTATATATACACACACACACACACACACACACATATATATATTTAATAGCAGGTTAATTAGTTTTCGTGACATGTGTATTACTTTGTGTATTATTTTAAGCCCAACCACGTTTTTCCTAAACCTAAGCGGTTGGTGAAAACATGCTCCATCTGTTCTGTACCTTGTATAATTTTTCATTTACATTTTTTTATTTTTATTAGTTCTCGTAAAATGTGAGCTATTTATGTAAACTTTATCTGCCAAAACAATAATTTACTTTCAAAAGTCACAAGAGGAAAAAAAACAGAGTGACCTTTGACCTCTCAGAGTCTGGTGTTGACATGAACGTGCTTCACGACCTCAGCGGGTATTTTAATCCCACAGATCATCCTGCATCTGTGTTTTCCAGGGATAAAGAGTGTTTGTGACACACTATCAGAGCGCCTGTGGGAAGGAAAGCAGTAATATCAGCTGGAACCACCTGCTGCTCGGACAACCTTTCATTATCTCATCTGTAAGATCGGCTCAGAGGAATGTGCTGAATACTTCCACTGTGAGAGGAAACCAGGAATAAAACCTGCACACAGGCTAAAGGACTGGATTATCACATGTGGATTTATCTTAAAGACGTACACTCTGACCTGAAGGTGGCGCTACCGGAAGCTTCAGCTCAGTCTCGTCTGCTAGCGAAGCGGCTCCCTGTTCAACGTCTGATCTTTTTATTTTGGACGTTTTATTATGAAACGTACAGGAAAACTTTATTAATCCTGAGGGAAACTCTTTGCTCAACTCTAAAGTGTATAAGAGAAACAACAACAAATGTGTTAGTAAAATACAACACAGAAATATAATACTGTGCATGATATTAAGAGAGTAATATCAGAGACCATCAGTACTTAGAAGTACTCAGGTAGTTTACTGCAGTAAAAGCAGAGAATACTAACAATAAGAAGAGTAAAAGTCAAGTAAAAGAACGAAAGTATTAAAAAGTTCATCTCTAATAATCTACAGCACAGCCTCATGACTATACATTTATAAAGCCTGAATAAACACAGAACTAAAGCTGTCAGAAAACTATAAATACTATGTTTTTATTTCATGAAGAAATGTAACAGAACATTTAAATACTTAAGTAAAATTAAAAGAAAAATACCACGAAAGGAAGTACTCCAGTGAATGTACTTTGCACCACTGCTTGTAGACATAAGTTACAGTTAAAATTAAGAAAATAAACTATTTTGCTGATTTCTCAACATTTTATGTTTCTGTCAATAATATTTTCATTTTAGCGTGACACAACATAAACGGGCAGCAGGTATGTAAACCTATTTAAACCAAAAACATCAGACAAAATAATAAACGTCTTTTTTTCCTCCTGCATTTTTCCCAGAAGCCCTTGCAGCCCGTGGAGACCGACCAGCTAAAATGCCAGCGCTCACCTACAAAGACGCCTTTCTTCAGGCTGTCTGCAGACCTCCTGCTGCTTGATTTAAAGACGCATCGGCACAAACAGTGACTGTGTCTGAACAAGACGACCATGATGAGCAAACACCTTCCTATCAGGTTATAAAGAGCTCTCTGAGCCCTGCAGCAAGCAAACACTGGACCTGTGTCCTCAGTGAAGCTGAGAGTTTACAGTGAACAGATTTACAGCTTACGCTCAGCTCAGGTGGAAAAACCACTGCATCGATGGAGAAATGATGGAAACACTGAGAGACTGGAGATCTGTGCATGAATGATGCCATAAAGAGCTGTTCTGTCCGACATCTAGTCTGTTAGCGACATGTTCTCTGTAAGCGTCCATCTGCACTGGTGTCTCCTAAACACTGATGTGTGTGAAGAAAATAACGTAAAGTTCACTCAAATGTTCCTCGAGCTTTTTATCGGTAAAATCAAAACAACAATAAACATGAACTTTTATCTTATAAGCCTGATTATGGATATGATTGTCATTATCTCTGTTCACACAAAGGATGAGGGAAGAAAACCGTCAGAAAACAGAAACTGTTAGAAAACAGTCAGAAAACAGACACAGAAACAGTCAGAAAACCATCAGAAAACAGTCAGAAAACAGACACGGAAATAGAAAACCATCAGAAAACCATCAGGAAACAGAAACTGTTAGAAAACAGTCAGAAAACAGACACAGAAATAGAAAACCATCAGAAAACCATCAGGAAACAGAAACTGTTAGAAAACAGTCAGAAAACAGACACAGAAACAGTCAGAAAACCATCAGAAAACCATCAGGAAACAGAAACTGTTAGAAAACAGTCAGAAAACAGACACAGAAATAGAAAACCATCAGGAAACAGAAACTGTTAGAAAACAGTCAGAAAACAGACACAGAAATAGAAAACCATCAGAAAACCATCAGGAAACAGAAACTGTTAGAAAACAGTCAGAAAACAGACACGGAAACAGTCAGAAAACCATCAGAAAACAGTCAAAAAACAGACAGAAACAATCAGAAAACAGTCAGAAATAGAAACCGTTAGAAAACAATCAGAAACAGAAACAGTCAGAAGTTCAGAAAAATGAAACAGAAACATCAGAAACAGTCAGAAAACAATCGTCTCACAGCAGAAATTAAGTTATTTTCATTAAAATGCTGAAATTGAAGGTGGTGAAACAAAAGCAAAAACAGAGGCAGATGGACTGAGGCTGAGCTAATAGGAGCTAAATGGAGCTAAATGGAGCTAAAAGGAGCAAAAAGGAGCTAAATGGAGCTAAAAGGAGCAAAAAGGAGCTAATAGGAGCTAAAAGGAGCAAAAAGGAGCTAATAGGAGCTAAAAGGAGCAAAAAGGAGCTAATAGGAGCTAAAAGGAGCTAATAGGAGCTAAAAGGAGCAAAAATGAGCTAATAGGAGCTAAAAGGAGCTAATAGGAGCTAAAAGGAGCTAATAGGAGCTAAATGGAGCTAAAAGGAGCAAAAAGGAGCTAATAGGAGCTAAATGGAGCAAAAAGGAGCTAATAGGAGCTAAATGGAGCTAAAAGGAGCTAATAGGAGCTAAATGGAGCTAAAAGGAGCAAAAAGGAGCTAATAGGAGCTAAATGGAGCAAAAAGGAGCTAATAGGAGCTAAATGGAGCAAAAAGGAGCTAATAGGAGCTAAATGGAGCTAAAAGGAGCTAAAATGACGATGAGGAGCTGATGAACCTGGCTGGACTCGTCTGGATTACTGCAGGATTAAAGTCCATGTACGGCACATTTATTGAGAATTACCTCGACGATAAAAGCTTTCTGGTTTACAGAGAGGGAAACATCTGAGACGTCCTGCCGTTCAGACAGGAAGCCCTTTGATGCTGCACAACAACACACACAACAATAAATCAGTGTAAATATAATAAATCATAAGGCACAGCTATCATTAGTGGTGAATAAGTGACTTTACTTCATCAACCAAACCTCTAAAGCAGCCCACTAAAAACTGCCTTTCAAAATAAAACTAACCATTCATCTCCATGACTGCAGCAGGAAGCAGGAAGCTGCTGGTAAGGGAGCGTCGGAGTGACAAAATAAAAGCATGTGTTTAAAAAAAAAACTGAGGTGTTAACGCTGACAGCCTAAGCTTTAAACAATTATTTGATGCTATGACGAGGAGGTGAGGCGTCATGACTGTGCCTCTCCTGCAACCACCTGATCACCACTGTCAAGATGGCCGCTCCCGTATCCAGAACAGTTTGGCTTCACTTCTGTGCAACAGCAGGAAGTGGAGAGCCAAACGTAGGAACACTGAAGAAGTGATTTTAACGTGACTTACGTCACATGAAGACAAAAATATAATAAAGATACACATCACCTTTCGTCATACTGTGTTATTAATCATGTTCATCTGAACACAGGACATGAACTTCCTGTCTGTCCGTCCTGGAATTGATTCCCTCCTCTGGTTTTCTCTAAATGAAACTGACCTGCTCAACAACCACAGCGACAGGTCTAATCCTGTCTATCAGCAAACGCTGAGTCGTGTAATGTATAAAGGTTGTCACACAGTAACACACACACACACACACACACACAGTATTTAGGGATTATCCACCAATCTAAGTTAGATTAGAACGAATAAATCCCATCAGAGAAACCTGATCCAGATTGATCCTCTGTTAGGATGTGTGTGTGTGTGTGTGTGTGTTCATCATCTAAAAAAGTGTGATGAATGTGAGAGTTGTGCAACTGCTGCTGCAGCCTGGACGACTCCTGTAAACACACACACACACACACACACACACACCTGTAAACACTCCCTTCCTGTTGGACTCTGCTGGTATTTTAATGTGTCTGAATATGAATGTGTTCACTGTGGAAGCTCAACACAAACCTTTTTTTATATTTACTGGAAATAAGACCCTTCTTCCTGTCTATAAAGGTACATCACACACTGCACAATAATTTTAATAATAATTATTAAGAATTAATTCCTTGTTACGTGCATTTTCAGGGTACTTATTTATATATTTTGGGATATGTTACTTCTATTTTAGTGATATTTAATTTATATTTTTAGGATATTTTACTTGTGTTTCACATGTATTGGAAGGATATATTATTATTAATGTTATTTTGGGGATAGTTTACTTATATTTGTGGGATATTTTATTTTATATCTTGGTGCTGGCTAATTTATCCCTCATCTAGCCTAATATATGATAAAACACAATTTATTCGTTCAGGATCAGAAAAAAGTAAGTTTGCATATAGAAGGAATTTAACTTGCTATCTTGGTGCATGACATATAAAGATAGATTTTGAGTTATTATTCTGCAGTAGTAACTACAGATGCCAGATAAATGTGGAGCAGTAAAATGAGATGTTGTGGTGTATCAGTAGAAAGCAGCTGAAGTAAATGGTAGTCTTCAGGCCTTTTCTCACATTGACCTCCTTTGTTTCACTTCATCCTGTTTTCTCTTCTGGCTTGTAAAAAGCGCTCTTTTAAAAGCCAGTAACTGTCTCTGCTCTCACAGACTCAGACTGAGGGAAGATCACAGGGCGTCTGCTTAACGGTAATGAAAGGACGTAAACATGGATGGCTCCTATACAGCCCACATCTGTCCCATCACTGCCTCCAGTTTACAGTACACCTGGATCCCACCAGGTAAAGCAACACACACGTTACTTCCTGCACCGTGCAGCATTTTACGGTTAGATATTTGTGTCATGAAAACACCAAAAGCAGAAATCCTGTCCAGTCTATTCAGTTAAGGAACTGTGATGTTTAAAATTGTCTTTTCACAAGCTGATATCAGACCAGATCTATTAACAACAAAGCCTTAATCATCTTCTTAATGTCTCTGCAGAATCCCTTAATATCACTAAGAGAAGGATTTTAATTAAACCCCTTAATCACAGATCGAGGAACAGCCTCTCATCCAGCAGTTACAAACCTCTCTGTGCTGCAGCTACCTTCAACATGAAAATATGATCCAAATATGTTCTCCTTTTTACATGAATAGTAACGGAAACGCTGACCTACAGGCCACACGCTCTGCTGTCTGTTTAGTGAGGTGAAATGTTAAACCAAACTCCGTTAACAAAACGTATAATTATATATACTCTTGATTTTTGGGGTAAAAATGCAAAACAGGAATAATATTTAGAACAATATGTGCATTGTTCTAACAGACGGCATATATATTAACAATAAAGAGCCATTTGTTTACAGCACTGTGAGGAACAGTGTGACTCTGAAGCCCCCTGAGGCAAATTAGTGACCGTTATTAGGATTTGCCAAACTCCGTTAAGGAAAAACACAATTATAGCTGCTATTGATTTTTGATAAACTCTCAAATTATATAAAACAGGAATGAATTACTTTAGGATAATACATGTGTTATACTTACAATCGGCATGCATACTATCAATGAATCACCGTTTGTTTACAGCAAACATTAGCATTTCCTACAGCCCATGCTGGCTGATAGCTAGCACTACGGAGGGAAGGAAACTGGCTGAAACAATCAAATTTAGATGGAAGTTCCGGATTTGTTTAAATGCTGTTCTCACACCGTGAACTGTGGCTGCAGTCACCCGCACAGACCAGACAGGTCCAAGTGAAACTGGCACATTTCGATATTAAACAGCAGCAGCAGCAGCAGCATCTCCATGCGGTGGAGGAATCAAACATACCGCCTGCAGCTTGAGTCGAGTGGCCGCCTTTCCGAGCGGCGGCGGCGGGTCGCTCTTCCTCTGCAGCCCCCTCCTCAGCTGCTCTGCTTTGTTGAGCCCCCCGGCTCGGTCCTCTCTCTTTTCCCGGCTCCTAGCGCCTCCGTCCCCGCCGGTGGAGTCCAGACTGCTGAAGTTCCACACGATGAGAGTCTGGACCAGCAGGACGGCCAGAGAAGCGATCAGCAGGGCGGACTTGGAGCGCCGGGCCAGCCTGCGGGCACACGGGTTACCGGTCATCTTCCTCCTCCTCCTCCCTCCAGCTCCAGCTGAGAGCCCCGTCCGCTAAACGCAGACAGCGGGGTGTGAATGCTCCCCTCTGCGGCCTGAGAGCAGCTACTGGCAGGCAGACAGGAGGAGGAGGAGGAGAAGAGGAGGAGGAGGAGGGGATCTGGCAAAGCCCCGAAATGAGGAGAGAGGCGAGGAGGCTGCAGAGAGGAGGAGGAGAGGGAGGAGGAGGCCCTCATGTGGCCATTTAAGAGTTCACTTTAGTCATTTAACTGCAGCTTCCAAGAGAAATTCACCAGGAATCACATGGAAGCTGGAGAAAATTAATCAGCAGAAACCTTCAATTAATGGTTTATTTGAGATTTGGCACCACATATGTATAAATGAATAGAAAAAGGAGAATAGATATAAGAGAGAAAACAAGGCAAAAACCCCAACATTTATAAAGCTTCGAAGGAAAGAGAGACTCTTATTTTATTAATATGTTTGGGATATTTTATTGATATATTTTGGGTATTTTTACATATATATTTTGGGGATCTTTCACTGATAGTTTCCTTATATTTGTGGTATATTTTATGCTTGTCAAACTGTTTTTGGTGCTCAAACAAACAAATAAACACTTTCATGCTCCAGCAGGTGCATGAATCTAGTTCTGCTCCATCACTGCTCGCCTGCTAAGACACTTTCCACCACATTAGACCCATTTCATGCACACTGCAGCCAAGTGCCACAAATCTAATTGAACGAACATCTAAAAATAGACACCATTTCTTCCCTTTTTCACTCCTTTTTTAATCCTGGATCTGTGCCCAGCAGGAGGAACGTTTCCTTCTTCTCTTCCATTGTATCTGAGACAAAAAATGACATTCAAAAAATAAAACCCACTCCGAGTTTAACACAAACCATTTATTTTCCAGGTTACCATGTCACTGTAACAAAATGCAAATGTTGTTGACTTTATAAATCCTGAAGTATAAAAAGAGCAGAGAAAATAAAGTGGCAGCAGCAGGTGGAGCTCACTTGTAGCCCTGAGCTCCAGAGCCACCGTAGCCCTGGACTGGACGTGGCTTGATGACTTTCAGGATGGTGACTCGACTGGGATCCCAGACACAGTCCTCCTCCAAACCGCTCTTCACCATTCCACAGAAGGGAGGCACCCAGGCGGTGTCAAAGCCGTAGTCATGCCAGGACTTCTGAAGTGGGTGACCCTGATGATTGATGGCGATCACTTTCCCCACTTCGACCACAACCTTAATGATGACCTTGTCAGATTCTGGGTGATCTATGGGATAGCGGCTGGCTTTCTGCAGGTCTCTGCTGAGGTAGACGCCCGGGCCGAGCATCCCGTCTTCAGATGGGCGAAAACCTTTGGCCATGATGGACTGAGCCATGCCCCTGGTGGTGCCGTGGTACATGACGTACTTTTTATTGTTAGCTGGAGCAGCGAGGCCCAGTGGTGACACCCCGTCAGGCAGCGGGAAGTCATCTTCAACCCACTGGTAAAACATGTTGGCTCAGTGTCACTGCAGAGCACACATATTATGACTTAGACCAAAGATCACTGCAGAGAAAATCAAAAACCAAAACGAGCCAACAAGACGATTCATAGGAACTAAACTAAAACTGTTACAGGTCAACGTCTAACCTAAAACAAAAGAGATCAATGTCTAACCTAAAATAATAGAGATCAATATCTGACCTCAACTACTGGAGGTCAACGTCTAACCTAAAATAATAGAGATCAATATCTAACCTCAACTGTTACAGGTCAACGTCTAACCTAAAATAATAGAGATCAATATCTGACCTCAACTACTGGAGGTCAACGTCTAACCTAAAATAATAGAGATCAATGTCTAACCTAAAATAATAGAGATCAATATCTGACCTCAACTACTGGAGGTCAACGTCTAACCTAAAACAAAAGAGATCAATATCTAACCTCAACTGTTACAGGTCAACGTCTAACCTAAAATAATAGAGATCAATATCTGACCTCAACTACTGGAGGTCAACGTCTAACCTAAAATAATAGAGATCAATATCTAACCTCAACTGTTACAGGTCAACGTCTAACCTAAAATAATAGAGATCAATATCTAACCTAAAATAATAGAGATCAATATCTAACCTCAACTGTTACAAGTCAACGTCTAACCTAAAATAATAGAGATCAATGTCTAACCTCAACTGTTACAGGTCAACGTCTAACCTAAAATAATAGAGATCAATATCTAACCTCAACTGTTACAGGTCAACGTCTAACCTAAAATAATAGAGATCAATATCTGACCTAAAATAATAGAGATCAATATCTAACCTCAACTGTTACAGGTCAACGTCTAACCTAAAATAATAGAGATCAATATCTAACCTCAACTGTTACAGGTCAACGTCTAACCTAAAATAATAGAGATCAATATCTGACCTAAAATAATAGAGATCAATATCTAACCTCAACTGTTACAGGTCAACGTCTAACCTAAAATAATAGAGATCAATATCTAACCTTAACTACAGGAGGTCAACGTCTAACCTAAAACAATAGAGATCAATGTCTAACCTTAACTACTGGAGGTCAATGTATAACCTAAAATAATAGAGATCAATGTCTAACCTAAAATAATAGAGATCAATATCTGATCTAAAATAATAGAGATCAATATCTGACCTTAACTACTGGAGGTCAACGTCTAACCTAAAACAATAGAGATCAATATCTAACCTAAAACAATAGAGATCAATATCTGACCTCAACTGTTACAGGTCAACGTCTAACCTAAAATAATAGAGATCAATGTCTAACCTTAACTACTGGAGGTCAATGTATAACCTAAAATAATAGAGATCAATATCTAACCTTAATTACAGGAGGTCAATGTATAACCTAAAATAATAGAGATCAATATCTAACCTTAACTGTTACAGGTCAATGTCTAACCTAAAATAATAGAGATCAATGTCTAACCTAAAATAATAGAGATCAATGTCTAACCTTAACTGTTACAGGTCAATGTCTAACCTAAAATAATAGAGATCAATGTCTAACCTAAAATAATAGAGATCAATGTCTAACCTTAACTGTTACAGGTCAATGTCTAACCTAAAATAATAGAGATCAATGTCCAACCTTAACTGTTACAGGTCAATGTCTAACCTAAAATAATAGAGATCAATGTCTAACCTAAAATAATAGAGATCAATGTCTAACCTTAACTGTTACAGGTCAATGTCTAACCTAAAATAATAGAGATCAATGTCTAACCTAAAATAATAGAGATCAATATCTAACCTTAACTGTTACAGGTCAATGTATAACCTAAAATAATAGAGATCAATGTCTAACCTTAACTGTTACAGGTCAATGTCTAACCTAAAATAATAGAGATCAATGTCTAACCTTAACTGTTACAGGTCAATGTCTAACCTAAAATAATAGAGATCAATGTCTAACCTTAACTGTTACAGGTCAATGTCTAACCTAAAACAATAGAGATCAATGTCTAACCTAAAATAATAGAGATCAATATCTAACCTTAACTGTTACAGGTCAATGTCTAACCTAAAATAATAGAGATCAATGTCTAACCTTAACTGTTACAGGTCAATGTCTAACCTTAACTACTGGAGGTCAATGTCTAACCTAAAATAATAGAGATCAATGTCTAACCTAAAATAATAGAGATCAATATCTAACCTTAACTGTTACAGGTCAATGTCTAACCTAAAATAATAGAGATCAATGTCTAACCTTAACTGTTACAGGTCAATGTCTAACCTAAAATAATAGAGATCAATGTCTAACCTTAACTGTTACAGGTCAATGTCTAACCTAAAATAATAGAGATCAATGTCTAACCTAAAATAATAGAGATCAATATCTAACCTTAACTGTTACAGGTCAATGTCTAACCTAAAATAATAGAGATCAATGTCTAACCTTAACTGTTACAGGTCAATGTCTAACCTTAACTACTGGAGGTCAATGTCTAACCTAAAATAATAGAGATCAATGTCTAACCTAAAATAATAGAGATCAATATCTAACCTAAAACAATAGAGATCAATATCTAACCTTAACTGTTACAGGTCAATGTCTAACCTTAACTACTGGAGGTCAATGTCTAACCTAAAATAATAGAGATCAATGTCTAACCTTAACTACAGGAGGTCAATGTATAACCTAAAATAATAGAGATCAATGTCTAACCTTAACTGTTACAGGTCAATGTCTAACCTAAAATAATAGAGATCAATGTCTAACCTTAACTGTTACAGGTCAATGTCTAACCTAAAATAATAGAGATCAATGTCTAACCTTAACTGTTACAGGTCAATGTCTAACCTAAAATAATAGAGATCAATGTCTAACCTCAACTGTTACAGGTCAATGTCTAACCTAAAATAATAGAGATCAATGTCTAACCTAAAATAATAGAGATCAATATCTAACCTTAACTGTTACAGGTCAACGTCTAACCTAAAATAATAGAGATCAATGTCTAACCTAAAATAATAGAGATCAATATCTAACCTTAACTGTTACAGGTCAACGTCTAACCTAAAATAATAGAGATCAATATCTAACCTTAACTACAGGAGGTCAACGTCTAACCTAAAACAATAGAGATCAATGTCTAACCTTAACTACTGGAGGTCAATGTATAACCTAAAATAATAGAGATCAATGTCTAACCTAAAATAATAGAGATCAATATCTGATCTAAAATAATAGAGATCAATATCTGACCTTAACTACTGGAGGTCAACGTCTAACCTAAAACAATAGAGATCAATATCTAACCTAAAACAATAGAGATCAATATCTGACCTCAACTGTTACAGGTCAACGTCTAACCTAAAATAATAGAGATCAATGTCTAACCTTAACTACTGGAGGTCAATGTATAACCTAAAATAATAGAGATCAATATCTAACCTTAATTACAGGAGGTCAATGTATAACCTAAAATAATAGAGATCAATATCTAACCTTAACTGTTACAGGTCAATGTCTAACCTAAAATAATAGAGATCAATGTCTAACCTAAAATAATAGAGATCAATGTCTAACCTTAACTGTTACAGGTCAATGTCTAACCTAAAATAATAGAGATCAATGTCTAACCTAAAATAATAGAGATCAATGTCTAACCTTAACTGTTACAGGTCAATGTCTAACCTAAAATAATAGAGATCAATGTCCAACCTTAACTGTTACAGGTCAATGTCTAACCTAAAATAATAGAGATCAATGTCTAACCTAAAATAATAGAGATCAATGTCTAACCTTAACTGTTACAGGTCAATGTCTAACCTAAAATAATAGAGATCAATGTCTAACCTAAAATAATAGAGATCAATATCTAACCTTAACTGTTACAGGTCAATGTATAACCTAAAATAATAGAGATCAATGTCTAACCTTAACTGTTACAGGTCAATGTCTAACCTAAAATAATAGAGATCAATGTCTAACCTTAACTGTTACAGGTCAATGTCTAACCTAAAATAATAGAGATCAATGTCTAACCTTAACTGTTACAGGTCAATGTCTAACCTAAAACAATAGAGATCAATGTCTAACCTAAAATAATAGAGATCAATATCTAACCTTAACTGTTACAGGTCAATGTCTAACCTAAAATAATAGAGATCAATGTCTAACCTTAACTGTTACAGGTCAATGTCTAACCTTAACTACTGGAGGTCAATGTCTAACCTAAAATAATAGAGATCAATGTCTAACCTAAAATAATAGAGATCAATATCTAACCTTAACTGTTACAGGTCAATGTCTAACCTAAAATAATAGAGATCAATGTCTAACCTTAACTGTTACAGGTCAATGTCTAACCTAAAATAATAGAGATCAATGTCTAACCTTAACTGTTACAGGTCAATGTCTAACCTAAAATAATAGAGATCAATGTCTAACCTAAAATAATAGAGATCAATGTCTAACCTAAAATAATAGAGATCAATATCTAACCTAAAACAATAGAGATCAATATCTAACCTTAACTGTTACAGGTCAATGTCTAACCTTAACTACTGGAGGTCAATGTCTAACCTAAAATAATAGAGATCAATGTCTAACCTTAACTACAGGAGGTCAATGTATAACCTAAAATAATAGAGATCAATGTCTAACCTTAACTGTTACAGGTCAATGTCTAACCTAAAATAATAGAGATCAATGTCTAACCTTAACTGTTACAGGTCAATGTCTAACCTAAAATAATAGAGATCAATGTCTAACCTTAACTGTTACAGGTCAATGTCTAACCTAAAATAATAGAGATCAATGTCTAACCTCAACTGTTACAGGTCAACGTCTAACCTAAAATAATAGAGATCAATGTCTAACCTAAAATAATAGAGATCAATATCTAACCTTAACTGTTACAGGTCAACGTCTAACCTAAAATAATAGAGATCAATGTCTAACCTAAAATAATAGAGATCAATATCTAACCTTAACTGTTACAGGTCAACGTCTAACCTAAAATAATAGAGATCAATGTCTGACCTAAAATAATAGAGATCAATGTCTAACCTAAAATAATAGAGATCAATGTCTAACCTTAACTGTTACAGGTCAATGTCTAACCTAAAATAATAGAGATCAATGTCTAACCTAAAATAATAGAGATCAATGTCTAACCTTAACTGTTACAGGTCAATGTCTAACCTAAAATAATAGAGATCAATGTCTAACCTTAACTACAGGAGGTCAATGTCTAACCTAAAATAATAGAGATTAATGTCTAACCTTAACTGTTACAGGTCAATGTCTAACCTAAAATAATAGAGATCAATGTCTAACCTTAACTACAGGAGGTCAATGTCTAACCTAAAATAATAGAGATCAATATCTAACCTTAACTGTTACAGGTCAATGTCTAACCTAAAATAATAGAGATCAATGTCTAACCTTAACTGTTACAGGTCAATGTCTAACCTAAAATAATAGAGATCAATGTCTAACCTTAACTACAGGAGGTCAATGTATAACCTAAAATAATAGAGATCAATGTCTAACCTTAACTACTGGAGGTCAATGTCTAACCTAAAATAATAGAGATCAATATCTAACCTTAACTGTTACAGGTCAATGTCTAACCTAAAATAATAGAGATCAATGTCTAACCTTAACTGTTACAGGTCAATGTCTAACCTAAAATAATAGAGATCAATGTCTAACCTTAACTACAGGAGGTCAATGTATAACCTAAAATAATAGAGATCAATGTCTAACCTTAACTGTTACAGGTCAATGTCTAACCTAAAATAATAGAGATCAATGTCTAACCTTAACTAATGGAGGTCAATGTATAACCTAAAATAATAGAGATCAATGTCTAACCTTAACTATTGGAGGTCAATATCTAACTTTAACTATTGGAGGTCAATGTCCATCTTAAACTATTGGAGGTCAATGTCTAACCTTAACTATTGGAGGTCAATGTCTAACCTTAACTATTGGAGGTCAGTGTCCATCTTTAATGATTGGAGGTCAATGTCTAACCTTAACTATTGGAGGTCAATGTCTAACCTTAACTATTGGAGGTCAATGTCCATCTTTAATGATTGGAGGTCAATGTCTAACCTTAACTATTGGAGGTCAATGTCCATCTTTAATGATTGGAGGTCAATGTCTAACCTTAACTATTGGAGGTCAATGTCCATCTTTAATGATTGGAGGTCAATGTCTAACCTTAACTATTGGAGGTCAATGTCCATCTTTAATGATTGGAGGTCAATGTCTAACCTTAACTATTGGAGGTCAATGTCCATCTTTAATGATTGGAGGTCAATGTCTAAC
This sequence comes from Synanceia verrucosa, assembly GCA_029721515.1. Taxonomy (NCBI): domain Eukaryota; kingdom Metazoa; phylum Chordata; class Actinopteri; order Perciformes; family Synanceiidae; genus Synanceia; species Synanceia verrucosa. The sequence continues at coordinate 25,050,664 of CM056563.1, read as the reverse complement.
CTTAACTATTGGAGGTCAATGTCTAACCTTAACTATTGGAGGTCAATGTCCATCTTTAATGATTGGAGGTCAATGTCTAACCTTAACTATTGGAGGTAAATGTCCATCTTTAATGATTGGAGGTCAATGTCCATCTTTAATGATTGGAGGTCAATGTATAGCTATTATTTTCTTTTATCATGAATTTCTAGTTGTGTTTGATGTAATGTCTTGTTTTTTAGATCTGGACCTTGAGTCTTCAATGATTGGAGGTCAATGTCTAACTTTAACTTTTGGGCTGAGGGAACAGGAACCTCTTTTCCAGCTCAGTCCAAAGTGAAACTAAGAGTTGTGTGTTACTCACAGTCCAGGATGTGTTGCTTTCCTTTAACCACTTCCTCTCTGGCTCCATTCAAACATTCAAATGAACCAACAGGCTGCATTCCTTTTCTTTAAACTTAATCAAAGCGGTGCTTTGAGCTGAATGCAAACATCGGCACACTGACAATGATGATGAACACTTACTATGCTATACTCTAACATTCACCAGTACTGTGTTGCTACTTGGCACAAAAACCAAGTGTTTTTCTTTTTTAAAGCTGTCTGTCCTTGGACCTCCGATAAGGAAAAACTCCCCTCTAACCAGGCTGGCTCACGTCAAACTCTAAGATGTTGGTTAGAAACAGTGAAAAAGGAGCCTGCAAACAGCAGGATGAATGTGTGTTCATCAGCCAGGACGTTCACTCAGCGCTTTATAAATAAAGTTATGAACACTTTCCATCGGACAGTGGTGAGATTTCCTGTTTAAGTGTTTGGGAAACATACCTCTCTGCGATCCTCCTCGGCTGCAGGCTCAGAGTTCACTCTGCTGTATTTAAGCGGGGAAATTCCTAAAATGTGTGTTCATCTCTCACTTTCGTTTCTTGCCCTGTACTGTTCATGACTTTGGTTTGGGCGGGCTGTTTTCTCGAGGAGGTCACACATTAAAATTTAATCACTGCAAGAAACAACCGTCATAACAATTACTGAGACATCAAGAGGTGTACCTTTCTTATTTTACAAGTGTTAATTAACTTTGTTGTGAGGTTAAATCCCAGGAAACAAATCAAATGAACTGATAACTGATCAACTTGTGCTCTAGTACAAGTACTAATACTACAATGAAAGGAAAATACTTCACTAGAAGTAAAAGGCCTGCATTCAAGAAGTAGAAGTATGTAAATATTATCAGTAATATTCAGCAAGTAAGTAGTTATAGAACATTTACCTGTCTGTGTTTCTCTATTATATCCAATTCAGCAGCAGTGGCAGTAAATCCACCCTGCCTGTGTTTTTATTGGATCTGACAGTAGTAGTAACAGTAGTATTAGTAGCATTAGTATTAGCATTAGCAGCAGTAGTACTAGTAGTAGAAGTAGTAGCAGTAGTAGTAGTAGCATTAGTATTAGCATTAGCAGCAGTAACAGCAGGAGCAGTACTAGTACTAGTATTGATATTAGTAGCAATAGTAGTACTACTAGTACTAGTATTAGCATTAGTATTAGTAGCAGTAGTAGTATTAGTATTAGTGGTGGTGGCGGTGGTGGTGTTGGTGGTGGTGGCGGTGGTGGTGTTACTGGTGCTGGTGTTAATATTGGCATTGGTGGCGGTAACAGCGGGACGGTGGTGGTGCTGGTGTTGGTGTTGGTGGTGGTGGTGTTGGTGGTGGTGGCGGTGGTGGTGTTGGTGTTGGTGGTGGTGGCGGTGGTGGTGTTGGTGGTGCTGGTGTTGGTGGTGGTGGTGTTTGTGGGGTTGTTGGTGGGGGTGGTGGTGGTGTTGGTTGTGGTGGTGGTGGTGGTTGTGGTGGTGGTGGTGGTTGTGGTGGTGGTGGTGGTGGGGTTGGTGGTGGTGGTTGTGGTGGTGGCGGTGGTGGTAGTGGTGGTGGTGGTGGTGGTGGTGGCGGTGGTGGTGTTGGTGGTGCTGGTGTTGGTGGTGGTGGTGGCGGTGGTGGTGATGGTGGTGCTGGTGTTGGCGTTGGTGGCGGTGGCAGGACGGTGGTGGGACTGGTGGTGGTATTGGTGGTGGCGGTGGTGGTGTTACTGGTGCTGGTGTTGGTGGTGGTAGTGGTGGTGGTGGCGGTGGACGGTGGTGGTGCTGGTGTTGGTGAGTGGTGGTGGCGGTGGTGGTATTAGTGGTGGTGGCGGTGGTGGTGTTACTGGTGCTGGTATTAATATTGGCATTAGTAGCAGTAACAGCGGGACGGTGGTGGAGTAGAACTAGTATTAGTAGTAGTAGTAGCAGTAGTAGTATTAGTAGTAGTAGCAGTAGTAGTATTACTAGTACTAGTATTAATATTAGCATTAGTAGCAGTAACAGCAGGAGCAGTAGTAGTACTAGTATTAGTATTAGTATTAGTAGTAGCAGTAGTAGTATTAGTAGTAGTAGCAGTAGTAGTATTACTAGTACTAGTATTAATATTAGCATTAATAGCAGTAACAGCAGGAGCAGTACTAGTACTAACATTAACAGCAATATTAGTACTACTAGTACTAGTATTAGCATTAGTATTAGTATTTGTAGTAGTATTAGTATTTGTGGTAGCATTAGCATTAGCATTATCAGCAGCAGTCTAGCTGTCTCTGCTTCCATCCCATAATGCTCCCTGTCAGGTGGCTGCAGAGTGGCTCTTCAGGTGCAGCCTCAGGTAGCTCTTCCTGTGGAATCCTTTCCCACAGATGTCACAGCGGTGCGGTCTCTCTCCTGTGTGGACGCTACTGTGCTGCTTCAGGGAGGAGTGGTCGCTGAAGCTGCGGCCGCAGGTGTTGCACAGGTACGGCTTCTCGCCGGTGTGCGTCCTGATGTGCCGCATCATGTTGTGCCGGCAGTTGAAGCTCTTGCCGCACTCGCTGCAGAGGAAGGGCTTCTCGCCCGTGTGGACCCTCATGTGCATCTCCAGGTTGCCGTGGCTGTCGAAGCACTTGCCGCACACCTCGCACACCTTCCCGTTCTTGTGGGTCTTCAGGTGGAGCTTCAGGTTTTCCTCTGAGTCGAAATGAATCCCGCACACGCCGCAGAGGTCCGTGGCGTGACTTTTGGCGTGATTTACCAGAGACACCATGGAGTGGAACATCTTCCCGCACACTTCGCATATGGTCCGACTCTTCTTTGGCTGCTTCTTTGGCGACAATGACGGCAGCGGCGTCTTCTCCACGTTGTTATTTCTGTTTGCAGGTGGCGAGTGGCTCTTCCTGTGCACCATCAGGTGGCGCTTCATGGTGGAGTAGTCGTTGAAGCACTTGCCACAGACGGTGCATGAGTACGGCTTCTCGCCGGTGTGGATCCTGACGTGTCGCATCATGTTGTGGCGGCAGCTGAAGGACTTGCCGCACTCGCTGCAGTGAAACGGTTTCTCCCCAGTGTGGATCCTCATGTGCATCTCCAAGGAGCTCGACGCCCCGAAGCATTTCCCGCAGACGCTGCACACTTCAGCGTTCACGTGGGTCTTCAGGTGAACCTGGAAGTCGTTCTCGGCGTCGAAGCGCTTGCCGCAGACGCCGCAGATGTCCTTCGGGTGGACCGTCATGTGGTTCACCAGGGAGATGCTGGCGTGGAAGGCTTTCCCGCAAACTTTGCAGTGGATTCGTGATTTTGCTTTTTTGTTCTGCTGAGGGCCCTTCTTCTTCTTTGTCCACTCCTCGTCGCTGTCTTCACTCCGGGAGCCGGTGCTACCCCTCCACTCCTCGTCGTTGTCGTCATGTTCGGGCGTTGAACAGGTGGACTTCACACTGCCGCCATCGCCATCAAGGCTGCCACCGTCATCGTCATCAACATCGTCCTCCGCCTTCACCTGATCCTGCTCAGCAGAAGAGCTCGGTGGATGATCTCCTTCTCCTTTAGTACCACTGGACGGAGGCGGGTGGAGCTCATTCTTCAGGCACGGAGGAGTGAAGATGAACCTGATGGTGTCCTCCACCTCCTCCTCCTCCTCCTCCAACTCCACCTCGACCTCCACCTCCTCCTGGCTCCTCTCAGGCTGTGGTGGATCCTGATGCTCCAAATCCGGACTGGAGTTCCACTCTGGACCACAGGGGTCCTGCTGCTGCTGGTCGGAGGGGAAGTCCTCATCCCAGACGGAGAGAGCCAGCTGTGTTTGGTCTGCTGGAGAAAACAAACAAACAGAGGAAGAAGGTTTTAGAAAGCCTTTGAGAGCACATGACATTACAGAGCATTCCACTAGTCATATTGTTTGAGTATAGAACAAAAAAAACAACCTTGAAATGCTCCATAAATCAGATTTTATCTAATCAGCTCTCCCAAAGCCTTGTGTAATACTTGAAATTTTCAATATAGATTGTAATTCATCTAATTCTGAAGTTACAATACGGAGATTTTCTTATGATAAAAACATGCAGTTTGTAATGTTCCCATCATAAAACATAAAGAAAATGACAAAACTGTTTTTTTTTTGATTAACCAAATAAACAAACTTTGGAAATACCAACTGTCTAGCCATTCCACATTTCTTTAGATATCATACTTTATCTAATAAACTCTGCCCGGCTCAAATAACATCAACAAATTAAATATAGTAGTGAAAAAATACCACCAGTTTTTATTGGATTAGCACTAAAGACCCCATTTAATGTTACAAATTAATTCATTATTCAACCTACCAGCGCAAACTGTAGTCACAAAAATTAACTTTTTTTCCAAATCATTCAGGATATAATGTCTAATTCAGCATGTGTTGCATTCGCCAAACAATAACTATTACTTTATTTTAATCAGTTTACAGTTTCAGTTTGGTTCAGCGCCTCTTCAAGCAAATTCAGCTGTGCTGTTGGTGATCAGAGTCAAAAAAGTTATGTTTATCTAAATATAGAACTGCTTATTGAATCACTTGTAAGCCGAATGTAAAGTAGTAGTAATGCCATCAATACTGTATCTTAAATAGCGGCATACGGTGCAGATACACCTGCAGATCAACAAGTAAATACTAAATTACTAAAATTGTCAATGGAGTTTGGCGTTTTGCTGTTCTTTCTATTAAAGCGCAGCGCTAACGTAGCTAAGCTAAGGCTAAGCTGAGGCTAAAGTAAGCTAAGCTGAGCAGCTAAGCTAAGCAGCTAAGCTAAGCTAAACTGACTGACTGAACAACTTCACTTCGACCATGGAAGTGGGCGTTGACGGGACTCAGGTGACCGTGTTTCAGTGAATACACAGAGCCAGACATGGTGGAGGAAGGAGAGCATGCTAACTGAAGGAAAGCACGCTAATGATTCACAAACCTGAGAGTTTGTTTGTCTTGATGTCAGGTTTCAGGATAGTCTGCAGCACCCTGCGCTGCCGGCGGATCTCCCGTTTGGAAAGCAGGATCTCCCGTTTGGAAAGCAGGATCTCCTCCTCGTAGCCCGCGATGGTTTTCTGCACCGCCTGGAGGATCTCCTCGGCGGCCGCAGACAGCCGCTCGTTGACGAGCACTCTGAGCAGCTCCACGGCGGCCATGATGTTCGGCTGTGTTCGGCTTTGTTCACGGGCCGAACCGAACCGATATTAGCGGTTTTAAACTTGGTTCTGATGTGAAAACAGCGGCTCGACAGCAGCAGTCGGTCGTCGTCAAGGAACCACTTCCGGTCAGAGCCTTATTCATTTCAAAATAAGACTCCCATTTTGAATAAAACTACTTTTATTATCACATTTTTTTAAAAACAACATGAGCTTTTTAAGCTGTTGCCTGCTTGATTGAAAAACTGGTCTTAAATTTTGATCAGGAGTGTAATATGTGGAAGATAAATGACAGTTACATTTTGCTCTTAAGCTTTATATGTTTTAGTAAATTTAACAACATTTTAGGGAAGTTTCAGTGAAACATTAAGTGACTATAATTTTTGTTGAGGTCAAATGTATGTATATCTTTATGTATGCTTTTCTTTTTATGTATATTACCTGTGTGTTGGTGTTATTATTTGCACCTTTTGCTTCATTTTATGTTGATTTATATGTTGTCAAAATGAAAATACCAGCAGAATATAATTCATGGCTGTGTGATAAACTGTGTAGTTTTCTTTATATTCATTACATGACTGCATATTTTCCTCTGTAAATAGAATTCACTGAGTGATAGTATTACTACAGAGCACGAACCATGAAACTGTATGTCAGCAGCATTTAAATAATACCACATACATCTGATACCTGAGCTGACCTGTTCCCTGTATGTGATCACTTCCAGTAGATGGCAGTCTTTCCAAAAGTGACAACACCAAACTGCTTCAGGGCAGCTGAACAAGAAGAAAATCACATGGAAATAATCAGCAGCGACATCCTGACCCTTAACATTCAATAGTTTTATTGTGAAAAAGCCTCGACTGGTCATCCCCTCGCCTTGAAACTGTACAATCAATAATTTAAAAAAAGGAAAATGTTCAGCTTTGTGTTTTTACGATCATCCACTCAGTCACACTCACTCAGCAGCTTCAGCCAAAAACAGAATAGTGTTTTAAAAGTGTTGGTTTTTTTGTCATCAACAGTCCACTCCTTTATACAAACATTTCCACAACAGGAAACATCACAGGAAGTCCCTGAATCTCCCATCATCCTCTGCAGACATTTCCATCCTTTAAAAAAAAAAAAGTCCAAATGGAAAAAGAGTCAAAACACAGAGGAAGTAAAAAACAAAACAAAAGGGAGACACTGAACCAAAGCATGGAGGAAAACACTCATGTGTTATCATCACGCTGTAATATAACACACAAAGCCACTGAGGGTTATTAAGCTCTACCACAATAAAAGCATTTCCTGTCCATCACAGAGGAACCTCTTCTGAAAATCTTGGCAACAAGCTTGAGTGAAATTCATTCTGAGACAAAAAGGAGCTCCGCCTTACACACAAACATAAAACCCACTAAAAGGGAGGAAGAAACGGTGTGATTGTGTTTGTAAAAACCTCCAAACAGCAGCAGATTTTCAGAGTACATCTTCCTTTAAAAGCACCAAAACTGGGTTTATTTCTGCACATCTGAACCTCTTCACTGTTTAGAAATAAGTTCTTTCTATTTCCTGCAGCTGCCAACACAAAGCAGAGATGACGGGAATGTTGGAAGATGGAGGGATTAATCACAAATCATCCCATTTCAAAACAACGGACACCACCCTCCTCCAACCTGAATAAAAAATGTATTCCTAAAAAAAAAAAAAAAAATCAGCAGAAAGAACCTTTAATTTTGTCTTTTTTGGAATTTACTAAGTGTAAGCCCCCAAAATTCATGTAAAATAACCAGAGAGCTGGAAAACATCTGTATGTGGTTTATATATGGTTTATGCTGCAGGCCGACGATGGTAAAGAAGAAACACTATCACAGAGCCCTGGGAGGAGTAGCACAATAATAATAATATTTAGAGATTAAATTTACCAGAAAAAAACTCATATTTACAAAAAAACTAGAATATTCTCTGAGATTAAGGTGGCAAATTTATGAGGGGAAAAAGGAATAATTGTGTTGTTGTCATCATTCTCATCACCACAGACGAGCCACTTAAAGCTAGTTTATCCTTTGCAATCAGATTCAGTGATGTTGTGATTTTAGCCCAGAATCACCAGATTATCATTATATTTAGTTGTTTTTTTTTCTCCTCAGACTCCTGCTTCTGTAATTTTTCTATGAAAAACCTCCAGTGGAATCTGGAATCCGAGCCTGGATCAGTTCAGGATCCAGTTCAGGGTCTGATGGAGAGTCCACTGATTTAACACCTGAGCAGGAAGCGTCTCAAACAAGCAGCAGCTGAAAGCAGAGATGCTGAGGAGGATGAAAGAGCCGGGGCGGACCATCTATTATTCAGCAGCTATGAATCATAGGACGGCATGCGGAGGCGGCACAGATCAGAGACGAGAAGACGAAGACATGCTGCATCCATTCCTGTGGGAGACGCGTTTGAAGTGACTTCTCTGTGCCGCTGATCAATATTTACAACTGGTATCTGCCGTTTCCCACGGGACATGAACGCAGCGCAGAGCGAGACCGCGGCCCGATCGTTTCCTAATCAATCACTATTTCATCACACCGACGTCAAACAGGGCTCATGATTTCATATTCTGTAGGTTTCTGATCTTCAACAAACCACAGAGGAGGACTCAAACTGGCACCGGAATAACAGAAGATAATACTAATAATTATAATACTAATAGAATAATGGAAGTGAAATTACATTTCTGTTTAGCTCAGTATTGTGTTTCATTTTACTCCTCTGTCCAGATGTGGATTAACCCTCCGCTGAAAATAGTCCCAAACAAATGCACCATTTCCTCCATAAGTTCTAATGTTTGAAAATATTTCATATTAATTCAGAAACGAACTCTTTAACCTTCAGTGTGAAATAAAGCTGCAGCAGAGCAGGAGCGACCTTCAGAGGAAAACTGATAAACAAGGGTCAGTGTTTACCGTCAACACCAGCCGTCCTGCTGCTCAGCTTTCTGTTTCCACTCGTCATATTTCACAGAAAAAACTGGAATCAGCAGGCCGAGAACTGGTTTTAGAATTTGGCAAAGGATCATAGAAGCACCGGTGATAAACCTGAAATGATTTTCTACACAAAATCTATTTTCACAGCAGACATGCTCTGCAGAGGGTTGGTTGGAGGAGAAATCACGTCTCATGTTTTTAAAACAGATGACCAGTTTCCATGAAGAATTAAAATATCATCAGTCCAGAGAAATGTTCCTGCTGGATGTCTTATTAATTAGATTAACTAACAAATATTATGTCCAAGTAAGCGTCTGAAAATATTTTTTCCCCAAAGAGCAGAGAAGAAGCAGCAAATCCTCACACTGGAGAAGACACAGGAAGTAGTTCTGGGTTCTCCCATTAAAATCTGTCGACTTGTTAATTGCTTAGTTCAGTAAAAACATGACTCAGCGCTCTGAGAATAGAGATTATGCAGGTCAAACTAGATTTTAGGAGGAGTAAAGTTAGTCCAGACTGATGGAGGAGAGTCACAGGTGTGAAACCAAAGAGGACTACAACTCCCAGAAGCTCCTGGGCCAAAATGAAAACAGCTTTCACTGGGACAACTGTGGAAACATCTAGAATATCACCTTTGAGTGGCATCAGCTTAAAAATAATTTACACAGACAGGCAGAGAGAGCTTAAATAACCTCCTGATACAGCTAGCAGTATCCATGGCAACAAGCATCCCCCGTCAAAGCAGGCGAGCAACTATAACAGAAACAAGAGTCCGGATCAGGACCTGAGATCAGGACCTGAAGACTGGACCTGAGGACTGGACCTGAAGACTGGACCTGAGGTTTGGACCTGAGGTCAGGACCTGAGGTCTGGACCTGAGGACTGGACCTGAGGTCAGGACCTGAGGTCAGGACCTGAGGACTGGACCTGAAGACTGGACCTGAGGTTTGGACCTGAGGTCAGGACCTGAGGTCTGGACCTGAGGACTGGACCTGAGGTCAGGACCTGAAGACTGGACCTGAGGACTGGACCTGAAGACTGGACCTGAGGTTTGGACCTGAGGTCAGGACCTGAGGTCTGGACCTGAGGACTGGACCTGAGGTCAGGACCTGAGGACTGGACCAGGTTCCATCTTTTAATGGACTTTAGGAGAGACAGGTTCTTCACTCATCTTGTCAGCAGGATTTCCCTTCTTAAGCCTGGTTTATGCTTCTGCGTCGCGGCGACGGCGTAGACCCGACGCCGTCGTTGAGCATTCGAAGTTCTGCGTCGAGGGAACGCGTTGCTCTGCAATTCACCGCCAAGCTGCTAGGGGGTGTGTCTGTGTCTTTGTGTGGCTTCTGGGGGCTCATATCAGATTCCTTGGTTTTCTTCCGACAGTAAACAATGACAACTGAGATGGAGCGGGTGTTTCTGGAGATGGAGCTCATAAAATTGAAAAAGAAACGCTGTTACTACAAATGTTGAAGCACAGAAGACGTTTGCGGAGGTGGTCTGTCCAACTATTCCGTACTGCTGTTGACCGGAAAAGCAACCGGCAGAAATTACATTCTGAGCGGCCCAATCACAGTCCTTGCCGTTCGCGTCTCAACGCGTTGACGCGACGCGTAGTCAGGATTTTTTGGAGTTGCGCATCAGGCTACGGCGTAGGGTCCGCGTAGGGGTCTGCGTCAATGCCGCAGCTACGCCGTTGCTGCGACGCAGAAGTATAAACCAGGCTTAATCCAGCTACTGAATAAACGGAGCGAAGCTCAGCAGCAGAGGAGCTCTGGTCTGGGTCCTGGAGTCCCACTGTGGTCAGAAGATGAAGCAGAGGATCAGGAGAAAGACAGGAACGTGGGATCAAACAGTGGCTTCCTTTGTGGAGGATCTGAAGTGTTTCTGTACATGTAGTGAAGCAGAGCGTCTCATGTGAGCCGTCAGTCGTAGTGAGAATCAGGAAAAAAGACTTCATGCTCTTTGACATGAAGGTGAGAGGTAGCGCTCCTTCATCCCTTCATCCCTGCTCCTCTTCAGCTTCAGGGATGTCCCCTCCTCCTCCACTTCCTCCCAGAGGACGCCGCTCATTAGGAGATCTTGCAGTTGTTGCGGGTGCAGTTCTGCGGCGGGCTCTGCGGCGGCCGGATGGACTTGGAGCGCTTCAAGCTGTTGCCCTTGGAGCCGCCGGCCGGGTTGGCCAGCGAGTACGAGCGTCCGTGCATCATGACGGCGTTCATGCCGTTGGCCATGGAGAAGGACTTGAGGTGGGACTTGATGGCGACGGGAAGCGGGAGCTTGTCGATGAGGTGGACCGGCGTGCACGACACGATGGCTCTGCAGCAGAGGTCCTGAAGGCTGAACACTGCAGAGAGGACGCTGACCGTTAGCTATTTTATACTGTATATATATATATAAAATTTACTAAGAATTCTTTTGTTTTACTACTAATACTATTTATAATTTTTGGATATTTTTATAAAAATATTCACTTATAGTTTACTAATAATTTTAACATATTTTTGTCAGACGTTTTAAAAATATTCATCACACATTTATTCGTATTTTTTCCAGATATGTTTCAGTTCTTTCGGGTACATTTATTTCTTGTAAATTTTTAAAGCACACTTTTCATGAAGCTCAAACATAAACAAGCGGTGGGTTGAAATATGCTAAAATATGGCTCTTTGGCTGCGCTCACCTCTGTTGGGCTTCCAGAACTTCTCCATGCCGTGCCTCATCAGGACGATGCGCGACAGCTCCGTGAACGACTCGATGACGTTGAAGTTGCACAGAGGACTCACCTCGAAGAAGGTCATGCCGTTCTTCTCGGCGTACGCTCTGGCCTGCTCAGTGGGAACCTGCCGCTTGAAGGCCAGATGGAGGCGGTTCCCCACGAGGATCCGAGGAACGCCAGGGGCATGCTGGGAAGGAAAGAGTCGAGACAGGAGGACAGCTGTTAATATTAATATTCAGTTAATATTAATATTCTGTTAATAATGTTTGACAGGAGGACAGCTGTTAATATTAATATTCAGTTAATATTAATGTTCTGTTAATAATGTTTGACAGGAGGACAGCTGTTAATATTAATATTCAGTTAATATTAATATTCTGTTAATAATGTTTGACAGGAGGACAGCTGTTAATATTAATATTCAGTTAATATTAATATTCTGTTAATAATGTTTGACAGGAGGACAGCTGTTAATATTAATATTCAGTTAATATTAATATTCTGTTAATAATGTTTGACAGGAGGACAGCTGTTAATATTAATATTCAGTTAATAATGTTAGACAGGAGGACAGTTCTATTCAGTAAAGAATGTTAATATCTTAGAAAATCTTATAATGTCCACTTTGTGTTGTGCCCTTGTTCTTGTATTTATTTATAATTTACTAATATAAGTTAAACAGCACATTTTTCACATATTATATTTAAATGTGGTGATATTTTTAAAATTTCAGATATTTTCAATTTTTTTTTTTTATTTTTGACACTTAACTAATATCTTATTTGTTGGGATTTCTTAAGGATATATTTCACTTGATTTAATAATAACGTTTGGATATATTTAGGGTATTTTTCCACTGATACTTAAGTAATAATTTTAAAATAGTTTTCACAGATTTGTGTCAGACATTTTTTTTTATATTTTTTTTTAATATGTCTGGGATATTTTTCAAACATTTCGAAAGTTTCTCTTTCTTTGCTCCTTCTCCTCGTCTCATATTGATGTAACCTTTGTCCAGTCTAAACCCTGAGGTAAGGCGAGGGCGGTGCTCCTCTCTGCACATCCTTCAGCTTTAATCCTGCCTCCATCTTTACTTTAAGTCTGATCTTAACAAGCGCAGCTCGTCTGTGGAGGTGAAGCAGGAAAGACCAAACTGAAAGCTGCATTCCTGAGGCCAAAAATACACCTCACACACACATCCTCTTTGTTTCTACGTCAGCAGGAAGGACATGATGAGAGGAGCTCACACCCTGCTGGACTTATAGAAGAAACATGAAGCAAAAAGATCAAAAATCAACACGGCAATTCCTGCAGCTTCATTAGAGATTCCAGTTATTGGAAATAAGTCTGCATGCAGCAGAGCGAGAGCAAGACACACTTTGATAACTAGCTGGATATTAACTGACTCTCATTAGACACCATAATAATATCATCAGTGACTGTGCAGCAACTGTTTACCTTTAACTCAACTCTAACTTACCTTTTAAGGTTTTAAGACCTTTTTAAGACCTCAACAAATATAATTTAAGACCCACAAATAGCATAATTTCTTCAGGAGAAAATAGTGAATTTATTTTAGGGCCTGATCAATATGGAGTTTTTGAGGACGATGCTGATATCAATATTTAGCAGGAAAAAAAAAAAAAAATTCCAATAACCTACTAAACTCTGATAATATTTTTTTTAGGATTATTTTTCAGTCCTTTAACACTTGCAACAACGATATAAATTGAAGGCATAACACTTAACTTTTTACTACTACTTAAATTTCACAACTTTCAAGAACAATGAAGTGAACTTTGTGAAGAAAATAATGTGAAAAATGGCAGTAAATCTCTGAATGCTGTGTTTTCCTATTGGCATTAAATGCACCATCTGAACATTTAATACCTACAGCAGATTTACAGAAAATTTAAGACAATTTAAGGTCTTAACTGCCTGGATTTTAATTTGAGACATTTTAAGGAACAGCAGGAACCCTGTACCTTTAACACCTGAGTACTAACAGTGAAGGTTTTTAACTATATTCTCTTTATGTCTCCTGGTTGTTTTTATACCGTTTAGTGGAGCAGCGCTCCCAGTTTTGCTGCGTTCACTGGATTTGATTTGATTTGCGGCGTAAAGCTACACAGCTCCTCCTGTGATGTCTGAACCACGGACTCACCTCGTCAATCTCTCTGATCCACCGGTCGATCCCATCGAAGGACCAGCGGTTGGTGATGTCATAGACCAGCAGGATGCCCTGAGGAGACGCAGGAACATTAACACTGATGTGTTATTAACACTGATGTGTTAATGCTGCTGAAGCTCAGACTTCTGGATTCAAGTCGAGCATGTTGATTCTTAATTTCAGTGCTTTCTCACCTGAGCGCCGCGGGAATACGAGCGAAAGATGGTGCAGAACCTCCCCTGTCCTGAAGTGTCCCTGAAGAGAAGACGACAGAGAAGCATTGATCGTTCAGCTAAAGAAGTCGATAAATGATTATCTGTTATCCGGCTTTGAAGCCTGATCTTAATATTTTTAAGAACGGATGATGGAAAAATATTTGTAAGACCGGAACATTTTTTTTGACATCCGTTTGAAGGCTTTTTTTTTTTTTTTAAATCACAATGAATCATTTTTTTTTACTTTAAATGCTCTTTAAATGATCGTCTCCATCGGTTCTTCAGATAATCTCATCAATGACTAGGGTTGGGTATCATTAAAATTTTTTGATGCGACACCTTTTTTTTCAATACCGGTTCTAGAACGATACTTTTTTCAATAACTCAATAAATTAATTTAGGCTTTAATCATGCTCATCATTAATAAAAGGGGTTGACCCCAACTCTTTTTTTCCCCAAAATAAATCTATCAGTCGTTCTTCTCCATGACTGCAGCAGGAAGCAGGAAGCTGCTAGAGGGAGCGACAAAATAAAAGCATGAGATCACATATAATGTGTTTCCTCTTTCAGCTCAAATTAAGACTCATTTTGAACATAACTTCTGGAGGAACGTCACCCTGTGTCGGACAATCATGAACCAAGCGTTCATGTTTTCATCCAGGCCAGTTTTTTTTTGTGCTGAATCACAACACACAGTTTGTCCTGCAGAAATAAAAATGAGGTAGAGGAAGCAGCAGCAGGCTTCAGCATCGACGTTTCCATCCAAAAATAACCTTCTTTCAGCGGAGGCGATGAAAGATTCATGAGCTTTAAAAAGCTCATTTTAAAACATGTATATGTGACACATGCCTGCAGAGCCTTCCCACAGCTGATCATTTCTGTCATTCTGTCTGGATTATCTGAGCCTGATGAATCCTGACGAGTCAAACCCTGCGAACAGCTATTTAAAACCAGGTCACATACAGGAGAAATTTGACAGCATCTCAGATTTAGAGGTTTATTTTTGGTGGAGAGCCTGAGGAGCAGTTAGAGAGCGCCTGATTGACTCTTCAGGTTGGTAATGAACAGAAAAGAGTGACGTCAGTCCTTATTAAATGTTTGCAGGTGCAGCTTCATGAATGACTGATGAAGAGAAGTGACAGCCAGCAGGAAACACTTCTGTCATCTCAGGTTCAGCAGCAGAAACTCCTCCATTGTGTTGGATTTTATTCCCTCTCTGTCATTTCACCTCTAATGAACGGTCAGAAAAAGCTCCTTTAGTCTTTTCTCCATGGCTTCATATTTTAAGTTCCTTTAAGTCACACTGAGACAGTAATGCTGAACACTGAGGCAGAGGAGGAAAGGAATGAGGCAGCAGAACAAGGAGCCTCCTCCTCTTTCTCTTCCTCCTCTTCTTCTTCCTCCTCCTCCTCTTCTTTTTCTTCCCCTCTTCTTCTTCCTCCTCCTCTTCTTCTGCTTCTTCCTCCCCCTCTTCCTCTTCTTCTTCCTCCCCTCTTCTTTTTCTTCTTCCTCCTCCGCCTCCCCCTCCTCTTCTTCTTTCTCCCCTCTTCTTCTTCTTCTTCTTCCTCCTCCTCTACTTGCTCCTCCTCTTCTTGCTCCTCCTCCTCTTCTTCTTCCTCCTCTTCTTCTTCTTCCTCCTCCTCTTCTTCTTCCCCCTCCTCCTCTTCCTCATTTTCCTCCTCCTCCTCCTCTTCTTCTTCCTCCTCCTCTTCTTCTTCCCCCTCCTCCTCTTCCTCCTCCTCCTCTTCTTCTTCTTTCTCCTCCTCCTCTTTTTCCTCCTCCTCCTCCTCTTCTTCTTCTTCCTCCTCCTCCTCTTCTTTTTCCTCCTCCTCCTCCTCGTTTTCTTCCTCCTCCTCCTCTTCTTTTTCCTCCTCCTCCTCCTCGTTTTCTTCCTCCTCCTCCTCTTCTTCCTCCTCCTCCTCTTCTTCTTCTTCCTCCTCTTCCTCTTTTTCCTCCTCCTCCTCTTCTTCTTCTTCCTCCTCCTCCTCTTCTTCTTCCTCTTCCTCCTCCTCTTCTTCTTCTTCCTCTTCCTCCTCCTCTTCTTCTTCCTCCTCCTCCTCCTCCTCCTCTTTTTCCTCCTCCTCCCCTTCTTCTTCTTCCTCCTCCTCCTCTTCTTCTTCTTCCTCCTCTTCTTCTTCTTCTTCCTCCTCCTCTTCTTCTTCCTCCTCTTCCTCTTCTTCTTCCTCCTCTTCTTCTTCCTCTTCTTCCTCCTCCTCCTCTTTTTCCTCCTCCTCCTCCTCCTCTTCTTCTTCCTCCTCCTCTTCTTCTTCTTCTTCCTCCTCCTTCTCCTCTTCTTCTTCCTCCTCTTCCTCCTCCTCTTCTTCCTCCTCCTCCTCCTCTTCTTCTTCCTCCTCTTCCTCCTCCTCTTCTTCCTCCTCCTCCTCCTCTTCTTCTTCCTCCTCTTCTTCCTCCTCCTCCTCTTTTTCCTCCTCCTCCTCCTCCTCTTCTTCTTCCTCCTCCTCCTCCTCTTCTTCTTCCTCCTCTTCTTCTTCCTCTTCTTCCTCCTCCTCCTCTTTTTCCTCCTCCTCCTCCTCTTCTTCTTCTTCCTCCTCCTCCTCCTCCTCAGGGAAGGCGAGGCGTTGTTTCTCCCCTGAGGAGCTGAATTCTTTGGCCTACTTCCACCACACAGGCCTCTCCTCGCTCTGCAGAGCGTCTGAACTGATGACAGCAGCATCTGCTGTGTTTTCACTGATGCAAGAACATTTTAGAGGCATGAAACAATATGCAGAGGATAAAGGCAGCTAAGAAGCTGATCACCTCTCTGCTTTTCTGTGACAGTATCAGCCATATAATAGAGGACAGTAACATGATGCGTCAGGACCAGATATTCCTCTGAGATGTTACACACTGACTGAAACATTCATGTCCTTATCGACACACTCTGCCTTCAAACTGAAATATTCAAGATTTCATACTCAAATTCGGCACAACACATCACTAGATCTCAGGTAGAAAATTTAAAATAAAGTTTTACATGTTTGAACAATGTTTGCCTCTCAAATATTAACAATAACCATCATTTACTTTGGTGAATATGTATGATTCATTATATTACACCCATATTGTGGTACTATACAGTATTACTACATCTCATATCCCATACAATGCTATACTATTATAATATAATCATATATTTTGTGTCATTAATCACATATTTTTGTCTCCCAGTGTTCTTGTATTCTTACTTTACTTTTATGTATTCATCTTATTATGTGTATATTTAAATATTATAGTCATAAAGTTTTATTTGCTGGCTCCTGCAGATAATCCACAGACTCTGTGATCATTTTAAAAGACAGAGATGATGATAAAAAGGTGTGGAGCAGATCTGGGTTCAGGTTGAAAGGTGAAACATCTAAAGGGAGTACTGGACTTACCAAAGCTCCAGCTTCACTCTCCTCCCGTCCAGAAGGATGGTCGTGGTTTTATAGTCTATACCTGCACAGAGAGGAGACAACAGATGCATTAATCTAGATCAGCATCAGCAGTCAGAGACAAGCTGAGGCTCAGAGCAATCACACCACGTCTCTTTGAGCCACTAAAACTGAATAAAAGGGTCAAATTTGGAAATAAATATGTACAACAAATAATTATATAAATACAACAATAAAAATCTATATCTTTTTTATGATTATTTGTGGGTAAATATAAAACTTTACCCATGAAATACGACAGAGAGAGTGTTTTAGGGATGTCAACAACAAAAAGACAAAAAGCTGCAACTATATCATGATTATTTCCATCATCAATCAACCTGCTGATTATTCTTCTCTGTTCTTTCTGGACAGTTTTCACAGTCATGTTCATTTTCACAGCTGCAACAATGCACATGTTTGTATTAGTTCTCATATTATACAGTGGGCAGGTGGTGTGTTGAATGCAGTTTGACTTCGGTAGGTTTATTTGTTCAGAGGAGGCAGTCCGACCTGTCTGACTGCTGCACATGTCGCTCCACATCCTGACACCTGAACAGGTGAACCAGCTCCTATCAGAGGTGAGCTTCACTAGCTCTAGCTTCAGGAGTTGTACCTTTTACAGCATGATATTTATAATGTTTATTTCTCTAATTAGTCACAAACACAACTCCAATAACTATTATAAATAAATGATTATTATTATCATGCATCCATGCATGTGATATGATGGCAGGGGACTGCTTTCTGGTTAAACTGGTTACGTTAAGACGTGATGGTACTGGTGCTGAATCTGGGTCAGTGCTGTGTCATCGCTCCTCCTCCAGGCTCAAACTAAACAAACCTCTGGACTGGATTCATGTTTGAATTCAAACCACTTGTAAGTGGAAACCAGCAGGAGCTTTAACACTGAACATGAAGGCATAAACAGTTCCCAGACTCTCCCACATGATGACATCAGCCTCTGGCAGGTAGCAGCTGCTGGCTAACAGAATTAGCAATATCTTCCAATTTTCCAGGCAGCGTGAAGCTGCTGCCGAGCTAAAGTGCTGAGCTCAGGCTGAGCTAATTGAATTGCAGAGAGTGCAGGACTCTCCTCTGGCTGCCAGGTTTCACTTAGACATCCCAGATATAATCAATAGCTTCTGTGATGATGATGCTTCTATTCTGGGGCTGTTTGTTCGTTAAAGGCTCTCAGAGCTGTGGAGTTTATAATGTTCAGGCTGTCAGAGAGGAGCTGAGCTAACTACACACTAGTGCCACTAAGAGCAGTAATTAGCTATTATTAATTTCACAGTAAAAATGTGTCACTTACTGAAGGATAAATACAGAGCTTTACAAGTTTACTATCCTCCACCCAGTGTCAAGTGTTTAAATTAACAGTATTACTGATCACCAGAATAGTTTTAATGTTTCTGTAATGGTTAATCCACCAGGGTGAGCAAGCTAGTTAACGCTAAAATATAAGTATTGTTGTTTTACAAAAAAAAAATCTGAAAAAAATATCAAAGTACATTCAACGTCACATTATTATCACCATGCTGTTTTAAGATAAGATAATCTTAGATTTGACCTACAGATGGGGAAATCTGCATCATTACAGCAGCAAAGTGGACAGAGCAACATTAAACGGAGGACTTAAAAAAAAAACTAAGAATAATAACAACAGTGAAAAAGCCTTAACCCTCTGCAGCACAAAGCCAAAGCAGGTTGCCCTCATAATCTTTTCTAGAAAAACCCAAAAACCCTGTTTTCAGGTGTGAGTGAACAGCATGTAGAGGTTGTTCACACTGTGCAGCCCTCTGGTGTGTGTATTAATATATATAAATGACTGTAGTCTGTGGATATGCTGCTGAGCAGAAACAATGGGCCGTCTGACCCCCTGGGAATCTCTCATTGTTAGCGTGAGCTGAATGAAAAACACATTTAAAGAGCCGAGCAGCCGAGCTGAGAAGCATCTTTTCAACCCTGCTCCTGCATTTTAATGGACGCCCCTCAGGTCTGCTCTTATCTGACAGCTAACAGCTAACAGCTATGTGGAGATCAGCTCAGATCCTCCTGTATCAGGTATGCTTGGTTAATATAAGTGAGACAGCAGACATTCAGATAAACCATCATTTAATGTCTCTTGAAATGATTTATAGTCAGTTTGAGGCGACGTACCTGGATCTGTCAGGTGTTCAAATAAAGGCATGAAACACAAAGACTTATTCTACCTGTACATAACAATGATTTTCAGTGTTGATTCCAATCAGCTGTTTGGTCTGTAAAATGTCAGAAAATGTGCAGGATGATGGCCTCAAATGAAAGCAGGACATATTCCCATTTAAGAAGGTGACATCAGAGAGTTTAGACCCATCTTCTTAAAAAATACTTTCCCAACGTTTCGTTTTTCCCCAAACCAACCATCAGAAAGTCAAAATATCCAGTATTCAACTACCATGTGACAAAGAGAAGCAGCCAGTAGAACCACATAATATTTGTGTCATTACTTACACCATTATACCATCATCAATACAGTTTATGATTACATTCATTTACTAATTATTTCAGCTCCAATGAAAAGTCAAAAAGGACAGTTAAGCAACAACAGTAAACACAAAATAAGATGAGTGAAGGCCTTTTATCTGCTTTGTTTTCTTTACCGTATAAATGTTTTCACAGCCTGAGGCTTCAATTTAAAATCAGCAACCGTCCACAAAGACAGATAATACAGAGAATCAGCAAATGTTGGGAAATATTGATATGAAATATTAATATTCAGTGTTAACATCAACACTGCAAAAACTACACACAACTAGAGCTGCATGATATCTGGAAACCATGCCACACATTAGGGCTGGGTATCACCACCTCACGATGCGATGCTATCACGATATTTTGTCCATGATAACGATAATATCATGATACAGCGATACTGCAATAATCAATATATTGCAAGAAATTTCAACCACGATACGTCACGATATCTGTGTCACTGAAGAAATTCAGAATTTACTGACATAAAAAATTAACATGAATGACCAATAATCGACTCAAACACTACTTACTCATTATTAAGAAATTAAGAAAAACTATTGCAATATATTGCCATATTAATATGTTTTCCCACCCCTACAACACATACTGGTGGATTAACCATTCCAGAACCATCAAAACATATTATGATCATCAGTGATCGTGTTAATTTTGAGCAGTGGTGGTAAAAACCTGACGCACATCGTTCAGCCCTTCATGCAATGCTGTAAAAACATCTAACAGTCATTGATGAAGCAGTCATCAATGTTGTGATTAGCAGTCACCAAATCTCTGATCAATAACGCTCACAATCACTGAGACCAAGTGGCAGCCAATCACAGCCGGGATGACGCCACCCAATCAGAAAGTGCTCCAGATTTTTCTCCTCCTCAAATATTTATGCTCCTGTTTGCCTCCATGCTAACGGCTCTTCACCAGAGGGATGAAAATCAATCGACTGTTCAGTCCTGCTCTGCCCGCCATATTTAATGAAGCCGTCTGATCTGGCATCAATCAGGACGAGGATCTAGAAGCTGAGCTGATGTTACCATCTTTAGATCCATGGAGGAAAAATTCTATTCATTATGACACAAAACAAAGACAAGCAGCAAGTTCTCACAGCTGAGGAGCTGAAACCAGGAAATAAAGAGCATGTCTGTCAATCAATTCTAGTTATAATCATCTGTCTCTATTCTAATGTGCAGTCTCACTGAAACCGATTCAGCTGACAATGACTTACTCTCATTACTGATTAATCTGACAATGATTGTTTGTCTGTGAAAATGACATGAATTGGTGGAAAATGTCTCATCACAAAGTTAACGCCTTTCAACGTGTTGCACTCCACAAAGATAATAATGCCTTAAAAACAGCAAACAGTCACACCAGAGCCAAAGGGTTTAACCATTATCTGATCGTCAAAACCAGATAATCTGATCAGATTCAAATGAGATATCTGTGATTATTATAGTAATCAGAACTTTATGATTGAACAGAGTAAAACCTTCACAGGAGCGCCTATAAGCACAACTAGAGCCACCAACAATCTGAAAAGAACAACACTTCATTTTCAAGACTATCATCATTATAATTCCCATTATTAATATCATCAGACGTTATTATTCCCCCTGAAAACGACCCACGTCTTCACACAGATGCCAGCTCATTAGGAAAGCAGCTCATTCTGCTGACTGATGGATATTTCATGAACACTTGGTGTGTTCCTGAGGGGAGCAACTGAAAATCTATTTCATGTGAAGAACCACGCCAGCATCTCCATCAGGAGCGTTAGCTGGAGCACACAGCTTAACCAAAACGTTTTACCTTAAGGAAACCAATAATAACCCATTAGAGGTGTGTTAAAGTGGAGAGGAGAGGCTAATGCATGTGATGGAGCTCCTGCTGAGAGCGATGCACATTCACCACTTACAAAACAGCATTTTACTCGTTTTTGTCTTCCATGAAGCATTTCATTCACTGTGATCAACCACAGGAAGAACTCATCACCTGTTATTGTTGGCAGCTTTCATCATAGAGTGATTTTTCACTAGACAACGATATGTTTGATGTGTTTTCCATATGTAGAAATAATCTGGATGACCCACCAGCAAGCCTTTTTGGTTGTACTTTTTCATAGATTAGTAATTTGCTTCCTTTGTAGAAATGCAGTCAAAGCTGCCAGTTATTTGAAGAAAGAGGGGAAATCAATAATAAATATAATCACCAATCATGTAACAACTAAATGTGCTTTTTTTATTACAGGAAGTCTGGAAAGGTCTTGGAAAATTATTTTTATAAGAGACAAACTGCAGGCAGACATCAGATCTGATCAGATCAGATCAATCAGATCAGATCGCTGCCTTCAGCCCGGAGCAGCAGAGCCAGGTGAACTGAGCTCCTGCTCCCAGGGAGGGATCACCTGCCTGGGCACAGCTCCACCAGCCTCCCCCTTCAAAGCACGGTGGATGTGTTTCTACTCTGAAGTAGAAAATTCAAATGACTTCATTTCCGTAAATAATGTTTTTCTCAAGCCTGCAGAAGATTTCTGCAGCAAATGGCTGCAACTATCAATTGTCTTCATCGTCAATTAATGTGTTTTATTATTAATTATTTCCTCCTTTAATCGAGGAGTTTTTAGTCTATAAAATGTCAGAAAATGTGGATCAGTGTTTCCTAAAGCCCATGATGACGTACTCAAATATACAATATAAATAACAAATAAATAATAAATGTAGAATCAATTCATTTGTTTGACATATTTGGACACTTGAGGAACAAAAGGAGGAGCCATTACACCGTCATTCTGTATTTAATGTGTAAATTTAACATCTACTGTCTGGTTATTAGACTAAAAAGGTCATGAAAACTATTGTTTAGCACGTGAACAATGCTCATACAGTCATGACTGTCCAACTCACAGAGAGCTCATTGTGTCCTGCACTGTCCACACAGCTAGTATGTTCAAGACCTTTCTGATGAGTAAGCATGACACAACACAAGGAGCTCCTCCTCACCCTCATCATCATCATCATCACATGGGGACCAAACTGAGCCAGCAGGTGCCAGCCAGCTGAGAGGAAAGTGACTCACCACTACTGTAGGCGTACGGGGACTCGGCCGATCCGTCCTGCAGGCTGTCCAGGATCTCCCCTTTGCCCACATCGCTGTCTCCGACCAGGAGGAACTTCAGCAGGTAGTCGTAGCTTTTCACCGGGCTGCCCTGGCTGCCCATCGTGCCTCACATCTGAGCCCAGGGCCTGAAGAGGACTGCCTGCAGGGGTGACCCCCCTTTGTGTTGATCTTCTCACTTGACCCAAAACAAAGGCTTGTTATGCCATTAACTTTCTGAATGATGAGTCCACCAGTTTGTGTGCAGTTTTCAGACTAAAACAGGGCCAGCCTCACAGGGATGTCCAAGTCACAAAGAGATGCAGGTGCCAAAAATGTGACTCTGAAATGCAAAACATCCCTACTGATAAGAGTCACAGTAAAATAATGGGCTTATCATGGGTGGTGCTCAGTGGGGGTATAACCAATGTAAACAACTGCTACTGTCTTTCAAACTGATGACTGCAGCTTTTAAATATAAGACACTAACCTGACACATATATTTCAGTGACAGATCAGCATATATTTCAAAGTAAAAGCACAGGCAATCAAAGTGTAACTAGCTGTATCCGGACAATGTGACTATATACTTGGTGCTAAATCTTTATGTAGTGACGACAACATGCTTATTGTCTGGTGTGCTAAGTGTAATAATGAGTACAGATTTTACAGTGAAGTAAAGCTGTCTTTTTGTTCCATTTAAGAGCAGCTCTGTGGTTAAGTTAGCAGGGGGAACAACAAGCTAGCCCTGCCAGAGAGCTAGCCAGCTAGCTTAGATGTTAGTACTGGTACTGGTTGCTGCAGGAGTCAGCCAGCAGACACGGTAGATTTTAAAAGACAGTCACTGGTTATGCGCTACACACAACATATCCACATACGTCCTTTAACGACTCTACTTCCCATTGGATTGAAAAAGACTCCTCGTAGCAAGCTAAATGCTAACTTAGCTAGCCCGTAGCTCAACTTCAACGGGTAATTTCAGGCCCCCTTTTCTTTCCTCAGTCCGGGATGACAAAGATTCCAGTAACTTCACTGCGGTATGTCCACAAAACAGCGATATCTGCGGCGGGATCAGCGGCCAATGGCACTCCTACGTCCAGTCCAAATTTATGTAGGTGTACTCAGTGATCTCAGACCGTGCTTCTTCCATTTTTCTCCATTATACCGGGACATAGCTGCTGCTCGGTACCGCTCATCAACACTGACTGCGCCTCTGACAGCTCGAGCAGCCGTCTCCCCTCTCTCTGGCTCCCGCCCTCACGTGATAAGCCCCGCCTTTTTAGTCATCTGATTGGACGAGTGTGTGACGTAGAGCATCATTCATTGGCTGATCAAAACGTCCATTAAAGCCTTGCTGTCAACAACACGCAGATGGCGAGGACAACAAAGATGATTCATTTCTCACTGGATCCGAGCAGAACAACGACAAAGATGGGATAAAACATGATTAAATCAAAGCTCTGAAATGTCCTTTTTTGTCAAAGCAAAAGATATTCTTAGAGGACCTGAAAGACACAACTTTGGGGAATTATATATATATATATATATATATATATATATATATATATAAGATACGGGAAAATTGCAACAGTACAGCAGCAAAGTGGACAGAGCAATAATAACAATAAGGACTTATAGAACAAATAACATATAATAAGGATTTAAGAAAACAACGTACAAAATTCTAAATAAGCAACAAACCAGGTGAAATAACTAAAATATAATATATAAACAACAAAATACAAATGAACACAATGGAATAACTGTTGTAATAAAGAATCAAAATGAATAGAGGGTATATTGCTCATAATTTAGTTGTATGTACTGTCATACAATGACAAGAAAGGCATTTGATTTGATATATATTGATTTTTATTGGACTTGGATTATCATTTTTCATTTTTGTTAATACTTTTTGTTGTGGAGGAGAAAAAATCATTGCCACTCACAAATAAATATTTTAATGTTGGTCTAACTGTAACACACACACACACACACACACACACACACACAGAGAACAGTATTTTATTAAATGTTGTCAGACTGGTCCTCCAGTATTCAGGTTTTGCATTGTGACAGGGATGAGCATGTCAGATTCAGCTGTATTTCTCTGCTAAAACAGATCACACTGGTCACTAACATCAGATTTCTGCAGCCATATCGCCCTGTGGTTTGCAGCATTATAACCGCATGTTGATGATATTATGAAATGTGAATGTGATGTACAGTAGTAGGCTGAGTGTGTGTTTGATGCTGTCTGTGTCACATCTGTTTTCATAACACGGTGAGTCACCAGCAGTTAGCTTTGCCAGAACAATCTGTGGAGGGCGAACACCTACGCACACATAATGAAGCAAACAGCTTGAATGAGACCATTAACGATAATAATGATGACGAATGAAGTGCATTCACAGCGCTAACACATTTGGAATATATCATAGCTCCTCCTCTGGAGCTCACCACTGATGGACTGAGTTAAAAGTTATGTGAAGTAAGCGTCTCATGTGGGGTGAACTGTATAACTAAGTGTATGTTTAGACCTTGTATTTAAACATAAAATGGCATCACTTGACCTTTGACCACCTAATTCTTATCAATGCATTCTTCAGTCCAAGTTAATCTTAAAAGATAATGTCAATAAAACACCATTTAAAGCCTTTACAAGACACACATAGAACACTATGTGTAATTACTGCTCCATAAATAGCATTATTCATCATAAAAAAACATGATATCAGAGCTGTTTCTTTCCATAAATGTGACTGAAAAACTGTGTAATGCAGCATTTTCATGAAAACCATCAACATGCATCTCATATAATCTGCAGAAGAGATTTATAACAATAATGTGACTATAAAAGGCAAATCACAGGATCAGGATAAATCAAAGCATATGAATTCTGTTCGGAAGGAATCATTAATGTTCCAGATTAAATCACTGCCATGGTTTATATTCCAGTTATTTTATTAGCTCTTTATGAACAGCCTCATCTGACAAGAAGAGACTCCAGTGCATTAAAATTCCATGGATTTTATTATCTGTTTTATTAAAACAGCAACATTTACAGACCAATAAGAGGATGGTAAAAAAAAAAAAAGGTTAGCACAAAGTAAAAATTCAAATTTAACTGTTTAATTTAATTGGATGCTAAAAATAAAACACAATGACATTCAAGGAAACACCTAGACTGCTGCCTGGAATAATTAAAGAACAAATAATATACTACTAATAATGTTAACAAATGAACATAAAAAAACACTAATTATTTCACTTTGTCCAGTTCTGATCAGTGCAACACAAACCCTCTGTTAGTCCACTGGGGCTTTAAGGTTAAATTTAAGTTTCACACCAAACACAGATTTTTTTTTTTACAGCTTTTCTTTGAGCTGTTGTTAACGGGGCAGATCTGAGTAGATCCAGAGATGATTATTAAAAATACTTTTTATTATGGAGAAAATAATGTGATGGTCACAGTTGGCAGGACTACTTGCTGGTTTTTATGTTCGCTGTGCTCTAAAATATAATCGCATTTTTATTCCTCTTCCTCGAGCCGATGAGGAAAAAGCAGCAACAAGACGAACGCAGCTCTTCTCTTCTTCCCTTCTTCTGCCTGCTCCCCTCCCTTCGTTCCCTCATCCCTCCTCTTCATCTCGAGCAGACGTCTCTCAGTCGGTCTTGGTGGTTTTGTGTCTCCAGGGGTAAATCAGCTCTCCCACAAACAGCTTCTTGAGCAGGGCGGCCCACGAGTCTTTGGGGTAGCAGCTGGTCGGGGTTCGGTAGGTCTGAAGCACCGAGCTGCACTTCAGAGGGTTAATCTGAGGAGGAAAAAGAGAAGCTGATAAAACCACACTGGAAACATGGAAAACAGTTTGTCCAGCCAGTAGAAACAACAACGACCCTTCAGAATAAAAGCATCAGTCAGCAGACATTAACTAAGAATAGAAACACACCGGCTGTTGTTCTGAAGTCAATATTCATTCATTATTATTAGATTTTAGATAGATTAGACAGGGAGAGTGAGATTTATTTTCATATTTCAAACCTGATTAATAGACAAAAAATAAACATGAAGTATAATTAGAATTAAATCTGTAATTGAATATAAATAAAATTACCTCCATCAGCAGGTGGAGGGCCGTCCCAGGCTCTTCACACAGCACCCTGAACTTCACTCCCTCTGGAAAGTTCACCAAGATCACCATAATGAACTTTAATAAAGTAGCTACCTATCCATTCAGCCACACAGAAGACATCATTTAACTAAGGAACTAACCCTCCTTTTATATTTGATATTTCAATACAACACATTTTCATCTCTGTTTTGAGCAGTTTCAGCAGCGTCTCCATGGCAACAGGTGGCGTACCTGCCAGCCGGTACGGTCGAGTGATGCGAAGCGCCATGGCGAACAGAGGGAAGGAGTTGATGAAGTCCACGCTGAGGTGGAGGACGCCCTGGAACAGCACCACCACCAGCCGCAACTGCAACAAGACAGGGACGCACAGGCCTTCAAAACAAACCCACCTGACCGGAGTCACATGTTAAAAGAGCTAAACCATGGAGCTGAACCAGTCCAGTCATGTGTTATTATTTAGACCGTCTGAGCAGACTGAAGCACACATCTTTTAATTTGAAGGGTTACTCCACTCCTTCCTGAGGTCATCAATCAAGCTGATTTTTTTTCCACATGAATAACAGCTAGAGTCTGGTCTGCAGCTATTGACTGTGGTCCTGTGGGGTCTGAGTCTGACCCTAACCCTACCTCAGGTGGACTCAGGTGGACTCAGGTGGTCTCTGTGGGGTCTGAGTCTGACCCTAACCCTACCTCAGGTGGACTCAGGTGGACTCAGGTGGTCTCTGCGGGGTCTGAGTCTGACCCTAACCCTACCTCAGGTGGACTCAGGTGGTCTCTGCGGGGTCTGAGTCTAACCCTAACCCTACCTCAGGTGGCCTCAGGTGGTCTCTGTGGGGTCTGAGTCTAACCCTAACCCTACCTCAGGTGGACTCAGGTGGTCTCTGCGGGGTCTGAGTCTAACCCTAACCCTACCTCAGGTGGCCTCAGGTGGTCTCTGCGGGGTCTGAGTCTAACCCTAACCCTACCTCAGGTGGCCTCAGGTGGACTCAGGTGGTCTCTGTGGGGTCTGAGTCTAACCCTAACCCTACCTCAGGTGGCCTCAGGTGGACTCAGGTGGTCTCTTACCAGAGTGAAGACCAGGTAGTAGAGCGCTGTGGTCGGCAGCAGGAACAGCAGGATGGTGAACAGCAGTGTCCCGATGAAGAGCTGAGAGACCACAAAGAAACAGTGACGTCTCCATGGTAACGACGAAGCTGGTGATGATGATGGTGGTGGTGGTGTGTGTGTGTGTGTGTGTGTGTGTGTGTGTGTGACCTGGTCCAGGTCGTAGCAGCAGGAGTCCACTCTCTGCCTCAGGACGTTCCACTTCTTTCCTCTGAAGAGCCTCCAGAGAGACGAGAGGCCGTAGACCTTCAGACAGTACAGCCTGTACACAGAAAGTACTACTGAGAAATACTACTAAATAACACAGCCTGTACGTAGAAAGTACTACTGAGAAATACCACCAAATAACACGGTCTGTACACAGAAAGTACTACTGAGAAATACTACTAAATAACACGGCCTGTACGTAGAAAGTACTACTGAGAAATACTACTAAATAACACGGCCTGTACGTAGAAAGTACTACTGAGAAATACCACCAAATAACACGGTCTGTACGCAGAAAGTACTACTGAGAAATACTACTAAATAACACGGCCTGTACGCAGAAAGTACTACTGAGAAATACTACTAAATAACACGGCCTGTACGCAGAAAGTACTACTGAGAATTACTACTAAATAACACGGCCTGTACGCAGAAAGTACTACTGAGAAATACTACTAAATAACACGGCCTGTACGTAGAAAGTACTACTGAGAAATACTACTAAATAACACGGCCTGTACGTAGAAAGTACTACTGAGAAATACTACTAAATAACACGGCCTGTACGTAGAAAGTACTACTGAGAAATACTACTAAATAACACGGCCTGTACGTAGAAAGTACTACTGAGAAATACTACTAAATAACACGGCCTGTACGTAGAAAGTACTACTGAAAAATACCACCAAATAACACGGCCTGTACGTAGAAAGTACTACTGAGAAATACCACCAAATAACACGGCCTGTACGAAGTAAGTACTCCTGAGAAATACCACCTACTCACTCCGCCTGTACGCAGAAATTACTACTGAGAAATACAACCAAATAACACGGCCTGTACGTAGAAAGTACTACTGAGAAATACCACCAAATAACACGGCCTGTAATGTAGAAAGTACTACTGAGAAATACCACCAAATAACACGGCCTGTAATGTAGAAAGTACTACTGAGAAATACAACCAAATAACACGGCCTGTAATTAGAAAGTACTACTGAGAAATACCACCAAATAACACGGCCTGTACGTAGAAAGTACTACTGAGAAATACCACCAAATAACACGGCCTGTACGTAGAAAGTACTACTGAGAAATACCACCAAATAACACGGCCTGTACGCAGAAAGTACTACTGAGAAATACCACCAAATAACACGGCCTGTACGTAGAAAGTACTACTGAGAAATACCACCAAATAACACGGCCTGTACGCAGAAAGTACTACTGAGAAATACCACCAAATAACACGGCCTGTACGCAGAAAGTACTACTGAGAAATACCACCAAATAACACGGCCTGTACGCAGAAAGTACTACTGAGAAATACTACCAAATAACACGGCCTGTACGCAGAAAGTACTACTGAGAAATACTACCAAATAACACGGCCTGTACGCAGAAAGTACTACTGAGAAATACTACCAAATAACACGGCCTGTACGCAGAAAGTACTACTGAGAAATACCACTAAATAACACGGCCTGTACGTAGAAAGTACTACTGAGAAATACCACCAAATAACACGGCCTGTACGTAGAAAGTACTACTGAGAAATACGACCAAATAACACGGCCTGTAATGCAGAAAGTACTACTGAGAAATACCACCAAATAACACGGCCTGTACGCAGAAAGTACTACTGAGAAATACCACCAAATAACACGGCCTGTACGCAGAAAGTACTACTGAGAAATACCACCAAATAACACGGCCTGTACGCAGAAAGTACTACTGAGAAATACCACTAAATAACACGGCCTGTACGTAGAAAGTACTACTGAGAAATACCACTAAATAACACGGCCTGTACGTAGAAAGTACTACTGAGAAATACCACCAAATAACACGGCCTGTACGTAGAAAGTACTACTGAGAAATACCACCAAATAACACGGCCTGTACGTAGAAAGTACTACTGAGAAATACCACCAAATAACACGGCCTGTACGTAGAAAGTACTACTGAGAAATACCACCAAATAACACGGCCTGTACGTAGAAAGTACTACTGAGAAATACCACCAAATAACACGGCCTGTACGTAGAAAGTACTACTGAGAAATACCACCAAATAACACGGCCTGTACGCAGAAAGTACCACTGAGAAATACCACCAAATAACACGGCCTGTACGCAGAAAGTACCACTG
Organism: Synanceia verrucosa; assembly: GCA_029721515.1. Classification (NCBI taxonomy): domain Eukaryota; kingdom Metazoa; phylum Chordata; class Actinopteri; order Perciformes; family Synanceiidae; genus Synanceia; species Synanceia verrucosa. The sequence goes on along the minus strand of CM056563.1, from coordinate 25,020,517 downwards.
AGAAATACCACCAAATAACACGGCCTGTACGCAGAAAGTACCACTGAGAAATACCACCAAATAACACGGCCTGTACGCAGAAAGTACCACTGAGAAATACTACCAAATAACACGGCCTGTACGTAGAAAGTACTACTGAGAAATACCACTTAATAACACGGCCTGTACGTAGAAAGTACCACTGAGAAATACCACTAAATAACACGGCCTGTACGCAGAAAGTACCACTGAGAAATACCACTAAATAACACGGCCTGTACGCAGAAAGTACCACTGAGAAATACCACTAAATAACACGGCCTGTACGCAGAAAGTACCACTGAGAAATACCACTAAATAACACGGCCTGTACGCAGAAAGTACCACTGAGAAATACCACTAAATAACACGGCCTGTACGCAGAAAGTACCACTGAGAAATACCACTAAATAACACGGCCTGTACACAGAAAGTACCACTGAGAAATACCACTAAATAACACGGCCTGTACACAGAAAGTACCACTGAGAAATACCACTAAATAACACGGCCTGTACACAGAAAGTACCACTGAGAAATACCACTAAATAACACGGCCTGTACGCAGAAAGTACCACTGAGAAATACTACTAAATAACACGGCCTGTACGCAGAAAGTACCACTGAGAAATACCACTAAATAGAATGGTCCGTACGCAGAAAGTACTACTCATGAAGTTGACGGAGAGCTACGAGCAGAGCTAGAATTCATCATTTCAGACATGAAGTGGTCGTATTTGCTTCAGCAGCGCAGGGAGAGCGAGCTGAGCTAACTTTAGAAGAAATACATCAGAGACCAGCACTGATCACTGTAGAGAGCAGGTGAGAACACCTGAGCCAACTAGAACAGGTTTAATTCAGACAGGTCAGGACGTGACTTCACCTGCCTCAGCCAGTGAACGAGACAAAGACAAGCTGCAGACACTTTAGAGCACCTTCACATACTCACATGATCTCTTTTTCATGAGCTTTTATCCTCTGAGGTCAGAGTTCATTAAAAGTTGGAATTATAAACATGAACCTGAGCTGCTGAGGATCCACTGGCACTAACATTAGAAATACTACAGGTGTATCCTGCAGCTAAACGTTTCCTTCAAGTTTTAATAAGAAACAAACAATAGGACGAGTGTTAAAACCACAGCTGACACTGGGTGGAGGAATAATAAATCTGTTATGTTCTGGACTTGACATGATGAAATCTCTTCATCTTCATCTTCTAAACATGTGATTGATGAATTTAAATATGAAATATTTAGAGCAGGTCTCAGTTTTTAAAAGCCTCTCCTCCTGCTGTTTATCTGCTAATAAATAAGGAAATAAACTGTCCTGAAGTATTTTTTTTTTATAAGCGTATGACCTGCTTATCTAACAGTGAGGTTAAAAACAAAACATCCTGCTCAGATGATTCATGTGTCGTCACAGCACTTTCCATTAAAGGAGGAATAACAGCTGCTCTTTCTGAGGGGAAAACAAGACAAACTATTAGATAAACAAGACAAACTACTAGATAAACAATATAAACTACTAGATAAACTAGATAAACAAGACAAACTATTAGATAAACTAGATAAACAAGACAAACTACAAGATAAACTAGATAAACAAGACAAACTACTAGATAAACAAGACAAACTACTAGATAAACAAGACAAACTACTAGATAAACTAGATAAACAAGATAAACTACTAGATAAACTACTAGATAAACTAGATAAACTACTAGATAAACTACTAGATAAACTAGATAAACAAGATAAACTAGATAAACAAGATAAACTACTAGATAAACTACTAGATAAACAAGATAAACTACTAGATAAACTACTAGATAAACTAGATAAACAAGATAAACTAGATAAACAAGATAAACTACTAGATAAACTAGATAAACAAGATAAACTACTAGATAAACTAGATAAACTACTAGATAAACTACTATATAAACTACTAGATAAACTACTAGATAAACTAGATAAACAAGATAAACTACTAGATAAACTAAATAAACAAGACAAACTACTAGATAAACAAGATAAACTACTAGATAAACTAGATAAACAAGATAAACTACTAGATAAACTAGATAAACAAGACAAACTACTAGATAAACAAGACAAACTACTAGATAAACAATATAAACTACTAGATAAACTAGATAAACAAGATAAACTACTAGATAAACTAGATAAACTACTAGATAAACAAGATAAACTACTAGATAAACTACTAGATAAACTAGATAAACAAGATAAACTACTAGATAAACTAGATAAACTACTAGATAAACAAGATAAACTACTAGATAAACAAGATAAACTACAAGATAAACTACTAGATAAACAAGACAAACTACTAGATAAACAAGACAAACTACTAGATAAACTAGATAAACTACTAGATAAACTACTAGATAAACAAGATAAACTACTAGATAAACTAGATAAACTAGAGGATAAACTACTAGATAAACTAGATAAACAAGATAAACTACTAGATAAACTACTAGATAAACAAGATAAACTACTAGATAAACTACTAGATAAACTAGATAAACAAGATAAACTACTAGATAAACTACTAGATAAACTAGATAAACAAGATAAACTACTAGATAAACTAGATAAACAAGATAAACTACTAGATAAACTAGATAAACAAGATAAACTAGATAAACAATATAAACTACTAGATAAACTAGATAAACAAGATAAACTAGATAAACAAGATAAACTACTAGATAAACTAGATAAACTAGATAAACAAGATAAACTACTAGATAAACTAGATAAACAAGATAAACTACTAGATAAACTACTAGATAAACAAGATAAACTACTAGATAAACTAGATAAACAAGATAAACTACTAGATAAACTACTAGATAAACTACTAGATAAACAAGATAAACTACTAGATAAACAAGATAAACTACTAGATAAACTACTAGATAAACTAGATAAACAAGATAAACTACTAGATAAACTACTAGATAAACTAGATAAACAAGATAAACTACTAGATAAACTACTAGATAAACTAGATAAACAAGATAAACTACTAGATAAACTAGATAAACAAGATAAACTAGATAAACAATATAAACTACTAGATAAACTAGATAAACAAGATAAACTAGATAAACAAGATAAACTACTAGATAAACTAGATAAACTAGATAAACTACTAGATAAACTAGATAAACAAGATAAACTACTAGATAAACTAGATAAACAAGATAAACTACTAGATAAACTACTAGATAAACAAGATAAACTACTAGATAAACTAGATAAACAAGATAAACTACTAGATAAACTACTAGATAAACAAGATAAACTACTAGATAAACTACTAGATAAACTAGATAAACAAGACAAACTACTAGATAAACAAGATAAACTACTAGATAAACAAGATAAACTACTAGATAAATAAGACAAACTACTAGATAAACAAGATAAACTACTAGATAAATAAGACAAACTACTAGATAAACAAGATAAACTACTAGATAAATAAGACAAACTACTAGATAAACAAGATAAACTACTAGATAAATAAGACAAACTACTAGATAAACAAGATAAACTACTAGATAAATAAGACAAACTACTAGATAAACAAGATAAACTACTAGATAAATAAGACAAACTACTAGATAAACAAGATAAACTAGACACTGAACAACCATCAGGAGAAATGAAAGTCAGAGAAATGTGACCAAAATAAGAATTAAAGCTGGTCAGTGTCTCCATATATAATATAAAGACCTGAAGGCAGAATGAGAGGAGGAGCAGTTCACATTTTAAGACTCTCTACTGGACTGTGCTGGTCTGTGCTGGTTCATACTGGACTGTACTGATCTGTACTGGTTCATACTGGTCTATACTGATCTGTACTGGTTCATACTGGTCTGTACTGATCTGTACTGGTCTATACTGATCTGTTCTGGTTCATACTGAGCTGTACTGGTTCATACTGGACTGGTCTGTACTGGTTCATACTGGACTGTACTGGACTGTACTGGTTCATAATGGACTGGACTGGTTCATACTGGACTGTACTGGACCGTGCTGGTTCATACTGGACTGTACTGATCTGTTACTGGTTCATACTGGACTGTACTGGACTGTACTGGTTCATAATGGACCGTGCTGGTTCATACTGGACTGTACTGATCTGTACTGGTTCATACTGGACTGTACTGGTTCATACTGGACTGTACTGATCTGTACTGGTTCATACTGGACTGTACTGGTTCATACTGGACTGTACTGGACTGTGCTGTTTCATACTGGACCGTACTGGTTCAAACTGGACTGTACTGATCTGTACTGGTTCATACTGGTCAGTACTGGTCTGTAGTGGACTGTACTGGTTCATACTGGTCAGTACTGGTCTGTAGTGGACTGTACTGGTTCATACTGGTCAGTACTGGTCTGTAGTGGAGTGTACTGGTTCATACTGGTCAGTACTGGTCTGTAGTGGAGTGTACTGGTTCATACTGGTCAGTACTGGTCTGTAGTGGAGTGTACTGGTTCATACTGGACTGTGCTGGTTCATACTGGACTATACTAGACTGTACTGGTTCATACTGGACTGTACTGATCTGTACTGGTTCATACTGGACTGTACTGGACTGCGCTGGTTCATACTGGACTGTCCCTGGTCCACACTGACTCTCTGCTGTTCAGGTCAGTGATGAACTGGAAATAAAATGAATCTGACAGAAGGAGTAAAAGACGCCCCCTGCAGGTGAATCCAGGGTGTCACTGTTCAACAGTACACACTAATACTACACTACTACTACTACTACTACTAATAATACTAATAATACTAATAGTACTGTCAAATCAGTCAGGATGCACGTCAAATACTTTTTAAAGGCCTAAACAAAATGATTCAAATATCTGGAGGAATCATTTTTCTGTCAGAGAGTAAAAACACCTGATGACACATTCAGTGTTTTATCATTCACCTTGGTGTGAAGCAGCATATAAAAAAATCAAAATAGTATCTTAAAGCTGAATACTGTACATAGTTTGTGGTATTCTGTTGGTTTGAAGCCTGTACTTAGACATTTAAAGTGTTCCCTGCTCAGACAAAATGACAAAATAAGCTGCTTTTCTTCTAAAAGTCACCTGAGAGGAGAGAGGCAGGTGTCCATCAGAGGCTTTCCTCACCATTTCTGAAACATGTGAGCTGCAAACTCTGTTCGTTTTGAGACGTTTCACTGATCAGAGCAACTAAAGAAGAACTAAATGACAGTAAAGTGACAGGACAAACCAGCTGAAAATATCCTGAATCTGAAGAGACAAACTTTTCAAAGTAACTATGAGTCTAGCATGACTCAGCAGCAGACACTTTGTGTAGAGTCAGTCCTCCTCGCTGAGGCCTCACCTGGCTCCGTAGACGTAGAAGCAGTAGATGTGGAAGGTGAGCAGGGCGACCATGTCGGAGAGCAGCGAGAGGGCAAAGGTCAGGCCGAGGCAGGCCGACAGGCCGCCGTACCACAGGATGCCCTCGATGAACGGAGACATGAGGCGGACGTAGCCTGGATGGAGAGACGGTACTAGATAAGCGAACATCACGGAGCCGCTCGGCTGAGCTCTCTGAGGTGTTTGTGCAGCTGACACTCACTGATCCACAGGTGGATGTGGTACAGGAAGAAGCGGCCCAGGACCTGGTCCAGGGCCCGGTTCATCTTCAGCCCTGCAGGAGCTCCCATCAGCCACTGCAGCAGCTCCTCCAGCTCTTTAGCCACATGCTGAGGAAGAAGATGTGACAGTGACTGAGCATTATTTCCCTGAGACAGTTTGTCAGTTGCTCTGTTTGTAAAGAGTCTGAAGCTTTTCGTTTCCTTCCTCACTTCAGCTGCAGGCACCAGTGTGTTGGCCAGCAGGCTGATGTGGTCGTCTCTGTAGAGCCACCAGATGAGCGTCATGCCCAGAGCCACGTCCACCAGGAACGACACCGTGATGTTCGCTTTCCTGCAGGCAGACCGAGACGTTTCCATCAGCTCCACCAGCAAATAGAGAAAACTGAATCTACAGCTCATCGTGACGTTCAAAGACAAAGGTTTCTTCTGACAAACAATCACCTCATGAACGCCGAGTGTCCGGCGGCCGGCTTCAGGGAGCTGAGCGTCCTCATGTGTTCGGTCCTGTAGCTCAGCTGGACACAGGTGGACAGTTTACTGGACAGGAAGTGCAGCGGCTGAAGACTGAAGAGCCTGAAGATGGAGTAGAAAATGAGAATAATGGTGATGTTTACTGTGTGCTGCCTCATGCTCCTCTTGACAGGTCATGTATCACCATGAGTCGAATGCAGAGACAGAAAGCAGCAAACATAAACATATGGAATGTGTATTTTGTCACCAGATGTTGCAGATCCAGGTCCATATGGACAGCAGCCAGCTGATGAGCATGCAGAGCGGGACGGAGGCCTGTTTGAGCAGCTCCACGATGATGCTGGCCTCCCGGCCTTCAGACTGCCAGTGGGTGGTCTTGAGCAGCCCGTCATCGTATCTGTCCAGGAAGAAGAGAGGCTGGCTGTGGGCCACCGTCTGGAACATCTGGACCAGAGGTGGAGGAGGCACATGGAGACATGCTCGAATCATTCACACTAAATCTGGCACATTACATGCATTATTATTATTATTATTATTTTTATTATTGTTCCTCCTTTCAAGGAGAAAAAACTGAGTCTGAAAACTGCATCCTACATGCAGAAGTCAAGGAAGGAAATCCAGATTTTTCCATGTTCATTCATGTTACATACATGATGAAGATGAGCTCTGTCTCGTACCTGTCTCAGCTCAGATGGTGGATCAGTTTTAGGGTCAGGAACTCCGTTCTCAGTGGAGTGAAGCTGCGACAGCATCACCTTCCTCTGCTCGTAGTGCACGAAGATCACCTTCTCTTCCTCCTCCTCCTCCTCTTCATCACCTCCCTCCTTCTTCTTCTTCTTCTTTTTAGTCTCCTGCTGAACGACTCTTCCATCTGGACATGACAAAGATTAATTCACGACAAATACCTTTATTTCTGTTGTGAATGTCATAATGAGCAAAATAGAGCGGCAACTGCTCTGATAATCTACTGATCTGCTTCAGTAATACTTTAAGGGAAAAAAATGTCTGAATTATTTGATTCCAGCTTCTTAAAGGAGAATATTTGCTGGTTTCTTTATTCATCTAAAGACCAAACAACTAATCAATTACAGCAGATTAACAACAATGAAAATAATATTTAGTTAATGTCCTCCTGAGGTTAATTTAAGTATTCAACAGATAATAAAAAATAAAAATAAAAGTAAACTAATTCAACATGAAATGCATAAAATGGAAACTGTGGTTAAAAAAAATGAACATTTCAGACATTAAAAAAAATTTAAACTGAACTTTCTCAAGTCGGAGAAGCTTCTGTGATGAAACTTATCAGATATTTCTGTTTGTCCTGAACTGACCCAGCAGAGACCTCCAGTACTACAGGATAAACCCAGTCAGTCTGAGGGTCTTACTCTGATCCCGGTTCAGGATCTGGCAGTTGAAGCCCATCTTGCCCATCTCACGGTTGATCTGGAGCCAGCGTTTCTGGGGGAAGATGGTGCTGAGGTCTCTGAGGAAGCTCTCCATGCCCTCCTGACCTTCTTTGGGTAAACTCCAGGAGCCCAGCACCGACAGCTCCACCCCACTCTGGGCCTGCATCTGACAAACATGGAGGAGGAGAGACGAGAACAGACATCTTTGAGGTTTGTAGGAATACATTCAAACAACCAGTGAGGTTGCTAAATGACTTTTTGGATTTTACAAAGTCCTTATCTTTTGGAAAATCAGATGCTTGACTCTGTGACTCATTTGTCATTAATACATGTGAGGCTCAAACTGGGGCTAAATTTGCTCCTGATCCAGACCTGAGGAGAGACACGGGTCTGCACTGACCTGCTGGATGTACTGTTTGACCTGTCCAGGGATGAACGGATAGTGGATCACCGCCAGCACCACGGCAGAGTCATGGCCAGAGATCCAGCGGCCGACCAGCAGGCCGCTGTCCGCCCGGTTGCAGCACTGCGGGAAGAAGATCTTCAGCACCATGACTTCAGCCTCCAGCAGCTCTGATGATCTGAGGAAGAGGAAAACGACCAGGTTGGGTTACTTTACCTCTGCTGCACAGAATGAGGGCCAGCTGGGGCTGATCTAGATTTCAATTACTGCCCACAAAAGCCACGAAAAGACCAAAACCAACAAAGAGTTAGTTCAGCCCTCAATGCTTCCTGATGCCTTGCAAACTATTTTTAAAACACCTTACAAATGTTTTTTAAAGGGTCAGTAACTTCCAAGAGGTTTAGAGGGACTAATCTGAAAAGGCAGAATTGTAAGGTATAACAAGAAAAACCTCAAGTACACATTAATCTGACCATTAATGAAGTCTTCTCTATTACAGCGTATGACTTGCTTACACATTTTACCAGGAAGTACGTGCAAAGGAAAAAAAAATAATAAGAGAGAGGCTTTCTGGCAAAATAAATAAATAAATAAATCACAACAACCTGAAACACAACATGATTAAAAAAAATCACAAATATACAGCAGAAAAGCTGCTTATAGTGGTTTACAGTTTACAACCACCTGCCACTAGCACCACACTCTTTATTGTAACACACTACAGAATAACACCTGATGTATGCCGAATCGAAGAGCGGATGGTCTTTATTCGTTCAATATAGTCCTTATGTTACTGTAGAGTTTTCCAGGAAAGCGCGATTATATTATAATATTAAAATTGCTGATTTTTGTACAGAGTTTGGCGAAGGAACGGAACTAAACGGGACTTGATGGTTGACCTCCTTTATGTCCTTGAAATATCGACTTCTTGTCGTGTTGTTGGGGCAACATGTAAAGCCTGGGGCAAGATGGTGGTGGCAGTGATGTCAATTAGCGAGATGGCACAGAAAAGTAGGTTAAAGTTAGCTGTAGCGTTACTATCCTACATCTACAACTACAGGGTTAGCTAGCGAAAAACATCTGTGAGGGGTTACCGATAAAATAAGACGAGTTTACTCAGCGTGTATATGAAAAAAAATGAAATGAGTTAGCGACAACTGATTCTGTTATCTAGCTCACGAATTCCTGCCCTAAGTTTTCCACATCTTTTAAATACGATTATTCAAAAAGTAATAGTGCTATTTAAGTATTCAAAAAACAAACTTAATTAACGCTAATTTATACAACGGAGATGTGTGACTGTACAACGGCCGTATAAACAACAAATATCTGTGTGAAAAAATACATTATTTACCTTCTTTAACACCGAGAAAGATGCTGAACTTTCATTGGTAACGTTCAGTAGCGGTAAGCTAAGGCGCCATTTTGTTTGTTGACAGTCCGTGACATTAAATGCTCCGGTGAGAAACACGTTCCTGTTACAATGAGTTCCTTCCGCAGCGTTTTAATATTTTCCAGTTCATTCAGTGAATCAGCTCTGCTATGTTTGTTGGATTTAATTTAATTTCTTCATTTTTGGTCAATTTTTAAGTTTTATTCAATCAATAATCAATATACTCAATAATTCATAATGTTACGAATGAAAAAATGAGGTGAAAAACACAGAATATATTCTCTCAGTGTAACAAGAGTTAGGGTGCAGCAGGTTTATCAATGAAGCAAAATATTAAAATAAAAACATCATCTCTAATATGAACTTTAACAAAGCAGCTTGAACCTTTGTGAAGCTCGTGTTACCAAAGCGTCTGGTGTTTGTTTAACCTGGCTGCTATGGTTACGTTTACTTTATTCATTGTCATTATTAAATGTAATTAGAATAATTTTAATATAGTAGATACAAAATAATAATTTATATTAATATTACCTCTAATAATGATGATGATAGCAACAAGAACAGCAACAATCCAACATGATAAAAACAAACCAAATACTGCTACTACTACTAATAATAATACACCAATAATAATTTGCACCCTAAACTTAATCATAGAGTAACAGTCATAGTTATGACAATAATCCGCTTGTTACTCACCAGTAAATGCCAGTGTGTGTGTGTGTGTGTGTGTGTGTGTGTGATGAGGAGTTGGCCCAACTGTAGAGATTTATCTCCTCCTACAGTGACACAGCAAGAAAAGAGCGGGATGAAGACCTCTAACAGACTAAAATGAACAAATATATGTTCTTGACAGATTATTAGCATCACTCCTTTTAAGGCTTTACTTTCCTCTCAGCTGTTGTAGCTTTATGATAAAACAAATTGACTAAACATTTCTGACAAAAATTACATTTTTATGTCCTAATACTGGCTGTCTGTGTGATTGATATTTACTATAATTATTATATATACACTATAATTATTTTTCTCAGCAAACTTATTCTATTGTCACTTATTCTATTATTTCATTATTGTTGTTTTATTGTTATTTCTGACTATTGTTTATAATGCTGTTATGCGTGCATAATGACAGTAAAGAATCTTGAATCTTGAATATTGAAATGAATTTCCCTCAATTGGTTCGATAAAAAAATCAATTTATTCTATTTTTGAATCTATTTTTTAAATCATAAATATAGCTTTTAAAATAATTCATAGCAGCAGTTTCAGTTTGTTGATTTCTTTATAAATATTGCTTTGATAATTGATGAGTTAAGGCTGTTTTCTATACATTTTGTCAATTTATATTATAATTTTAAATAATATAATTTATTGTGTTGTTGTTTTTAATATTTTAACAATTCTTAGATATGTTATTTTAAAACGGAATGTTTTACACATACAGAAAAGTCTATATAATCAAGCAATAAAGTAATGTCATTTTAAATATATAAACTACATTACCCAGTAGGTCTTGCGAGAAACTATCGCGATGCCTTATGAGTAAGCCGGAAGTAAACACTAACACGTTGAACATGGATTCCTCAGGGCAGAGCAGAGCCTCAGGCAGGGAAACAATACTGAAAGATGCTTTACGGGACTTCCAGGTGTCTTTTTTCGCCATGAGTCGTCTGGTTTCATTCCCCTGGAAAGTGAGTACATCCGGGTGCTTCTATCCTGTCTCTATGCCTTCGTCAGAGAGCTCGTCCGCCAGACTCCATTCAAATATGTGTCTAATTATGATTCATTTATGAACAGCAAACATGCTTTGTGTCAGAAAATGACCGAAGGTTTTTCTTGGATCAGCATTGGACATTTCTACGTGATTCGGCACAAATGTGATTCACCAAATTAATAAAATTATTAATAATCTCAACCTTCTTCAGCTCAGACTGTAAACAGCTTTTGGACGTAACAGGAGACCCAAAGATGACTTTTTACGTTTAGACGAGCATGGCTTAAATGTGTATTTAATAAAAGTCTGAACCAGCTTTTTTGTTTCATTTGTAATCTTATGTTATGTGTACTTTATACAGTTCAACTGCAGGGTGTGATAAATGTTTATATCTTTATTTTTATTTCTTTTTTATATGTGCCTTCAAGCCAAGAGACAAAATGTCATCATGCACACACAATGACAATAAAGACTCTTGAATCTAAAATATATAAAGTATAAAAATAATGACAGGTGGAAAAAGAAACTCCAATAAGTGGGATTAAATCCACTATAACGAGACTTTAATTTTAATGCTACTATAGGAGCAAACACACCATGTTTAAAATATATATATATATTTTCTAACTCCTCATCTCTACTTCTCAGATTTTAGAGAAAGATCTGGAAAGCAACAGGTCATCAGATCTAATGTTAGACATCTTAAAACAGGTGAGTCACACAAACGGTTCATGGCCTCCTCCTCAATAAAGCAGTTATTATCAGTGAAATAATCCATGATGTTTTTGTTTTTTGTTCTTTGTGACAGACGTGTCTTCATCCTCTGAGCAGGAAGTTTCCTCCTTCAGTCCGATACAGGAAGCTGTTCCTCTCTGAGCTCATCAGACGGGTTGGTGGTTCGTCAATCTGCCTCTGCTGCCGTTAATTATTATCCCACTGATGATGGTGTTTCAATCTTTATAGGAAAACAGACCTTTATTCCACTTAAACAGCACTTTAAAAACAGGTTGTTAGCACCAGACTGCCTCACAAAGAAAATAAAAAAATGAATTAAAAATTATTTGAACAAAATATTTATGTATATATGCAAGCATAGAGACCTGCTGTATGTGCATATATGTAGAAATAAAACAATATGGAAATAGAAACAAGTTTAAATACAGTAAGTAATTTAGTCTAAGAGTTCAGTTGTTTGTTTCTTGAAACCTTAAAAACCTTAAAATAACCCAAATTAATTCACCGGTCAGTTATTTATGGCGACAGCTAGATTACTTTTATTAAGCTGTCTTAACATTTTTAACAAATGAAATTAATTGAACTGAATTAATTTTCAGCTCCTGAATTAATCACAGACTATTTTGATCATCAGTTAATCATTAAATAAAAGTCGAAACTCTCTGATTGCAGCTTCTTAAATGTGAAGATTTCCTGGTTTCTTTCCTCTGTGACAGGAAAATTAATGTTTGAGACATTTGAAACTCTGATCCACATTTTCACCATTTTATAAACCAAACTGCTGATCACCTGGTGGAGAAAATCACAAACAAAGATGACTGTTCGTCGCTGCTCTACATTGTGATGCACATTATCCCTCAAAATGCTGAACTAGTCCTTTAACTGTTGCTGACGTGCTAACGCTAACACATTAGCATGAACCTCAAAGTGCAGCGAGGCTGACGTGAATTCAGTCACAGATTATATTTCCACTTTGACCTCTCCAGGGTTCAGGTCAGGTCGATGACTAAATGCTAAATGTGTTGTGTGTGCAGCAGGAGGCGGCGGGCTGCGAACCTCTGGACGAGCTCTACGACGCTCTGGCTGAAGTGGTCGGAGCTGAAGACTCGACCGAGTGCTACAAGAGCTACTTCCTGGTACCGAGAGAATAAAGCTTTATTTATTTATTCCAACATGACAGTATGTAAACACGTCATTAGACCTGGAGATGATGAGGATATTTCCTCTTTCGTGTCCTCCTGCAGCCTGGTGGACGCTCTGTCAGCCTTCTGGAGAATGTGGCTCTGATCTCAGAAGGAACGACCGGTCTGGTGACCTGGGAGGCGGCTCTCTACCTGGCAGAGTGGGCCCTGGACCACCGGTCGGCCTTCACCGGCAGGTAGTGGCCCTGAAGCACCTCCTGTTTTCATCCCTGAACTCCTTTAAACCTCCTCTGGTCTGCAGGGTCGTCCTGGAGCTGGGCAGCGGCGTGGGCTTCACCGGCATCACCATCTGCCGCTCCTGCAGACCGGACCGGTTCGTCTTCAGCGACTGTCACCCCAGAGTCCTGCAGAAGCTGAGAGACAACGTCCAGCTGAACGGGCTGACCGAGGCGTCGCCTGTCAGCGTCGCCGTGGAGGAGATGGACTGGACGACGGCGACGGAGGAGCAGATCAGACGGATCGGAGCCGACACCGTCATCGCTGCAGGTCCGAGTTCAGTCTGATGGAAGTGAAAAGAAAGTAGAAATGTTGAAATGTTCCCAGTTTACTTCCTGTTAGCAGCTGACAGGAAGTAGGCTGCTGCCTAGCAACGCTGCTCCAGGTTTCAGTGTTTCCTCTCTGTGCTGCAGATGTGGTCTACGACCCTGACGTGGTGGAGAGTCTGGTGGAGCTGCTGTCCACCATCCTGAGGTGTTCGTCTCCTCAAGTCTTCATCTGCTCCACCGTCAGAAACCAGGAGACGTACGGCGGCTTCAAGCAGCGGCTCGGTACGATCTGAGGCTCCGGTCCTGTTTTTATCATTATTATGATTATTATGTTTCATTTGTCTGCTGCTAAACTGACTGAGCTCGTTTGGTTTGGACAGAGAAAGCAGGAATCGTCCATCATGTGACCTCCGGAGCCGTCAGCCACGTCTTCCCTTACAAACGAGTCTCTGCCATAGAACTGATTCAACTGTCCAGCTGAATAAAGATTTTATTTACAAATGTACATCCTGTCAAAGTGTCATCTTTATACATGAAAACAAACAAGGTGGACAGTTTGTGTGTCAAATAAAAGACCGTCCTGCTGACACACTTCCTGCTGGGTTGGATGGCGTCCAGGAAGTGGTCCGTCCCCCGGCCCGGTCCCTCAGGGAGCGTCCAGCAGAGGCAGGACCTTCTGGTCCCAGTTGTCGTCCCAGCGCTGCCCCCTGCTGGAGCGGAGGTTCCTCCTGAACGCTCCCAGTTTACCTCCTGAACCGGGAAAGTCTGACAGGAGAGACTGGAGACAAAAACAGGGTGGTCAACCTGTGGTTCTGGCGCCACATGAGGCCCTTTCTTTAATTCTATTTATTTATTTCGCTACACAATTATCTAATAATATGATTTTTTTAAAAACTATTTTAGTTTCTTCACCTGCTGGAGGATAACGTTGTTGGGCTTAAAAAAATAAATAAAAAAGGAAATTTTAATATTTAATAAATGTAATATTAATACTATTATTGATAATAATATTTTCCACAAATATGAGGAGCGTCTGAAAAAGTCTACATGGTTCTGTGTTTTTATTTTCTCTCCTCCTCAGAAGAGTTTTTCTTTGTTCAAACACAACAGTAGAAAGTCAGAGGTCAGTTTTGTTTGTACTTGTTTTCAATTGAATTTGAGTTGATAAATGATATTTATTACTGTAGTAATCCTCCTGTGTTGCTGCTAACATGATGGTGCTCACATTTACACTGACAGTAAAACTACATTATTTTAAAAACAGACTGCTGCTCCAGCTGCTAATCATACTTTCTGGTTTTATTTATAGAAAAAGCTTAAGTGAACTTCATCGATCAGGAACAGCTCAGGTGTTTCCTCTCACCTGCAGCTGCTCGGCGAGCTGCTGAGCGTCTCTGAAGATCAGCCCGTTCTGCTCGTTCTTCACCAGCTCGTCTAAACTGAGAGGAAACACATCATCAGCCTCCAGACACCAACTATGAACACCACGTTTTAAAATAAAGCCTCTAGTCGTGGTGGTTCCTCACCAGCTGAAGCTGACGGCGCAGACGGGCAGGCAGCAGCCGAACATGTCCACCACCTTCATGGGCAGATCCAGACCGCTGGACGACTTGTGGAGACAAACTCCCAGATCTGCTGAACCTGAGGACAAGTTCAGAGTTTAACAGACTGAGCACAGAAATAAAGACAAACGTTATGGTTCGATGTTCATGAGCTGCAGGTTTACAGTTTTTCTGCAGACACACAGTTAAGACTCTGCTAACATGTCAACATGAAGGGCTCCATCACTACTTTAAGACAAACATTTATTTAAATGAACTTTACACTTTAAGGTACTTTTTGATATAGATGATATATTTTTATTTTTTTTCTATATTTGTTGTCTATATGATTTACTGTTTTACTTAAGTTTTTCATGTTTTCCTCTCAAACAGACTCACTGTTATTAAAATGTGTGTTTTTCACAGTAATAATAATAGTGAAAATGTTTCTGTGATCTGTACTGAAATGTAACTCTCACCCAGTAGCAGAGGATAGTCCTCAGCCTCCAGCCAGGGAGTGACGATCTGAACATGCTGCAACCGCAGACAGTCAATCAGCTTCCTGTAGTGAGCCTTCTGAGGACCCTTACCTGCACAAAGACACACCTGTGATGAGACTTCAGGCGAAGGAGACAGGACGAAGAAAAAAAGACAGGATGAAGGAGACAGGACGAAGGAGACAGGTGAAGGAGACAGGGTGAAGGAGACAGGACGAAGAAAAAAAGACAGGACGAAGGAGACAGGACGAAGAAAAAAAGACAGGACGAAGGAGACAAGGTGAAGGAGACAAGGTGAAGGAGACAGGACGAAGGAGACAGGACGAAGAAAAAAAGACAGGACGAAGGAGACAGGACGAAGGAGACAAGGTGAAGGAGACAAGGTGAAGGAGACAGGACGAAGGAGACAAGGTGAAGGAGACAGGGTGAAGGAGACAGGACGAAGAAAAAAAGACAGGACGAAGGAGACAGGACGAAGAAAAAAAGACAGGACGAAGGAGACAAGGTGAAGGAGACAGGACGAAGGAGACAGGACGAAGAAAAAAAGACAGGACGAAGGAGACAAGGTGAAGGAGACAAGGTGAAGGAGACAGGACGAAGGAGACAAGGTGAAGGAGACAGGACGAAGGAGACAAGGTGAAGGAGACAAGGCGAAGGAGACAAGGCGAAGGAGACAAGGTGAAGGAGACAGGACGAAGGAAAAAGAGACAGGATGAAGGAGACAGGGTGAAGGAGACAGGGCGAAGGAGACAGGGCGAAGGAGACAGGGCAAAGGAAAAAGAGACAGGGTGAAGGAGAAAAGGTGAAGGAGACAAGGTGAAGGAGACAGGACGAAGGAGACAAGACGAAGGAGACAAGGTGAAGGAGACAAGGTGAAGGAGACAGGTGAGGTGTTGCTACCTGTGATGACGCAGACTAAAGCAGGTAGAGAAGCTCCTGAAGTGATGAAACCTTCATACTCTGTTGAGAACAAACAGTAAACAGGTTTTGTTGTTTACTTTATTTATTTATCAGCAGCAGCTTGAAAATAAAAGAAAACCGTCTGGTACCTTCTAGAGCCTCCAGCAGGATGGAGAAGTCTTCATCCTCTGTGGACCAAACAGAAAAAAAAATCAGGTTTGTTCTCCAACTAACTTCTGTGGCTTTACTTTGAAAACAGGAAGTACAATAAAGATCTTCTCCTCTACAGAGGTTTACTCCCAGCAGGAGAGGAGTCAATATTTTCATTATTAATCCAGCAGAAAATAAAAGAGAGAAGAAATAACTAAAAAATATCAATCAGCTATAAATGTTTTTTTTTTTAAATCTATGACAGATTTAACTTTTCAAATTCAAGTAAAATTAACAAAAAAAACCAAAACAAAACTGTATTTGTCCTGGGAGTGCAGGGGCATGAAGAGTCAAAGAGTAACATAAGAAAAAAAAACATTTAACTATAGAAAAAATATATGCTTCATGTAACTCTGTGTAAATGCAAAAACATGAATAATAATAAAAATAATAATAATTCCTCTTTTTTAAATTTTTTTAAAGCTCTTTTTAATGAACTTTAATTTAGAACGGCAAACAAACACATCTGAGGTCTGAGGTTATAAAAAAGGACAGAATATTTATTGATCCCAAATTTACTTGTTACAGCAGTAGAATGACATTATTATTACTATTATTGTTAATAATAATATTAATAATAATATTATTATTAACAATGTTATTATCAGTGAGCAGCAGGACTTCTGCTCCTTCAGACCAGGTTCCTAACGGTTCCTAAAGGTTCCTCTCACCTGTCCAGCTGGTGCTGCTCAGCAACAGAGCCGGTCGCTCCGCCCTCAAGGTCACTGTGTCATCAGTGAGGTCACGGACGGAGAAGACCGTCCTCTCCACCTCCTCCTGCTGCTCCTCCTCCTCACACCTGGACAACACACCAGAGTGTGAGTACTTCAGTAGTAGTAGTACTACAGTTAAAGTACATTAACTTTTCAACCTGGACCTCAGTGTTTAACAGTAGATTTAAAGGGACAGTTCACATTTTCCCTCACTCTGCTTCTATGAGCTTCTTCTCCAAAGTCAGTGTACTACTACTACTACTACTACTACTACTACTAATAGTGCTACTAATAGTACTACTACTACTACTACCACAGTAGACAGTAGAAACAGACAGGAGAAAAGTAAAGTACTGCTGTGGATGTTTCTTTTTTCTTCACCAGACTCCATTGAGAAAAACAGCAATTTAAGCTCTCCTCTCTCTGGAGTTGCTGCTCCACTGCTGCCTGGACAGGTTAGTTTTGTATTATTCTTGCATTTTAAAAAGTTAGTTTAAATTCACCAAAATGACAAAATAACACAAACAAACTGACCTGTTGAGGCAGCAGTGGACCACAGACTAAAGTGTTAGGAGAGGTAAAATTGATGTTTTTGTGAATGGAGTCTGGTGATAGAGAACAGCTACAGAGAATATTCTAAATATAGCGTTCACACTTGTTTGTGATGAATCCAGCAGAGGTGAAGACAAAGACTGACTCTGGGTCAGCCTCATGATGTAAACTGACCCTGTGCTCCTGAACGGAGGACAGGTGTCCTTCAGCCTCATGAAGAGCTCGTGCTGCAGCTTCAGCGGCGTCTCTCTGAAGATGGAGGCCGGTCGGTCGTACAGAGTCGTCGCCCTGGAAACAGTCAAAACAGTTTCTGTTCACTTTCCACACTCAGAGTGTCACTACTATAACTAAAGTAACTAAAGTGCTCGTACTTGATGCCCCAGTTCCTCTGTAGGTCGTCCTTCATGGCGTCGGTGACACACAGGTTGTGATCGGCCAAAGGGCCGAAGAAACGCTCGTACCTGGAGAGGAAAGAGATTTTAGGAGCTTTAGAGGCCAAAATAACAAAATACTGTAAATGTTTAGAGAGCAGAGATTCATGTTTTACATGTAGATATAAAGAATCAGTGACCTCAGGATAACAAGTCAGATAATGTCTGATTATTATTAATGTGTACATATACATATGTGTATATATATACATACGTATACGTATACGTATATGTATATATATATATATATATATATATATACATATACATATATATATTTATAACCCTTCAGTGATTAACTAATCATTAAGCTGATTATTAATCTATCTATAACCATGGACACTACTCACCACTTGGCCAGTCGGACCACCAGGTGCGTCTCTCCGTGGCTCAGAGCCATGATGGTGAAGCCGTAGTTGTGCCAGTCGATGACAAACCTGCTGCCACGCAGGAAGCTCACCAGCCACGCCACGGCGATGCCCGGCAGCCCCGGAGGATTCTGGGATACAGACACGAGCATCAAAGCAGCGTTACGTTAATATTTATAAAACTAATTAGAGGAGAAGTTAACAGTAATGTAAGATTTTTAATGAATGAGATAAAAATATAAAAGACCTGCATCAGGATGAAAGCCTGAGTTTCCATCCTGAGCAGGACATGAAGCAGCTGCACGATCTGGAGCAGCACCTTCGACACGTACGTCACCATCTTTGGTCCCACTGGAAACAAAGTCATGAGGTACATTTACTACTACAAGTACTGTTTGTACATGTCATGATACTTCCTACTACTCCACTACTACTGTAGCTACTTCCTGTCCAGGGGAAACCTGGTATCTCCAGATGTGCTGATGAGGAATGTTTATGATGAACCAAAGGATGTTCCTAATACTACTGCTGCTACTACTACTACTACTACATCAGATATAATAGAAAAACTGGTAAAATACCTTGAACTCCTTTCACTTCTGCGATGGGCTCCATCTTTATTCTCTCGTCTCTCAGCACGTCAGGATGAGGTTTGGTTTCTAACATGAGCAGAAAAAAAACTTTTATTGTCATTATGAATTATATTACTATTTGTGCCCAGATTCACATACAACCAGGACAAAAAAAAAATATAATTTTCAACTTAATTTTGTGTATAAAAAGACACCAGCAGTGATTGTAATATAAGTAATTTTACTCATTCACTACTTAAGTACAGATTTGAGTCCTCTCATAGTACTTTATACTAATCCTCCACTACATTTATCTGACAGTTTAAGTCATAAATTCAGATTTTTTTCCACACAAAATATTTGACTTTTATAAAATGTTATTTTTTAGAAAATAATTATCTTAGACATAAAATAAATAAAAATATGTTCATATTTAATATTGATATTTTTGTTAATGCATTCATTGTAATAATATTAATAATGTTACCATAGTAGAAATAGTTTATTCATAATGATGTAATTAATATAAATGAATCATATATAAATCAGCACTGCTCATATATAGAAAATAGTAATATGTTATTTTTTTTAGTTATGTCAAAGAGTATTTTTATCTAGAACACGAAAATGCTTTTTTAATAGCAGAGTAATAAGAATCAGTAGTACAGTAGTTAAATACTTTTACTACATTTTCCTGATGTTCTGATGTATTTTTACCCGAGGAACATGTTCAATGCAGTACTTTTACTGTGTGCTTTAAGTACTTTTACTGCAGTAAATTACCTGAATAGTTCCTCCACTGGTAGATATCTATTTTATCTCTTATCTATCTATATTATTTTCACATTGAAGCTTCTTGTTTATGTCTTTCCTTTCCCTGCTGTAATCTCTTCAGATTAGACAAACATTGTCTTAACCCAGGGGGGAATTTAAGATTCACAGCTTTAAGAGACGTTTTGTTTAGACCCGATGACATATGGGAACATTTTAATGTGTGAATGACAGCGTGAGACTTTATTCTTACCTAAAAAACCGACAAAGGTCACATTATATCCGTGTTTGCTGAGGGACAGAGCGTGGTACTGCATTCGAGGACTGCGACCCACATCCCCGAGCACCAGCACACACACCCGCCGGTCGGTCCCTCCGTCCCTCCGCCGCAGCCAGAACCACAGCAGCCCGGCGACAGCAGCCAGGGACACAGCCGGACACGTTAAACCGGAACCTGCGGGACAAAACGCGATTAAAAACGCCAAAATGACCGCAATAAGAGCCAGACAAGCCGCGCAGACACAGGGCGCCGCCATGTTTGTTTTTGGTCAGTGGTGACGTGGCGCAGAGCAGGGGGAGGAGCTTCAGATTTAAAGGGACCGCAGACTTTATGGTGTGTTCGGGAGTGTTCTATATTTGGATATTTTTATCGAATACAAAAGAATGTTTTTACTGATCCCCAGCGGGACAAATTCACTTAATACAGCAGCATGAACAAGTTAGTGAGAAGAAACAATAAAATAACAGCAATGAAACTAATAAGCCATAATAACACACTTATTTAGAGTATGTGCTAATAAAGTATTTTTCATAGCAAATGAAATGAAATAGAATATTTAGACTGTGGATATTACTGATATATTTGTAGTGCAAACTGACGTGTTGTTGTAATGTGATGTATAAATACTATAAATACTGTCCCTGAAATAATGAAGGAAGTATTTTTTAAAGGTGACAGTCTCTCTGACGTCACGGCTGTTCCCCCTATCCTCCCCTCTCTCCTCCTCTCCCCCCTCCTCCTCCTCTTCCTCTCTGTCCTCCTCCTCCTCTTCCCTGTTGTCTCTCTCTCTCCTCCTCCCCTTCCCATCTTTCCTCCTCCCTGTTGTCTCTCTCTCTCTCTCTCCTCCTCCTTCCTGTTGTCTCTCTCTCTCTCTTTCTCCTCCTCCCTGTTGTCTCTCTCTCCCTCTCTCCTCCTCCTTCCAGTTGTCTCTCTCTCTCTCTTTCTCCTCCTCGCTGTTGTCTCTCTCTCTCTCTCTTTCTCCTCCTCCTTGCTCTCTCTCTCTCTCCCTCTCTCCTCCTCTCCCTCCTCCTCCCCTTCCCATCTTTCCTCCTCCTTCCTGTTGTCTCTCTCTCTCCTCCTCCTTGCTCTCTCTCTCTCTCCCTCTCTCCTCCTCTCCCTCCTCCTCATCCTCCCCTCCCAGCTTTCCTCCTCCCTGTTGTCTCTCTCTCTCTCTCCTCTTCTCTCCTCCTCCTCTTTACTCTCTCTCTCACCTCCTCTTCTTCCTCTCTCTCCTCCCCTCTCTCCTCCTCCCTGCTCTCCTCCTCCTCCTCCTCCCTCCTTTCAGCCTCCACCAGCAGGACTAACCTCCAGAGATCATGCGGGCAGCGGCGCACCGGCTGGCCGCAGTGCTGGCTCTGTTTGCCGCAGTGTTTTCCGGAGCGGAGGTGATCGATGACATCCTGAGCAGTCTCTCCAGAGGAACATCCTTCCTGGAGCGGCAGCACGAGCACATCAACCTGGACGGGGTGGTTGGCTTCCTCATGCTGCAGGGTACGTGAACGCGTCATCTCAGCTGCAGGAAGCATCTGGAAACTATCTGTGACAGTGGAGGGTTCAGATGTGCTGTAGACTCTAATATAAGAAGAATAAAAAACTATCACTTATTTTACTTTTTAGACAGTTTTTCTCCAAATGACACTATCACAAGTCTAACATATGTTTTATATTTACTAGTATTTTTCACATCCGTCTGTCTGTCTGTTTATATGCACATACATATTTTAGGACCTATCTATCTATCTATCTATCTATCTATCTCACCAAAGTAATGAGGAATTCCTTCAGTAGTTGCTGAGTTATTTCATTTATTGTGAAATAAAACCTCAAGGTGGCGCTTGAGAGAAATTCAGAGGAAAATCAGCAGGATTCAAAAAATGTTTATCTTTATCCTATAGCTGTTTGGATATTTCAGTAGATAAACTTGAGATAAACTTAAAAAAAGAAATACTAAATACAAAAAAAAATATACAACAGCTGTTTAGATACTTAAGTAGATAAACTTTAAAAAACAAACACTTTTTATGTTTAGATAATAGTTGTTGAGATATTTAAGTAGATAAACTTAAAAAAACATTTTTTCATATTTAAATAATAGTTGTTGAGATATTTAACTAGATAAACTTAAAAAAACATTTTTTTATATTTAAATAATAGTTGTTTAGATATTTAACTAGATAAACTTAAAAAACATTTTTATATTTAAATAATAGTTGTTGAGATATTTAACTAGATAAACTTAAAAAAACCATTTTTTTATATTTAAATAATAGTTGTTGAGATATTTAACTAGATAAACTTAAAAAAACATTTTTATATTTAAATAATAGTTGTTGAGATATTTAACTAGATAAACTTAAAAAAACATTTTTTTATATTTAAATAATAGTTGTTTAGATACTTAAGTAGATAAACTTTAAAAAACAAACACTTTTTATGTTTAGATAATAGTTGTTGAGATATTTAAGTAGATAAACTTTTAAAGAGTGTTGTGCCAGTTCACACATTTTCTGAACTAGTTCAAGTTCAGTTCATACATGCTCAAAGTGAACTGTTCACGTTTTAAAAAACCTGTTGAGATATTTCCGGTGCACACAGGACATGGATTAATGTGATGTTTAGTTTAGATGATGTGTTTAGTTTCTGCTTGGAGCCTCTCACACAGACCACACATTATCATTATTATTATTATGATCATATTGTTATTTTTCCTCTGATC
Organism: Synanceia verrucosa; assembly: GCA_029721515.1. NCBI lineage: Eukaryota > Metazoa > Chordata > Actinopteri > Perciformes > Synanceiidae > Synanceia > Synanceia verrucosa. Next base: position 24,997,474 of record CM056563.1, on the reverse strand, counting down.
CTGGGTCTGCTGTCGTGCAGCTGAGCTGAAGGAGGCCGTCCGGACGTGGCCTCACAGCGACCCGCTCAGCTGGGCTCAGAGAACCGCCGCCGTCGCTCTGGTCAAACGTCTGGACCGAAGCTTCGACAAGGCCGTCGCCGCTCTGCAGCAGAACGACCCCAAATACTACAGAGGTGAGAGCGACTCCATGTCCCAGAAGTCCTGTGGTGTGACGTCATCAGAACATGTCAAACCTTTACTTTGAAATACTCACAATATGATTAATAATCTACTTTTAAAATGTTTTATTCCTGCTGAAGGAAGGAAAACAGCTCTCTTTTTTCTGCTTCTGACCCTTTAACTCAAAGCAGTAATATCTCCCTTTAACTCTTCGCCACTTCTGTATTTGTAGGGTACTTTTAGTGTATTTGTACTGGCCCTGGATGATGAGATCTTCTTCTTCCTGTCTGCTCTCAGAGTTCGAGCCTCTGCTGTCCTGGAGCTTCTGGATGGTTCCTCAGGAGTGGAGCTCCACAGATCCCAGTCTGGTTTATTCCTCCACCATGACCACCGAGTGCTACGACGAGCAGCTCAGCGACAAATGTCTGACCCTGCTGCTGGGGACCTGGTAGGCTTTCATTTAAATTTGAAAACTCCAAAGTGACACTACTTAAAAGTCGTTTAATAAGTATAAATAAATATATTTTTGCTCATTTTGATGTTTTATTACAGAAAGTTCATGAGGAGCCTGTTTTTTTCCAGATATTTCTAGAGTTCATATAAGTAAAAGTGTGGTGTGTCCAACAGGAAGATGAACGGGACGCCATGCATCGTCACCAAACCCTGCAGAGACACCATGACTCGCTTCGGCTGTCCTTTCTACTCTCTGTCCCACCAGCTGCTCTACTTCATGATCGGAAAAATGGTGAAAACACAAATGATCCAGTCAGTAAAAAGATCCTGCAGCCACAGATTTCAAACATTAGTGTTATTACTGTGATGCTCTATGAATACATGAGAAAACTGACATCTTTTTATGATTTAATCTTAATTTTGGCATCACTGGATAACTCCTCCAGATGTTTTAGACATTTATAACATCAGTTTAAATTACTTACAAGTGAATGAAAAACAAACAGGTGAATAGAGACAGAAGCAGAAGTAAACTTCCTCTTCAAACATGACCACGGGCGATATTTAATATGATATTAAGAATTTCCATCCATGTCCTCATCACTTGTTGTAACCAGCTTGTTGTATTTGAAATCTCTCCAGTGCCCTTTGACCTTCTGCTTAATCTGCACACAGACAGAGCAGGCTAGCTGTTTCCCTCTGCTTCCAGTCTTTATGCTAAGCTAAGCTAAGCTAAGGTGCCTTACCTGTGGTCCAGAGGTCAGGAGGTGTTTTTCTAGATATCTTAAAGCAGCTGAAGATAAAACAGACCCATAAAGAGCAGCATGTTTCTGCTTTCTGTTTTTAATATATTTTTTGTATTTTATTTTTTTTCTCTGTTTCTTTCTTGGTCTCAGAGAGGCTGCACCAACCTGCTGAAAGGCGACACTCGAGCGTCACGGAGCAACATGACGGAGCGAAGCTACGAGAAGATCTACTGCTCCAACATGATGAAGACCAACCAGGACATCGTCCGAGACGGCCTGACGGAGCAGACGGTGGACATCTTCATCGAGAACAGTGAGAGCCTTCTCTCTGTTTCCTGTCTCCAGTTTTTTTTTATTTACTATCCTCTACTTAGTAATTAAAAAAAAAAATAAAATAAAATTTTAAAAAGTGAAACAACAAACTGATTAGTGATTTATAGTCTAACGGCACAATATTGCATTTAAGTCATTATTAATAAATATATATTTTTTTGTCCATACCATAAGTATTTCTTATTATTGCTTATTCTATTGTCATTGTTTTTTTTCTTACTTATCAACTGTTCATTCTGCTGTAACAAGTGAATTTCCTTCAATAAAAACATTCTATTTTAAGGATGGAAAACAAAATAAAAATAACTTTAGATTACTGAGATTAAGATGTTTTAATCAAATATGTGTTAATATGTTTTTGTGTCATTTTAAGTATATTCCAGGTCAGAATATTTTTTGTTAAGTGTCTGTTTTTTGTGTATTAATCTCTCTCTTTTTTAATTGAACTCAGTCCTCACTTGTGGATTGGCTGGTTTCTCTGACTTCTACAAAGCTGATTGGCTGCAGCACATCCTGGAGCTGCAGGATGAGGAAGTGGGCTGCTTCGGCAGAGACAGTGAGTAAAAAAAAAGATACTGTTAAATTCAACCTGTGGAGACAAATGAAGAGTTTGTTCTGCAGCAGGTATGACCCTGACCAAGGTCAGAGTTAGGGTTACAGATGAACAGTTTAACAGATGAACAGTTTAACAGACGAACAGATGAACAGTTTAACAGATGAACAGTTTAACAGATGAACAGTTTAACAGATGAACAGATGAACAGTTTAACAGATGAACAGATGAACAGTTTAACAGATGAACAGTTTAACAGATGAACAGTTTAACAGACAAACAGTTTAACAGACGAACAGATGAACAGTTTAACAGATGAACAGTTTAACAGATGAACAGATGAACAGTTTAACAGATGAACAGTTTAACAGATGAACAGTTTAACAGACAAACAGTTTAACAGACGAACAGATGAACAGTTTAACAGATGAACAGTTTAACAGACGAACAGATGAACAGTTTAACAGATGAACAGTTTAACAGACGAACAGATGAACAGTTTAACAGATGAACAGTTTAACAGATGAACAGTTTAACAGACGAACAGATGAACAGTTTAACAGATGAACAGTTTAACAGATGAACAGTTTAACAGACAAACAGTTTAACAGACGAACAGATGAACAGTTTAACAGATGAACAGTTTAACAGACGAACAGATGAACAGTTTAACAGATGAACAGTTTAACAGACAAACAGTTTAACAGATGAACAGTTTAACAGACAAACAGATGAACAGTTTAACAGATGAACAGTTTAACAGACAAACAGATGAACAGTTTAACAGATGAACAGTTTAACAGACGAACAGATGAACAGTTTAACAGATGAACAGTTTAACAGATGAACAGTTGAACAGTTTAACAGATGAACAGATGAACAGTTTAACAGATGAACAGTTGAACAGTTTAACAGATGAACAGTTTAACAGATGAACAGTTTAACAGTTTAACAGATGAACAGTTTAACAGATGAACAGTTTAACAGATGAACAGTTTAACAGTTTAACAGATGAACAGTTTAACAGATGAACAGTTGAACAGTTTAACAGATGAACAGTTTAACAGATGAACAGTTCAACAGATGAACAGTTTAACAGACAAACAGATGAACAGTTCAACAGATGAACAGTTCAACAGATGAACAGTTTAACAGACAAACAGATGAACAGTTTAACAGATGAACAGTTCAACAGATGAACAGTTTAACAGACAAACAGATGAACAGTTTAACAGATGAACAGTTTAACAGATGAACAGTTTAACAGACAAATAGATGAACAGTTTAACAGATGAACAGTTTAACAGATGAACTGATGAACAGATTAACAGATGAACAGTTTAACAGATGAACAGATGAACAGTTTAACAGATGAACAGTTGAACAGTTTAACAGATGAACAGTTTAACAGATGAACAGATGAACAGTTTAACAGATGAACAGTTTAACAGATGAACAGATGAAGAGTTTAACAGATGAACAGTTTAACAGTTTAACAGATGAACAGTTTAACAGATGCACAGTTTAACAGATGAACAGATGAACAGTTTAACAGATGAACAGTTTAACAGTTTAACAGATGAACAGTTTAACAGTTTAACAGATGAACAGTTTAACAGATGAACAGTTTAACAGTTTAACAGATGAACAGTTTAACAGATGAACGGATGAACAGTTTAACAGATGAACAGTTTAACAGACAAACAGATGAACAGTTTAACAGTTTAATAGATGAACAGTTCAACAGATGAACAGTTTAACAGATGAACAGTTTAACAGACAAACAGATGAACAGTTTAACAGTTTAACAGATGCACAGTTTAACAGATGAACAGATGAACAGTTTAACAGATGAACAGTTTAACAGTTTAACAGATGAACAGTTTAACAGTTTAACAGATGAACAGTTTAACAGATGAACAGTTTAACAGATGAACAGTTTAACAGTTTAACAGATGAACAGTTTAACAGATGAACGGATGAACAGTTTAACAGATGAACAGTTTAACAGACAAACAGATGAACAGTTTAACAGTTTAATAGATGAACAGTTTAACAGATGAACAGTTTAACAGATGAACAGTTTAACAGTTTAACAGATGAACAGTTTAACAGATGAACAGTTTAACAGATGAACAGTTTAACAGACGAACAGATGAACAGTTTAACAGATGAACAGTTTAACAGATGAACAGTTGAACAGTTTAACAGATGAACAGTTTAACAGATGAACAGTTCAACAGATGAACAGTTTAACAGACAAACAGATGAACAGTTCAACAGATGAACAGTTCAACAGATGAACAGTTTAACAGACAAACAGATGAACAGTTTAACAGATGAACAGTTCAACAGATGAACAGTTTAACAGACAAACAGATGAACAGTTTAACAGATGAACAGTTTAACAGATGAACAGTTTAACAGACAAATAGATGAACAGTTTAACAGATGAACAGTTTAACAGATGAACTGATGAACAGATTAACAGATGAACAGTTTAACAGATGAACAGATGAACAGTTTAACAGATGAACAGTTTAACAGATGAACAGATGAACAGTTTAACAGATGAACAGTTTAACAGATGAACAGATGAAGAGTTTAACAGATGAAGAGTTTAACAGATGAACAGATGAACAGTTTAACAGATGCACAGTTTAACAGATGCACAGTTTAACAGATGAACAGATGAACAGTTTAACAGATGAACAGTTTAACAGTTTAACAGATGAACAGTTTAACAGATGAACAGTTTAACAGATGAACAGTTTAACAGTTTAACAGATGAACAGTTTAACAGATGAACGGATGAACAGTTTAACAGATGAACAGATGAACAGTTTAACAGACAAACAGATGAACAGTTTAACAGATGAACAGTTCAACAGATGAACAGTTTAACAGACAAACAGATGAACAGTTTAACAGTTTAACAGATGAACAGTTTAACAGATGAACAGATGAACAGTTTAACAGTTCAACAGATGAACAGATGAACAGTTTAACAGTTCAACAGATGAACAGTTTAACAGTTTAACAGACAAACAGATGAACAGTTTAACAGATGAACAGTTTAACAGATGAACAGATGAACAGTTTAACAGATGAACAGTTTAACAGATGAACAGATGAACAGTTTAACAGATGAACAGTTTAACAGATGAACAGTTTAACAGATGAACAGATGAACAGTTTAACAGATGAACAGTTTAACAGACGAACAGATGAACAGTTTAACAGATGAACAGTTTAACAGATGAACAGTTTAACAGTTTAACAGATGAACAGTTTAACAGATGAACAGTTTAACAGATGAACAGTTTAACAGATGAACAGATGAACAGTTTAACAGATGAACAGATGAACAGTTTAACAGATGAACAGTTTAACAGACGAACAGTTTAACAGACAAACAGATGAACAGATGAACAGTTTAACAGATGAACAGTTTAACAGACAAACAGATGAACAGTTTAACAGATGAACAGTTTAACAGATGAACAGATGAACAGTTTAACAGATGAACAGTTTAACAGACAGACAGATGAACAGATGAACAGTTTAACAGATGAACAGTTTAACAGACAAACAGATGAACAGTTTAACAGATGAACAGTTTAACAGTTTAACAGATGAACAGTTTAACAGATGAACAGTTTAACAGTTTAACAGATGAACAGTTTAACAGATGAACAGATGAACAGTTTAACAGATGAACAGTTTAACAGATGAACAGTTTAACAGATGAACAGATGAACAGTTTAACAGATGAACAGTTTAACAGTTTAACAGATGAACAGTTTAACAGTTCAACAGATGAACAGTTTAACAGACAAACAGATGAACAGTTTAACAGACAAACAGATGAACAGTTCAACAGACAAACAGTTTAACAGATGAACAGTTTAACAGATGAACAGTTTAACAGACGAACAGTTTAACAGACAAACAGATGAACAGTTTAACAGACAAACAGATGAACAGTTTAACAGTTCAACAGTTTAACAGATGAACAGTTTAACAGATGAACAGTTTAACAGACGAACAGATGAACAGTTTAACAGACGAACAGATGAACAGTTTAACAGACGAACAGTTTAACAGACGAACAGATGAACAGTTTAACAGTTTAACAGATGAACAGTTTAACAGATGAACAGTTCAACAGATGAACAGATGAACAGTTTAACAGATGAACAGTTTAACAGACGAACAGTTTAACAGACGAACAGATGAACAGTTTAACAGACGAACAGATGAACAGTTTAACAGACGAACAGTTCAACAGATGAACAGATGAACAGTTTAACAGATGAACAGTTTAACAGACGAACAGTTTAACAGACGAACAGATGAACAGTTTAACAGTTTAACAGATGAACAGTTTAACAGATGAACAGTTCAACAGATGAACAGATGAACAGTTTGTTTTTAATCTGCTGGTTGTTTCTCCTCAGAAAACATCATCTCTCAGATGATTGGTGATGAACTGCTGGAGCAGCTGCAGCCTCACAGGAGAGTGAAGAGGAGGGAGAAAATTCTACCAGGTACAGCACTTATCACCGCATCAAACAGATCCTTCCATCCATCCATTATCTACCGCTTATCCTCATAGGGTCAGGGGGGCTGGAGTCTATCCCAGCTGTCTTAGGGTGAAAGACAGGGTACACCCTGGACAAGTGTCCAGTTCATCACAGGACACATAGAGACAGACAACCACTCACACTCACATTCACACCTACGCTCAATTTAAATTAACCAATTAACCTAATCCCCATGCATGTTTTTGGATGGTGGGAGGAAGCCGGAGTACCAGAGAGAACCCACACAGACATGAGGAGAACATGCAAACTCCACACAGAAAGGCCCCGGGCCGGGATTCGAACCCGGTACCTTCTTGCTGTGAGGCGACAGTGCTAACCACTACACCACTGTGCCGCCCTAAACAGATCCTGTATGTCTAAATATAAATATAAACACAAACACAGTATATGATGTATCTACACAGCTCAGCTGATGTATGAGAGCAGCAGAGCCTCCAGCATCATGAAGAGTTTTTACACTCTTCTTCCTCAGTGAAGTCTGTCAACTCTCAGACTGGTTCAGTAAAACAAAGAATTTACAAAACTTGGTCAACAAAAGGAGCTTGAATAAACAAGGAAGAGTTATGACAAGAGAACGAACTGAAAATGACTCTGAACTGCTCAAGGAGGAGACTAACTGACTTAACTATAAAGTGTCTGAGCTCTGAGAAAGGCTCTCCATAAATAAAATTTATTATTATTATTATTATTATCATTGTGTGTATCTTTATTTAACCATGCTTTGTATTGTTTTTTTGTTTGTGGATTGTATGTTTGAGTCTAAGTCGTCATAAATCAGTAAATAACCCTCAGAGTTGAGTCATCAGGGCAGATTAACAAACAGTCACTTGTTGTTTCCAGACCTTTCTTTGTAATAAAGTCTATCTGGAGCATTTTATTTCGATATTTCTCTCACTCTGTTTTGTGGTCAGACGGCTGCTCCAGTCACATGACGGCGGTGGCCGTCGGCGCTCTGGGAGGATACCTGAACTATTACCTGTCAGAACAGGACATCACCAAGAGGCCGCTCTCCTGAACACACCTGGATTTACTGAGCAGCAGGTAGAGACGCTTCACGGCTGGACTGTTCATTTAGCACAGGATATGAACCTGACTAAAGTGCTGATGATCACAGGTGACTTTAAAAAGTGATGCTGCTGCTCAGATACAGTCTGCTGATGAGGCACTTTTTCTTCATAAGCTTGTGAACATTTATCTTTTTTCTTTGTCAGCTTCTTCACGCTTTTCATGAGTCACAGTTTAAAGGAAAATCGCTTTGTTTTTCACTGAGTCTGATGTAAAATAATGTGACATTTTCAGGCTCATCTGCAGAGGAGAGAGGTCAGAATTTAACCTGGAGTATCGATGTCTGTAACTGAAAGTCTGGACGATTGATCCAAACCTCTCAAAGTTTTAATCTTTAAACTAGTTTTTAATCTTCTTTCACATTTATGTTTTAATGAGCTCAGACAATAGTCATGTTTTTTTTTCTCGTAGATTCAGAGCAGAATGAAGAATTTAGGTGAAAAAGATCTTATTGTGGAAGGTGAACAGGAAACGATGCAAAGGTGTGAGGTGATGAGTTTGACCTTCTGTAGTTTTGCCAAGGTCGTTTCTGCAGAATCTGTAAAAGCAGTAATTAGCTGATGATATCAGCAGTAAAAAATCGAATAAATATTTACTGTAGCTGTAAAAAAAAAATCACTATAATCTTTTTATTTCAAAAATATCATCTTTATTTTACATTTTATCTGGTGAATATAAAGGAGACGGCTGAACTGTGAACCTTATCATGTATTTCATGTCAGGAAAAAGTACTCTGCTGTACTGAAGTAGTACTGACAGTAAATGTACTTCATCTTCTGAGTACATTAAAGTCTGGAAGAGTCTGAGGAGCGAAGAGGCCGTGAAGTGAGAAAGATCACAAACTGGTTCTGTGAGATCTGGTGGAGCCAGCTCTCCTTCAAAATAAAAGCTTCCCCCTGGGTTTGTGTGTGTGTGTGTGTGTGAGGAAGTTCCCAGGAATTTAAAGCTTTCCCAGCAGGCCTTGTTCTACCTCTACCTGATGATGACATCACTTGTTCCAGCCGACGACCTCGTAGAAAAGCGCCTTGAGCAGCCGAGCCTCGTAGGTGACGGTGTTCTTTCCGATGTGGATGCGTGTTTCCTCCAGAGGCTGCTCGATGAGGGCAGGAACCTCCTTCCCGTACGCTGCAGGAGAGACCAGTCAAGTCAGGGTTCATCCTCTGGAGAGCAGGAGTGAGTGGAGGTCTGGGCCACCAGAGGTTTATGAATAGAAGCATGAGGAGTGATCCTCTGCAGATCACATTCATACTTAAGAAAAGACCTCATATGGAGAAAAAATTAATTCACAGGTTGGTAACTTTAACAGATTCACTGATTACCAGAATATTTTAATGTTTCTGTAATGGTTAATCCACCAGTATGTACAAGATCTTTAATCAAAATGAAATATTTAATGATAAATCATAATTATTGTTGCTGTTTTAAAAATATCATTTTTTGACTGAGATGTTAAATTCTTCAGTTATTTCCTGTCATTCCTGTTGTAGTGGCTGTTTTTTTTTTTACTCTGGATTCACTTGAGATCTTAACATTTGGGTCGAAAAAGGTGAATTCAGTTTAAATTCCTCACTCCTGTTCAGAATGGTGAAGAGTAGTGAACTCAGTGAGGAAGAAAGAGTTAAAGTTAAAGTGAAGGAGATGATGCTGGAGGCTCTCTGAGGCTCTTCATATATCAGTTAAATACTGGATATAAAAGCAGATTACTACAGTTAATAGTATGTTTTATCAGCTTAAACTTTCACTGACGGTGACTGATTTATTAATGTTTCCAGCTGAAGAGAGAATCCCTTACAAAGGTTTTAAGTATTTCTACAGGGCTCCATACATGACTTACTAACTATGGTTTCAGTGTATTCTGAGGGATAGCACTGCAGAGGATCATGGGAGATGATCACAAACAGGATGTGAACAGAAACCTTTAATGTGAAGGGGATGCTGCAGGTGTGTGTGTGTGTGTGTGTGTTGCTCACTCTCGCAGTGCTCCAGGAACTGGATACACTCCTGGACCACGGCGTCCCTCAGCATGACCATGTGTTTGGACATGTTCTCCAGCAGAGACAGGAAGCAGCGCTTGGCGTAGAACCATGTGTCCGTCCCCAGCTAGACAAGAACACACAGAGAGACACTGAGAGGCAGCAGGAAGTCTTCTTCTTCTGACTCAAAGCTTCTTTACTCTGGACAAACAGTCATGATGTGTGAGGCTCTTTGCATCAGTGTCTACTGTGACATCTGGAAAAGAAATTACACGAATAAAGCAATAAAGTGAATTATCCCTTTAACACCTGGCGAAACATCACACATCACATCACTTTAGATTATCGTAATATCGTGTTTGTGACACTGGAATAAAATCCAACATTCAACATGGAGTCAGTACAGTAATCTACCTGAAGCCTCTTTGGTCCCTGTGGTAAAAAAAAACACCTGTATACAGTTTTCATTTTATGGACGATTTTGCACATTTAGAGACAAAAATAATACTTGTCAAATTCAACTTGAAAACACAAAAGTCTGTTATTCATATTCACTCACGTATTTTTTAACCAAATAAAACTCTAAAAATCAAATTCTGTTTGTGTTTTTTTGTCATTTTAGCTATTATTACACTCTTATAACAGGCAATAAACTGTAAATATGACTCAGATTCGGGTCCTGACCAGTAAAACCGATCCTGACTCAGATTCGGGTCCTGACCAGTAAAACCGATCCTGACTCAGATTCGGGTCCTGACCAGTAAAACCGATCCTGACTCAGATTCGGGTCCTGACCAGTAAAACCGATCCCGACTCAGATTCGGGTCGTGGGCTTCACCTTCCTCAGCTCCTCTCTGCTTTGCCTCCTGTGTGAATGAGACTGTTGAGAGGAGGAGGAGGAGATGAGGTCTTGTGGTCTCAGCTGGATCTTAGTGGACTCAGCTGCTGTTTGGACTGGATGAGATCAAACAGAGTCCTGGAGGGCTCTGGGCTTGTTTTCTTTCTTCTCCTCTTTCTGTTGAAATATTTTTCTTTCTTTCTTCAGATTTCTCAGAAATGTTCACTAGAGTTGGTATGGTAATACCAGTAATATTAGTAATATTAGTAATATCAGTAATATTAGTAATATTAGTAATATCAGTAATATCAGTAATAATAGTAATATTAGTAATATCAGTGATATCAGTAATATTAGTAATATCAGTAATACCAGTAATATTAGTAATATCAGTAATATTAGTAATAACAGTGATAATAAAAGTCAGTGGAGCTCCAGCAGTGATCATGACTGGTATCCAGACGTTTTGCATCTTTTTGTTTCTTTGATCATAAAGGAACCCTGGAGAACTGAGCTCAAAGCACCTGTCGGTGTTTGCTGACACTTATTTTACGGATCAATTGAAATGATTATTGATGAAATCAGGTAGAAAAAGCCTGTGGAGACAACTGACTCTGCTTAAACTCTGAGTGTCATGCCTTGTTTTTGGTTCAAAATCTGATATTTGTCCTTAGAAAATAAAAGCCAAAGCACAACCTTAAAAACATCTGTGGATGTCAGACACTGCAGGTATAAAGAAAGAAAGATCAAGGTCACTGTGACCTTGTGTTCCTCCAAAAACTTTGATTGATTGAACTTATAATACACTTATAATGCACTTTTTGGGCAATAACTCAAGAACCCATGTGACAATTTTGACAATTTCACTCAAATGTCTGACACGTGGTGACATTTTGAACACAGAAGGACGTGAACGGCACCTTAAAATAAAATCATCATAAACATGTTTGGATGTTTTCTAGCTGACTAGAAATCAAAAGTAACTCACTTCTTCTGCCCTAAAAATATCAAACGAGGTCATCAAACATACGATTCTCTCTGTATTTGTTCCATATTTTGCTCATGCTGCTACATGCTTTATTTTTTCTCATTTATTTGCTGTTTCGTCAGGGCTCTGATGGCCTGTTAGTGGAGAGTTTTCAGACAGATCTCTCTTAACTGACCTTCTTGTTGTAAGGCTCCAGGCTCTTGATCACACGAGAGATGCCAAAGTCGTAGTTTCCTTTGGCGCAGTACAGCGTCCTGAGGAAAAAACAAAACAAAACAAGAAAAATCACATTCACTAAATTACAATAAAGTCTGAGACATCAGTGTTTATTATTATATATATTTACACGAGGGACATTCTGAAATAGAATATTTTTATTGATCCCCCACTGGAAGAAATCCACTGGTTTCAGCAGCATAAATAAGTTATAAGTAAGAAAAAAATCAATAAAAACAATAATAAAATAAGTAATAATAATTGTAAATATTTACACTAAGTAGTCATAATAAATACAAAAATATGTAATGAAGCCAAAATAAATTGAATTCAATAAACTGTTAAAACTTAACTTTAATTATTATTAAAACTTAACTTTAATTATTACTTATTTTATTATTTCATAATTGTTCTTTTCTTACTTATAACTTGTTTACTGTACTTAAATTAAATTAGACATATTTTTTTTCTGGAACAAAATAAAAATAACCTGCAATTAACCAGGATGAATCCTATTTTACTACAAGTTTTAGCAATTTATTGAATTAATTCACAATTTATTTGGCTTCATCACATATTTTGTTTGTATTTATAGCGAGTACTATGTATTTAATAATACCTGTACATAACTACATAGCAGTATGCACTTTATAGTGACGATGTTGTTAATTTTAATAACAGAAAAAACCTTCAAGCACTCAGTCACACATGCTGATGTTCTCCTGCATGTTGATGTGGTGAAGCAGAAATAAAATCAGATTTTATGCTGCTCTGCTCTGCTGCGGAGTCCTGCAGCAGGAACTCACCCGATCACCAGGTTGACGATGCAGAGGTGGAAGACCTTCTTGTCGGGGTCGTCGTAGGAAATCTGCTCCTCCTCTTTCTCGATCTTCCTCATCAGCTCTTCAGCCTGATGGACGACAGGAAGAGGAAACGTTATAAACGCATCACCCGTATATGAACAGTTAACAGTTACAGCTGATCAAACATGGAAAATAACGAACCAAACTAAAGGAGGAAAAAAGTGACAAACAATGAAAGAGATTTATTTAGTTCAGTTTGAACTATTACAGGGTTCTTTCACCTTTCTAAAAGTCAAATTTAAGCCTTTTGAAGACCTCAACAAATATCATTTAAGACCCAAAAATGTCATAACGATTTCTTTGGTAAAAAATAGTCCATTTCTCGTCGGGCCTGAGTTTTTGAGGCTGATGCTGATATTGATATTTAGTAGGGAAAAAAAAAAAATCCAATAACAGATTAATCTCAGATAATATTTTTTTATGATTTTTTCAGCCCTTAAACACTTATTAATGATATAAATTGAAGGCATAACACTTAACATGTTTCTACAACTTTAATTTCCAACTTTCAAGAACAAAGAAGTGAACTTTGTGAAGAAAATAAAGTGCAAAATTGCAGTAAATCTCTGAATGCTGTGTTTTCCTATTGGCATTAAACACACCATCTGAAACTTTAATACCTACAGTAAATTTAAGTCAATTTAAGACCTTAATTACCCAGTTTTTAATTTAAGACATTTTAAGACTTTTTTTAAGGAACCCTGTGATTATTTGCTCAAATAAAGTTAGAGAGAGTATTTCTCTGAAGTATTTAAAGTATCACAGAAGTATTCAGATCCTGTCACTCAGTGAAGCCCTGCGTTCAAAATGTAGTACTGAAGTACTACCAGCAAAAAATACTTCAAGTATTTAAATTAAAAGTAGTCGGCATGCAGAGAGGAGCAGTATATTTACTTTATATACCAACATTTTTCTGCAGGAGTTAGAAGGCAAACATTGTTGTCACTGAGCAAATAATTAATATAATAATATATATACTGATAAAATGAACATGCTGCAACATGCACTTCATTACAAATTTATTTTATCATTTAATATGTCATTTTGCATATATTTATCTATTGTATTATTATTATTACTTTTTTTTTTTTTAATTATTATAATATTATTTTTCAAGAGGCCCAGCTGGTGCATTAATGTGTAAGCACTCCAGCATTTTAATCTTATTAATGTGTAGTTTATTATGATGATTTATCATGTTGCCTCAGAAATATACTGAAGCAAAAGTGCAGTCAAAGAAAATAAACAATATATAATACTAATGAAATACAAAAATATAATAACAAAATAATATAAATATATTACAATTTATTTTCATATATATTCCCATAATTTGAATTTGCTTCTGAAGCCATGATATAAGAAAATTCTGTGCTGTGTCAGGCTGTGATATTTCTGTGTTATTTTTCAGTGTAGAGCACATAGTTTCTGCTCTTTAAAAGTACGCTCGGCTCTTTGGACAGTACCTCCTCGTTCTGGCTGGTCAGGATGTAGGACACACACAGGTTGGCCAGGACCACAGCGCTCACATTCAGGATCTACGAGAGAGCAAACACACTTTTTGACTCCTTTTACAGAATATTTCTGACCTTTTTAGGAACCGGCATCAGTCACATTGGTGGATTGACATGTGAAGACTATTCCGTGGTGTGAGGAAACACTGCTAAAAGTTTATCGTGACTTAATTTCCTGAAACGGGAGTCAAAGCGACACGAACACCACGGCAAACAACCCACCAAAATAAAAGCAGAGAATGAGTGGAACAGACGTCATGCATGTGGAGACACTGCAGAGGAATAAACACAGAGCTGCTGCTCTCTACTGTTACCGAAGGTTTGCATCTGCAGGGACACTCCTGAATGTTACACTGCTCCACCTGGACAGAGAGGCACAATGTGAACGCTCAGTCCTGACCTCACACCTGCGGCAGGTCACACTCCCGTTTCCCTGACGACTCACGCTGTCGTAGTGCTTCTTGACGATGGGCTCGTAGAAGTTGATGGCCTCCTTGTATTTGTTTTGCATGAAGAGCACGTGGGCCACGTTCAGCTTCCACGTGTCGTCCTCGTTGCAGACCTCCACCGACTTGCGGAAGATCTTCTCCACCATCTGGAAGTTCTCCCGGTTCCAGTAGATCTTAGCCTGGGCCATCAGGACCACGATGTACCTAGGAACAGGACCAATGACAAGGTGAACAGTTTTAGCACTAATTTAACATTAAAACATTTATCTAAGTTGCATCTAGATAAGTTTCTAAGTATCTAAGTTTCCTTTTTTAATTTGACCCATTTTTCTGCTTATTCTACTTGTTTACTGATGTCACTGCTTCTTACTTTTTATATTATTGTGATGCTGCTGGAGCTCTGCAGATTTGACAGTTTGTAGGATGAATGAAGGATTATTTTATCTGATCTTATCTGAACTACAGGTTGACAGAAGTTGTGTGTGAAATAAAACTAATCAAAACAAAAGAATGGTTAGAAATCTGGTTAGTATTAAAAGTGTCTATTGATCAGGTGTGAACAGGTGAGCACTTCTTCAAAATATTTTTAAAGATTCAAATATAAGATATTGATGGGCTTGGATCTGCTGAGTGTGTTTGAGTGTTTGCATCCTCACTTCTCCTGCATCAGGTCGTAGTCCTGCACAAATTTCTTCTGAGTTTCATTGTCTTGAGTCAGACGAGCCTCCTGCAGCTTAGAGAGGACGGACAGACAGTCAGCTGATGAACATACATTAATAAAAAAAACATTAGCCAATGATTTTTTTCTGTGTAGTTTTTTTTTTTTAACTTCCACTGTATTAGAGGGAGGGAAGAAATCAGAAGAAAGACATGTCAAAACCTGGACTAATAAAACTCTTTTCTACCGTCTCCATCTCAGGTTCTCTGGCGACTAATAATCCACATTTTTTGTGCTTTTATGTACAAACATAAAAACCACGTGGAGAGCATCTGGTGAGAACGAAGCTGCTGCAATTTATCAGTATTTTTTATTGTTATTTTTTGTCTTACTTCAATTTGTTTTTTTTTTTATTTTATTGTATCTATTTATTTATTTTACTTAAATATTAAATCAAATAAATAAATTATAATAAACTGTTTTATTTGTGAATAAATATAATTAATGACACGTTTAAAAGTTTTCTGAATCTCTTGATTTACAGAATATGATTTTAAATTGTCAAAGGAATTACATGTTCAGTCAAAGGCTGTGATGAGGTGTAAATAATATCAAAAGATTTTTTTTGAGTGCAAGTAATAATAATGGTCCAAAATGACAAGTGACATATTCCTTTGTTTTGAGTAAATAGCCTTCAGATTTTCTTGGAAGAGGACCTCAAACCCAGTATCTCCTGGTATCTTTTATCTAGAGTAGAAATTCAGAATATAACACAGGTCAGCATGTGGATAAAGGGGGTATAAGGACTTATTTTGATCCAGTTCAAGCATTGTTTAAGTGTGAAACACAATCTGCTTAAACTTCTGTACTTCAGGATCCAGGTAAGAATAAGAAGAAATAAGTAACAGATAAACTCATTTTAATTACATAAATATATACTAAAAAAGGAGGAGGTGAACTACCTGTTTGCCCAGCTTTCGCAGCTGCTCCGTCAGTTTTCCGTTCATCTCGTCAAACTTCCTGAAAGCCTGAAAAGTTTTATTCATGGATGAAAACACACAACAGAACATGAGTCCTTTTACATTTTAAATGATGAACTTGAGGCAAAGATTTTTCAGACAAAAGCTGAATGGACATTAAGAATTAAAGCTCTGTGTAATTCTTTCACCAGCTTAGTCAAAATGTCACCTTCAAAGGTTGTTTTACATAAAAAAAAACTTGTCAGTGTGCTGATTGATCCCTGTACCTTTATTCCACACTAAGTAATTATAACTGTGTAAAAGTGACTGGCAGAGAATTCCTAACTAATAATAATAATAATAATAACAAAAAATATTTCTTACTCAGCAAAATAATTTATTGTCATGTAAAAAAAGGACAGTAGGGTGTATATTCAATGTATTACTGGTAGATGGAGTTTGTAATGAACTGCTGAGGATTTTATAAACTTAATATGATCAATATCAGTTTAAGTGAAAGTTACATTTAGAGTCAACCCTTTCTGTCAGGAAGTGAAGCTGTTATTTATGCTCTCATCAAAGCCACCAGACTCCATTCATAAAATCACTTATTGTACAGGGTACTTTTAAGAATGTCATA
The DNA here is from genome assembly GCA_029721515.1 of Synanceia verrucosa. Taxonomy (NCBI): domain Eukaryota; kingdom Metazoa; phylum Chordata; class Actinopteri; order Perciformes; family Synanceiidae; genus Synanceia; species Synanceia verrucosa. Next base: position 24,980,460 of record CM056563.1, on the reverse strand, counting down.
GCAATTTCTTTAGTAGAAAACAGGATTATATATTAAATATAATGTTATTGTAGGGTCGATGCCGATATTGATATTTAACAGGAAAAAAATCTGATAACCGATTAATCTCCGATAATAATTTTTAATTATTTTTTTTCAGCCCTTTAACACTTGCAACAACGATATAAATTGAAGGCATAACACTTTTTCTCTACAACTTTAATTTCACAACTTTCAAAAACAAAGAAGTGAACTTTGTGAAGAAAATAAATAACAATGGCTTTGTAGAGAGGACAGATAATGGCTTCAGTTCCTCAGTAAACAGGAAAAGAGTGTAAAAACAAAGAGCTGAAAGATGCTAAAACTCTGAGGAGGGTTGGTGTGAATTCACACACAGCCATCGAACACGTTGTTTAACGTGGTGTTAATGAAAAAAAATGTGTTTCGTACCTCCTCTGGTGCTGTCTGACATGTCAACAAGGCATCCAGAAACTCATACATGTACTGGAAAGAATAAGAACAGCAGCTTTACTAAACAGAACATTAAGAGTTCCTGCAGTGTGGCTGAGAAACTGAAATATACAGAAACTCACTGGTGAGAGGAACTTGTAGGTTAGATGGGCGTTTTCTGCAAGGACATCAGCTGCCAGGTCAAAGTACTGAAACAGAGAGAGTCCAGCAGTGACATTAATACCATTTTAATGACAGACCCACACCTCTCTCTGAGCCACATGAGTCCAAATCCCTTTAAAAACAGCTCCTCTCCCCTGCATGGACCCTGTCCAGCCTGCCATAAGGTGGAAAACACTGACACAGTCCATTAGTGGAGCAGAGGGGAGTCATGTTTTTTAACGGTAATCCTCTGTCTGGTGAAGAGAGCTCAGTCTAACATCATTCAGTATGAACAGGGTTATCATGAGGAGCTGTTGAGTTAATTCTCTAGAAACGGGTTTCTTTTCGCTGCAGAAAAAAGGACAGTAGGATCTATAGTCAGTGTTTTGTTGTGGATGGATTTCAGAATCCATATCAGGCTAACTGAAGTCTATATTTAGGGTATTTTCACAGCTTTACCCTACTCGTAGTCTGTCCTTTCTGTCAGGAAACTTCTCTCTTCAAAGCCCCCAGACTCCATTGGAAAAAACTGTAATTTTACCTCATAGAACAGATGTTACTTGCTGGTCTGTCTCCGCCTCAATAGGTTAATTTGTTTTATTGTGTGACCTCAGTGTTTTTAAGGGTTCGTTCAGACTCACTAAAGTCACACTACAAACTAACTACCAGATGGAGGCAGAGGTGGAGCAGCGACTCCTGTGTTCTCAGGGGCAAAATTACTGTTTTTGTGAATAGAGTTTGGTAGCTTCAAGCCAGTTTTCTTTGTATAACCCAATACAACAAATCACAAATTTGCCTCAAATGGCTTTACAAGCTGTACAGGATACACATTGACACTAATATTAGATTCTTTAATTAATTCCTTTAATTTTGTGAATTTCTCTGTGAGATAAATCATCTATCTAGCTATCTATCTGGACGCTGAAGAGCAGCTGTCTGTGTTTCAGTGTGAAATGTTTATCTTGTGCAGACCCGATGTGGCTCATCCTCATGTTTAAACACAGAGCAAACTTAAGGGAGTAAACATCCACAGGCTGGATGTTAAAGGTCTGCAGTCCTTTAAAGCTCCAGGACTTTGTGTACCTCATGTTTGCAGTAGAGCAGCAGCAGGTTTGCAAAGGTGACGGGGGGGAAGGAAGGCTGCTGCAGCAGGAAGGCCAGTTTCTCAAAACCCTCTGACGGCTTGGTGTCCATGTTCAGCAGAGCCTGGTTATGGAGAGTCACTGGGTCCAGCTCCTGACAAAACACACACATCACCGTGTTTAATAAAGGGTAAACTATTCTATATAGGACAAAGGCAGGTCTGGATCTTTAGGTTGTTTAAACCAGGGGTGGGCAATTAAATTCCCCAAAGAGACAAATGAGAAACCAAAACTGTTGTGGAGGGTCGGACCAAAAAACTGAACTCAATATTATTATATTATTACAAACTTTGTTTCTCCATAAGAGGCGGTAAACTGTGTGGCTTCAGTAGGCTGTGAGGAGGAAATATGCCAAACATCATGTCACTACTTAATCACCATTCATAGAAACTAGTTTAAATATGAGCATGTTCCTGCAGGATTTCAAAGACCATCATTAGATTAACTTAAAACAAAAAAAATAACAGTGTTAAGTCTGCTAATAAGAGATAATCACAGTGAGCTTTCCTGCACAAACTACTCAGCTGCTTCACCTTTGACTTGAAGTCAGTGTTTTTTTGTGAGCTAACTGTAGCCTTCAAAATAAAAGCAACGCTCAGATTTATTGTGTGCACAATGAAAACTCCTTCATGTTTGATTCTTGACCCCTCACACTGACTGATGCAGGAGAGCCACAGGGCTGGATGAAGCTCTGGTCTCTACTGCAGTAAGTGATGAATCCCACCAGGGGGCACTAGTTGTACACCTCTCCCAGGGTTAAAGGACCGGCATGACTGAGTTACAGACTGGACCAAGGACAGAGTCCCATCTGTACATCAGTTTTAATGATCAAACTATCATCGTTAGCTCTGTGTAAGCCTTCACACCGACAGTACGTCTCTCCTCTGATATTCTATTAATCTCCCCAGGCTGCTGGCAGGGCAGGTCCAGGCACCACTAATTCAGATCATATCACAATAATGAAAGTGCTGCACAGACAGAGTGGAGAAGGAGTGACTGGGTGGTGAGAGTTACCTCCTCTGAGCGGGGGGGCATGTCCGTCAAAGCCTCCTGAGCTCCTTTAACTGCAGGAAAACACAGGTAGCTTTAGTCTGCAGCAGCGTTTCTCCAACTGACCTGACTCAAGGTCAGAGACACAAAACATATTGCACATAACATGTCCCATAATGCTCTGCAGCTGAGTGCAATTTGCACTTTTACTGTCTGATACTGTCTGATTACAACAATGGCAAAATTTAAAAAAGAACAAGAAAAATGAAATGTTCAGACGTGACCTACAGGTTTTCTTCAAAACTCCACAGAGACAAATGTTATTAGGAATTTAATATCTCAGTGGGTAAAAGAAGAAACTACAGTTACGCCTCCAGTCACCAGTTAACATCTGCCCAAAATGTCATCACTTCATCATTTTCTCCTGTCAGGCATTTGTGTGAAATTGGCATAATTAACATATTAATTATTGAGTTATGCTACAGTAAAGGTGTGTTTTTTTGAGGTCACAGCGACCTTTGAGCACCAAATCTAATCAGTTAATCCTGGAGTCCAAAGTGGAAATTTTATGGGACCTCGCAGCATTCCTGAGATACTGCATTCATAAGAAAGAGACAGATGGACTGACGTCACGTCCAGACAGACTACCTGAAAACATGAAGTGTTTTGGAGACATAAAACTATCATTCAATGCTGCTGTGATGCGTGGAAAGTCTGAACACGCTCAGTTAGACCTGATCTTTGTGAACTTTGAAAGGAGCAGAGTTTGTGCCAAATGTGACAAAAAAATATTAACAAATATAAAAGATGAGCAAACAGCTGAGGAGCAGTGAGATGCTATTTGCTCGACAGCACAACTAAACGTGGACTTGAGCCCCTGCAGGTGCTCTGAGAGTCATGCAGTTTTAGTCTTATTTGTGCAGAATTAGCGACCGTGAAAGCTGCTCAATCCTTTTGTGAATCCTTGAGGCCTGACAAATGTGTTGACAGCTGATTTCATGAGTATCTGACACCCTCCACTGTTTACATCCATGATGGGCAGCCTGCAGTCTTCCTCTTCCTTGCCTTGTAAAAAACATCTCTCCTTATCACTAGCAGTGGTGAAAAAAAACTCCACAGAGAATGTTTACGTTAATAGAATAAATAATATAATAAATCAAGTCACAAAAAAGGAAGACTGGCTTCAGGTTGAATCCCTGCTGTGTTAAGTCACAGACTCACTTCTATAACAGTGAAACAGGTTGTTTAGTGACTATAAAGCTCTCTCATCTCCCTGCATCAGTCACACCTGAAGTTTCAGACAGCTTCTTACGGTTCTTCCTCTGGTATTCGATGGCAGCTTTGAGGTTGAAGGCTTCGATCAGGGCGGTCTGATGCAGCACCAGAGTGTTACCCACGCTGTGGACGTCGATGCCCTCGGTCGTCATCCCGACGCTCAGCTCTGAAAAACCCAGAAAGAACATAACCTTAGGTCAAACAGACTGCTGTAAGACTCACTAAAGAAGAGAGAGTGTGTTTGCTGAATTCAGATTTTGTTTCCAGAGTGATGCTGTTTTACCTGGATGCTCCTTGATGCCTCGCTCAATGATCTCTCCGATGTATTTCAGGGCCTGATCGTAGTCCTTCAGGCTGTAGTAACACAGGGCGATGTTGTAGGACAGCGCTGAGAAAGAGGAGAGACAGAAGATAAAGAGACGGCCTCTAAAAGGTGCCTGAAGGGATGAGTTTTAACCCAGTAATGATCTGATAACCAACCAAAACTTTCCTTAAATATGTGATATAAATATATATTTTTTGACTGAGATGTTAAATTCTTCAGTTATTTCCTGTCATTGCTGAACAGAAAAATGTCTTTTAGTGGTTGTTTGTTGTTGTGGATTCACTTCTGACTTCTCTGTGAATTCCAGTGTTCAAAATAGTGAAGAGTAGTGAACCCAGTGAGGAAGAAAGAGTCCAGTTAAAGTGAAGGAGATGATGCTGCTGCTCTGATATATTAATTAAGAACTGTGCGTCATATAATTTTCCTTTGCTTCTACCAGCTTGTTTTCCACCAACGTTGGGATGGGCTGCTCTGATTAATCACTATGAAATGAACATATGATGTAATCAAATCAATCACAGTCACGTCATGTGAATCAGATCACAAAGCATTTTGTTTTTCGATAGATTCTGCTTAATGTGGCGCGTCTGCTCTTTTCGTCCTAGAAAAGTTAATATGATCAAAATCACTGCAGGTGTGAAGGAACGTTTGCACAGCTGCTGTTTGTCATGATGGCATGAAAATGTGCAGTATCATGTAAGGAGAGCCACTGCAGGTGTTTCTGATAACTACCTGGCATGTATCCCAGCACTTGCATGGCAGACGTGAACTTCTTGCAGGCCTCTTCATGCTTGCCGTCCTGGTAAAGCAGGCAGCCCATGTTGTAGATGTAGTCTGGGTCCTCCTGGGGCAGCTGATCCAGCAGTGACTGTGCAGTGAGCAGCAAATGAATGGACTGCACACAGTGATGATTCAAACTGAACCAAACAGTATAATCTGTATGCATTAACAGGGAATGTGAGCGAGCTTGTCACCTTGGCAGCAGAGTAATCTTCCTCACAGTATTTGATACAGGCCTGCAGCTTGACCATCTGCCAGACAGATAGAGAGAGAGAGAGGACAAACTACAGGTAAAGGTAAAGCTAAGTGCTGGTTTGACTTTGGGGGAACAAATTATCAACAACAGACTCTGATCCAAATATCCATAATTCATTTTCATGATCCTGAGATTGTTTTTCCACAAGTAATTCACACATTTTCACCTGGGAATTATTTAATATTTCCACCTGATCCCTCACCTTGATAACATGGAGCATTATTATTTGACTTTCTGGTGCTAAAAATGTGCATTTAACTGCATTTATAGCCCATATGCATTTGTTAGAGCACTTCTGTTAAACGACAGCTCCCAGGGATGGAAAGTGTTTAACAGATGGAAGGAACTGAGAGAAAAATGTCCATGTAAATAAGGTGGTGGAGTTGTTCATAAATCGTAAATTTTAAGGAGTGATGGAACACTGTGAGCAGAGCAGGTCTTAGCAGAGCTGCTAAAAAGTTGGAAAATCACGTCACCTTGATGTGACTGCTGGGGTTGTCGAGCACAAAGGAGGCCTTCGTGGCCTCAGGATAAGCACCAGCTTTGTAAAGGGACTGGGCGTAGTACACTTTGTACTCCTCCACCTCCGGGTGAAGCTGGGTGAGCTGCTCGTAGCACTCTGCAGAGTTGCTGAAGTCCTGGATGTGATAGTAGCAGTAACCCAGCAGAGACAGCGCTGCCCTCGACTGTGACACAAAAGAAAGAGGGAAACGGACCGTCATGTCAACAACATGAGGCAACAACATTAACACCAAACTGAGACACAAGAACACTGAAAAATAGATCATTATGTCTGCCAGTGGAACAGCACAAAATGTGCTTTTATAAATCATATATCAGTGATAAATATGAATCAGTGTAACACATTTATTGTTAAGTGGCTGTTTTTCTATTAAAGACTAAATCACATCATTAACACCAGAGCTGCATTTAAAGACGATCTTTTATTGTCAATTCATTTGGCAATTAGTTTCGAATTTGATTGATTGATTAATCATTTGGTCTGATAAATATCAGATTATAAATTGTAGTGACAAATTACAATTTCCTGAAGACTGACCTCTAGAATTAAAAGAAGCTTCATTTTCTGTTGATTAAATGAGCATCTCATCGTCTAAATTTAAGACAATTCAATTACATTTTGACCTAATAATTGTAATAAAATACTTCACATATTGTATATGTTTAAAATGAACACTACGCCAGACACTCACCTTCATGTGTTTCTGAAGTTGGCCGTTTAGGATGTGAATAGCTTCTACATACTGTCCGTCTTTGATCTAAAAGACAGACAATGTGATGGAATTCATGATAAATGATCATTATTAACATTAGCAGGGAAACCACCGACACAAATTGTTTAAAATGATGTTGTTATAAAGTGAAATACTGACTCTAATTCACCGGATTTCATTTAAACGAACGGACGTTATGTTGAACTGCAGCACTGTATCTAGCAATATTAGAGACAATGTTAACGGACCCTAACGGACAATAACACTGCAAAAGTTAAAGTTTTATTAAATTGTTCAGTGGTTGTTGTTTTATTTGTATGCTGAATTTAAGAGCAACCCATTGCAATTCTAAAAAAGTGTTATGAGTCGAGGGCATGTTTTCTACTTAGCTAGAAACACTAACATGGATGTTTTTAGAATGGAGTTCAGTCTGCGTTGACTGGATCGACGCTAGCTTACCACTAAGCTAGGAAGCTAACTTCAACTAAAACAATAGCATTCTCACCAGTTTGTAGATTGTAGCCGTGTACTCGCCATCTTTTATAGCTGCCATGGCTTCAAACGAGCTGTTCAAGCGACAATAAATTACTTGTAACTTTGTATGTTCGCAAAATGAAGCATCTGAAAGAAAGCATCGAGCTAGCCTCTGTTTAGCGGACGGGCGGATGGCTTGAGCTGTTACTTAGCAACGTGACGGACCGGAAACAGAATATTTGATTGACGTCTCTTACAGCCAATCATATAAGAGGATGAAGTCAAACTGCCCAACCTTCCATTTTTTCCACACAAACCTTTATTAAATTGTTGCGCACAGACAGAGAACCCACTACTACATGTAAAATCATTTCCCTATAATGTTAATTCATGCAAATTTATTTTTTAATGTTATTCAGGTTAGTCTCTTTTCATTCCACCAGTTTTAAATTAAATTTTAAATTTAAAGCAGATTATTATTCATTTGGGTTGAAGAGCTGAATTTGAAAGTGATTTTAAAGAAGGAGTTCAAGTGATAATTTATTTTTAAATTTATCCACTTAATTAATCTTAAATTTGGCATACTTTTTTTTTAATGTAGGTCAGTCTTTTTTTCATTCCACCATTTTTTTTATTATTATTTTTTCTTTTTATAATTTGTTCCTATTATTTTACTTTATAAAGACAAGCAGGGTCAGTTATGTCTAGCACTTCCATCTGATTGAGCTCAAATCAAAAGCCAGAAAAATAAAAACGTTTATATATATATATACAGTATATATATATATATATATATATATATATATATATATATATATATATATATATATATATATGTATATATTGAATTGATTCTTGGTTGTTTATATTCCTTTCTTTCTTTCTTTCTGAATGCAGAGCACAAGCACAGGCTGGTAAAACACACCAGTGATCTCATTTTTGGATGCAGGACGTGATTGTGACGCGGCTCAGGAAATAAAACACACATAGAAACACACACAAAAACACATGAACAAACACACAGTCGGTGGTCAGGGCAGATGAAGCTGACCAAAGTGCTGGAGCTTCGCCTCAAACCAAAACCACACTGAGCCGACCACCAGGCCTCCATAATGAAGGAGGAAAGGGTGGATGCTGTGTGTGTGTGTGTGTGTGTGTGTGTGTGTGTATGCCTGTGCATGCATGCTTGTGTGCAGCTGGGTGTGTGTTTTCTGTCTTTACTTCTTGCCTTGTGCTGGGACTGCAGGGAAGCTTTGCAGAGGAGCTGCGGGTCAAACAGGTATTCTGTCCAACAGGTAGGGATCAAACTGACCTCTGGTTTGTTTCAGCCTGACAGAAGATGGTACATGACATGTATTTATGATTTCTGCTTGATTTTCTGGATGTTTCTTGACTTCATTTTAATTGCAAGCATAACAAACAAATTGAAACAAAATCAAAGTTCTCAGCAAATAAAATGTCATCACATATTTCTCTGCATGCACTGCAGCTGATCTGGAATGAAACATGACTCTGTTATATAAGAGAAATGCATGTTTGAGACGAAACCAAGTGGGACTTTTTTTAATATTGAGCATAGATTTGAGTGAGGCATCTGCTGTTTAAATATTGAATGAATCCAGGAAATTCTGCAGTCCTTCCGTGTGCCTTCTTTCACCGCGGGGCCAAACTGATTTCATGGTTGCCAGATTGAGTCCGGTTAGAGCTGATGACAGTTTTTGGCTGCTTGAAAAAAGAAAAAGAACATGTTTTACCTTTGAGAAAAGCAGCACTGTACACATGTGCATGCTGATGGTTGTTTATTTCAGTTCTTGGTTTTAGTCTGACACCATCGTCATCTCAGTGAAGGTGTGTTGAAGACTCTCGGCGTGTCTCTGCAGATCTCCTCTGTCAGTTTGGTTTTGTTTTATCTGACGGCTGCTTGGATTCGTTCCTTAATGAGAGCCGAAGGCAGGAAAGTTTGGCCTCAGGGCTTCTCCTCCCGTTCCACCCTCTGACTCACAAGTTCACCCTCACAAAAGTCAGATTTCTTTTTTCTCTGCTTTATCAGGGTTGGTGGAAAAGCCTCACAGGGTTCAACAGCTAGAGTTAAAGCAGTGTATAAAGACGACACATCGTGCACCTAAAACGCAGAGGAGGAGACTTTAGTTATCCAAAAAAAGCAGCTTTGATATGTGATTTAATCATATTGATGTGTTAATAAAGTGCAAATAAGATCAGATAATCCTTTATTTGTTCCACAAACAGGAACATTTTCAGCAGCAAAGTGGATCGAGAAACATAATAATAAGAAAAAAGAGTGACATCAGTAAACCAGTAGAATAAGTAGAAAAATAAGGAGGTAATAAAGGTAAGGAAGTAAACAAACGGATCAGTGCAGGACTAATAACTACTACAGATCAGTGAACAATAAATACATAAGTCAGTAAATAGACAACATCAATGGACCAACTGCTGGAATAAAGAGAAGTATTGCAAATGTAGAGAAGTGAAAAACAGTGATAGCGCACATTAAAAAATGAAAGTGAAGGTAATTAAACATAGCTGAAGCAGTTGATCACTCCTTAAAACTTTACTATCAATATCACTGTTAGAATGAGTTGACTTAAAAAGGGTGTTTATAAAAAACAGAGAAGGATGAAAAAACTGATCAAATTATAATTTATTTCACATGAAAGTCCATGAAAAGGACCAAAAATGAGCTAATCTTGAACGAATTAATAAGAATATAATTGCAGCACCAGATCAATAACCAATAAGCCTACAATTAAATGAAAATGCAAGGGAAAACTGAAAAAGGTGTGATTAAAATAATTTTGGTGATCCGTTTCAGACTTGTGGTGCAATTAAAAACCAGACTGAAAAAAAAAACAGAAAAGGGAAAATTAAAATTTATTGTAAAATTTCTAAAACCAGAGAATTTTGTAGCTCAATCACAACAGCATCTGTCTCATAACCACAATGTACAATTTTGTGTTTAAAAAAATATGTTTTAACTGACTTACATTACTAAAGTACTCACTTACTTCAAAGTAAAGCTCCTTATTGTAATAAAAGGAAGATGGACATTCAATAAGTTCAATATGTGAACTGTAACTGTAATGTGATTACTTCAGTTAACAACAGTCTGAACTGGTCTGATCTGGTCGCTCTTCAGGTGCCGGTCCCATCATGTCCCCTAAACTGAGCGTGTTGCTGCCGCTGTTGCTGGCCGTTGCTGTGGTAACGGTCGTGGCCCAGAGGCGGCGCCCGGCGTCGACGACGCGCACCAACAACGAGTGGAACTACAGGGATGGCTGTGAGCACTGCAGATTACTGTTGACTCTGGAGGTCAAAGGTCAAGGGATGATGTCAGAGCTGTTAGAGGTGAAGCTGCAGGACACCTGAACCTGAAAGACAAGGTCACACCTTATGTCTGGGGGACACCTGGTCCTCCAGCCAATCAGAAGAGAGTATGCTGTAGGGTGCATCATGCTTTTATTTCCCCCAAAAAACTTTATTTACAGCGAGCTGAAAACACGCACAGAGCGTTAGCTTTAAGCTCATGTTTACCAGGCAACAGCTAAAAAAATTATTTACTGCACTACGTTTGATATGATATGCTATCTGACACTAGCCAAGATTATTTTTATTATGAGTAATAATATTATTTTAAATCATTTATGATAATAATAATAATATTTTATATTTATCAAGCATTTTTCTGAAAACTCAAACTGAACTCAAATATCAAAAGACATATTTACATATTAAAACAGACAGCTATAAAAACACAAGAACAAGTAAAAAAAATTATGTACTAATGTGAATCCAGGACTGTAAATAGATAAAAACCTCAGAGGTCACCACAGATAAGTAGAGAAAAGGTGTACAGTACAAAACTGGAGGTAGAAAAAATATACAAAATAAGAACAGAAGTAGACATAGAAACTCTAAGAGAGCAATGAATGTGAATTATTTGTGTTGTAACTGTGACTTCCTGTCGCAGCTGAGCGGGTGAACATGCGTGGCGTGGCCAACCTGACTCAGATCCTGGACAACTGGAGGTTCGACATCCTGAGCCAGATGAGAGGCCTCCTGCAGAACGACCACCAGTCCCTCCTCCCTGACTACGCCCGGTACATTAAGAAAACACCACCAGGTCACCACGGAAACTACTCCCACCACCAGCTCCACCCTGTAGCTGCTCCTGTCACATTATCCAGATGTGTTTCTCTCACTTTTAGATCCTAGAGGTAGTAAAACTCCATATTGTAATAAAAGGAGGACAGTGACCAGATCATTTCAAAGTAAAACTCCATATTGTAATAAAAGGAGGACAGAGACCAGATCATTTCAAAGTAAAACTCCATATTGTAATAAAAGGAGGACAGTGACCAGATCATTTCAAAGTAAAACTCCATATTGTAATAAAAGGAGGACAGAGACCAGATCATTTCAAAGTAAAACTCATTATTGTAATAAAAGGAGGACAGAGACCAGATCATTTCAAAGTAAAACTCCATATTGTAATAAAAGGAGGACAGAGACCAGATCATTTCAAAGTAAAACTCCATATTGTAATAAAAGGAGGACAGTGACCAGATCATTTCAAAGTAAAACTCCATATTGTAATAAAAGGAGGACAGTGACCAGATCATTTCAAAGTAAAACTCCATATTGTAATAAAAGGAGGACAGTGACCAGATCATTTCAAAGTAAAGCTCATTATTGTAATAAAAGGAGGACAGAGACCAGATCATTTCAAAGTAAAGCTCATTATTGTAATAAAAGGAGGACAGAGACCAGATCATTTCAAAGTAAAACTCCATATTGTAATAAAAGGAGGACAGTGACCAGATCATTTCAAAGTAAAACTCCATATTGTAATAAAAGGAGGACAGTGACCAGATCATTTCAAAGTAAAACTCCATATTGTAATAAAAGGAGGACAGTGACCAGATCATTTCAAAGTAAAACTCCATATTGTAATAAAAGGAGGACAGACACCAGATCATTTCAAAGTAAAACTCCATATTGTAATAAAAGGAAGACAGAGACCAGATCATTTCAAAGTAAAGCTCATTATTGTAATAAAAGGAGGACAGAGACCAGATCATTTCAAAGTAAAGCTCATTATTGTAATAAAAGGAGGACAGACACCAGATCATTTCAAAGTAAAACTGTTTCCTCCTGTTATGCAGACTGGCTTTTATTAGATACCAACAGCTTAATCTATTTATAACCTTTAATACAGAACAGCTTGTTGAGTTGATGTATTTTCTGTTACAGCTTTAAAATTCACCAGCGACTCGTAATTTAAAATGTATTCATGCAAAATTCATTGAAGCAGAAACAGAAAAGGACAAAAACAGGAATGAAGGGAGGAGAAGCGAACAGAGAATATCTCCTAAACATGGCTGCCGTTGGTTCTTTGTGTGACTCCTGACCATTGATGAAGCCTGGTCCTGTAAACTGTGGCCAGAAGCAGGAAACTCCAGGCTTCCTCTGTGGAAAACTCCAGCTCGCTGTCCTTTCACGCTGAAAAACAGCACGTTTCTATTTTGGCTTTTAAATTGCCGTTTGTTCTGACGGCATCGGCCGCAGAATCCTGCAGTCCTAAACTTTATTCCCAGTCTGAAGGACGAACCACATTCCTGTGGCGACTCTGCACTGTTTTATTTCACTCATCTGGAATATTCTGCTCACTGAAGGAGGGCGGAGATGAGTGACGGACGCTATTAAACCAAACAGGAAGGCGTATTCAGACGCTTTACTGCAGTAAAAGTACTAATTCCACAGAGTGAAAATACTCCTCCTCATCAAAATGATCTTATTTAAGTGTCCAATCAGCTGAAACTAAGAACAGTTGTGGTTCTGTTAGCTTAGCGTGAGTTAGCATGAGAACAGACAAACCAAACACCCTGATTGTCTGACAGGCTAGGTGAGCTGAGCTAACGTTAACCACAGAGCGCTAAACCATGGTGCCGTTATCTGCCGCCTGACTTCCTGTTGCTCCTGGAGTATTAGTGCTATTATGGGATGGATGGCCTCTGAACGGGGGTGTTAGCATGTGTTAGCATTCAGTGGTTTCCTCATTCTGGGAAGGGAATTCTATTGGTTGCTATCTGCAAACTCACCACTAGATGTCTCCACTCAGGTGTCTCAGGTGTTGTCCACAAGTGTCACTTTTATTTTGCTGACACTGAAAACTGGATTGAAGTGGAAATTTCCAGCTCTGTCTGGTCATGAGATCCAAGAACGACAACAACATGAATCTGAACTAGTGAAAGAAAAAAGTTTCTGAGAGGAACGACTGTTTGGGTGAACGAGGACGAAGCTCTGAGGTGTTCTGGAGAACCAAACCAAAGAGAAACCAGACGAACTAAGCCCTCTGTGTTCTGGTTCCAGGATCCAGCCCCTGTCTGAGGCGTTAGACGACCTCTACAAGGAGTTCAACGCTCTCAAAGCTCACCTGGGCGACCTCACCGAGAAGTTCTCCGCCATAGAAACCTTCATCGACGAGGTCAAGGCGGAACGCGCCAACGCCGGTCCGGCAGCTGCTCCAGCGGCGCCCGTCACCCCGAGGCAGGCTGGGAGGAGGGTGATGAAGAAGAAGGCCACTACCAGCAGCCAATGAGGTGCTTCCTCAGTCCTGACATCTGCTTCCTCTTCTTCTCTCTCTTCCTGTCCAGTTATACAGTAAAACATCTAAAATTAAAATACACAACAAATCAAAGAGAAATAATGAGCTAATAAATGCACACAGCTTATGTTACGACAGCTGGGTGGTCTGCATATTTACGATTTAAGCAAATAAATGTTGTTTTCTTAGTTAATGTCGTCAGAGTGTGCATTGTGGAATCGTTTCTGGGAAATCCCACTCGATCACACAGATCCTTCGTCATAACAAACAAACATTTTCAGAGTTTGATTTGACAGATTTCCTGTTTGTTTGTTTGTTTGTTTGTTGTTTATGTGCTTAAGCTGCATGTTCTGGGTGCATTTTAAACAAACCGGGTTTCCTGCTGTGTTATATGAGCTGCCAATAAACTCACTGCATTCAGTCACTGCTTCAGCTTCTGTTTGTTCAGAATCACTGCTCAGGGTTTCTTCATTCTGAAATATTATCACCTTTGTTTTCTTTATCTCTTAAATCCCCCAGATGTTTAAAACTTGATGTCTTCCAGTTACTGGCTTCATAAGAAACTATAAGCCTAAATAACACTCTGATATTTGGCTAAATAAAAAACCTCAAAATATGTGCATGTAAACAGTTTTTTTTGGGAACCAATGAGTCTTCTCTTGACAGAGTCTTTATGATGACCACAGGCAGTAAAAATGACTTATTTTTGACTTTTCTAAAAGTGGTTAGTTTGAATATTTGTGCATACTGAGGTCCCTAAACAGTCTATGAATTACATAAATGAGGTTTGACAGGAGAGCTGAGTGCAAAATATGAAAATTTAAATCCCCCAAAAAATAATAGACATCAGGGAGGATCCAGGACAGGAGTGCAATATGAAATAATTCAAATACATAACAGGAAAAAAATAGATGTTATATAATAAATTAGCATATAATAAATAATACAGTACTGGAGAAGAACTGTTTAGAACCATTTTCATCCAAGATTATATAAATAACATAGTAATAATAATAATAATAATAATGTAAGCCCATTTAAGTTAGTTAATATGAAAATATTGATTACTTGTGGAAGTCAAACTGCTATTAATGGCAGGAATCAATAATGTGCATAAAATGATGATTCTAACTGCCAAAAAACAAAGCTTAAGTTAAAACTAGGACTTAAAAACAGCCGACGACTGAATTAAACATTAAATATTGTGCGATTATAATTTGTTCATCATCAGTAACAGATTATCTGTGCTCTATAAAACTGCAGTAATCTGATTTAATTTTAATGTGAGCAGATCAGGAGAGGAAGCTGTGATGTTTTCAGTAGTGATGGTTTTTTTACTGACGGACTGGCCGTACAGTAAATCATGTGATGAACACAACACCGAGGGAGAAAAGAAGAAGAAAAAAAAATAGTCCAGCGCTCACTTTCACGCCGTAATTCACCGTCGTCACGCGGCGTTATTGGTTCTCTTCACTCCACCGGTTCAGAAGTGGATTCTTCGCTGTCCTGCTCACATTCCTGTGTCAAAGGGGAACTGGGATCAATAACACATTTCATGGTTTCTGGTGGCTCCGCTGAAGACGAACCCATGAAGACGAACCACTTTGCTTTCAGAAACTTTCTGGTTCGACTTGGCTGGCAGTAAAAAAACGCTGATTAAGCTCATTCTCCTCACAAAGCATGAAGACATGTTGTCCTCCACGTCTCCTTGTTCTCCACGATGGCATTGACCTTTGACCCTCCGCTATCGAACGTCACCGTATGTCACAAGGCTCTGCCGATCACATCGATTTTACAGTCAAGACCTTTTGATGTGGAGGTCAGTGGGTGGTGTCGCCTCCATCCTCTATCACAACGATGACAGTTAGCTCGTTAGCCCAGGAAATGATTAGCCTAGCTTAGCACAAAGACTGGAGGCAGGTGGAAAGTGTTAGCCATCTTAAATCCCCTTAAAGTGAAACTAGATTAATGCCTGTCAGTCTGCAAAAATGCTCATAACAACAAATGCTAACGATTGTTAACAAGTCCCACAAGCACACAGTGTGTCAGTCCGTCTCTCAATGCTGTCCTGACTTCCTGTTTCAGGGTCAAACAAACACAACAAATGTCCTTAGATGGAGCTCTGAGAGGAAGAGGAGATATGTCATGTTTTAAAGATGTTTTTTTGCTTTAATTTGACAGAGCTAGTGGCAGTCTTGTGAGGGATGACACAGGAAGCTCCTGTCCACAGTATTAACACACCTCCAGTCTTACCTGTCGGCTAGAAACCTGGAGATTGCATCATTTCTCCTGGTGCCACTTCCTGCAGAGTAAACAGACTTGCATTAGACAGGGTGAGGCGGCGAAGCTGCTCTGTACATATCTGAAAGATGAGAGTGAACTTTGGTAAAGTCAAGCAGGGGAATATTGCATCTTGGGCTGATTTGTCAGCTGTAATAAAGTCTCTTTTTCTAACTCGAGTTTCTGAAAGGTTCACTTTGAGCCACTTCTGCACAGGAATAAATTAAAGTTAGGTGGGCAGAAGGGAGCAGCTCGTTCCTGATGGACGTCTCCTGGATGTCCTGATGGGCTTCTTGTCCATGAGCTGTGATTCCTGCACTGAAGGCTCCACTTTTAAACAGCGAATATCTATATCTGCATCTCCCCTCCCCTGCTTCCTGTTAAGACCTTAATCCGAGAAGAGATGTTAATAAAACAGATTTCACTGCTACAGCTTTCATCTGAGGTCTGCTCTGTCCTTTAAACAGCAGAAACTCACTCAGGTCAAATTAGAAAAAGGCAGAGAAGGACTCCTGACCCACTGTTCTTTCTTAATATGAGTGTGTTTCTGGATAATGATGTTTGATTCATGAACACATGGTAGTGTCAGAGGAGGATTGTGTTTAAACCCTCTGATGTACATCAAGACATTAATTCAGCCATTAATTAGCCACCTGTGATGTTGTTCTGGACATTTTTACCTTGTTTAATGAAGGTAAGAGTTGTTTTTAACTTAAAGCCTTAATGAGGTAGGTTTAATGTTTCATATTTGATATGCAGGTGAAGGTCACATGACTGCAGAGTCAGTGAAACAAGCTGCAGACTGAACAAAACAAAAAAATAAAATACTTAAAAAAAAAAAAACCCAGTCGAGCTAACTAGCTTACCAAGCTAGCTAGCTCAACCAGGTGTACTTACTGCGTTCTCTGTTTCCTCCTCGTTGGTCCATGATGGAAATCTCCAGGTTGAAATGACGTCCACAAGTTGAAATTCGCAAGTTTTTACCGACGCGGTTGGTGTGTTTGAGTTTTGTGCAGCATACCTCAGGTGAGAATCGAACCCACGTTGGGTCCTGGTCTTATCGTTGCTGGTCCTTGTCCTCCACCACTGGACCATCTCCAGCTGGAAGAACCAGAGACAGAAAGAAGATCAGACGTCAGCAAAGCAGGAAGTGGAGACGATGGAGAATAGAGAGCAAAACAAACAGAGGATGAACGAAAGACAGCAGAAAAGTTTTAATATGGCTGTCAGTGTTAATCATAATTAAAGTAAAGTTTTTTTGTGCTTTTATTTTGTCTCTTCAATGCACTTTTATTTTGAAGGGTTTTGGTTTGTTTTCTCTTTTATTTCAGAGCTTTTATTAAAAACCCTGAACACTAAAGCTGCTTCCTGGCTTTTATTAGTGTCTGTAGTGGATTATCTGAAAATACAAAACATTCTGAAAGGGGTTTGAACCTTCAACCTTCAGATTAAGGAGCATCTTCTTTACTAGCTGAGTTATCTGGACTGGGAGAAGTTCTCTGAATTTCTTACAGATGAAGGTTTTGTTCTCTGAACTTTGTTAATCTGCAGGTTGATGAAGGTGGACGAACAAAAAAAATAATAAATTCCTGATAAAAATGATAAAAATGAGACAGGAAGCCTCTGGCTGAAACTCACCTGAGCTGACGTCTGATCTTCTTTCTGTCTCTGGTTTTTCCAGCTGGAGATGGTCCAGCGGTGGAGGACGAGGACCAGCAACAAAAAGACCAGGATTCACCGTGGGTTCGATTCCCACCTGAGGTACGCTGCACAAAACTCAAACACACCAACCGCGTCGGTAAAAACTTGCGAATTTCGACTTGCGTTCGTCGTGTCAACCTGCGAATTTCGACTTGCGTTCGTCGTGTCAACCTGCGAATTTCAACTTGTGGACGTCATTTCAACCTGGAGATTTCCATCATGGACCAACGAGGAGGAAACAGAGAACACAGTAAGTACACCTGGTTGAGCTAGCTAGCTTGGTAAGCTAGCTAGCTCGACTGATTGTTTTTTTTAAGTATTTTATTTTTTTGTTTTGTTCAGTCTGCAGCTTGTTTCACTGACTCTGCAGTCATGTGACCTTCACCTGCATATCAAATATGAAACATTAAACCTCCCTCATTAAGGCTTTAAGTTAAAAACAACTCTTACCTTCATTAAACAAGGTAAAAATGTCCAGAACAACATCACAGGTGGCTAATTAATGGCTGAATTAATGTCTTGATGTACATCAGAGGGTTTAAACACAATCCTCCTCTAACACTACCATGTGTTCATGAATCAAACATCATTATCCAGAAACACACTCATATTAACTCTTTGACTTCCAGCCGTTTTATAAAACACAAAGTGTCTTGTTCCAGCGTTTTTGTCCATTTTGAGTCATATTTCTAGACCCACAGAATATTTTGTACTATGTCTCTGAAAACAGTGAATATCTCAAATGAAAGAAGAGACTCTCTATTTCATCATGAAAAAAATGTTTGTTTTTACCTTGTTCCATTCTTGTTTTATCAGAGGTAGAGTAGAGGACACTTTCACCAAAATCACCACTTTTTCTCCACATTCTGTTTTGCTCTTTAATCTCGATCGTCTCCACTTCCTGTTTTGATCTCTGTGGTGTATACCGTCTCTTTATGTTCTGACTACATCTCCCAGAAGCCCCAGCATTACTCACAGGCTGTGTGAGAGCGCCCTCTTGTGCCATCTGACAAAAAAAAAACCCACTTTGACGTATTTATACATCTATGACACTCAATGAGTCAAAAATGCTCCTAGAGGATAATTTACTTTAAACATGACTCAGTCAGCTGTTGCAGCTGTGCCCTGATGTGTGTTCATTTTTCAGTTCATTGATCCGTTTCATTGCAGTAAAGAACATTTAGCATGTTAGCTTCTTGCTGTGTTAGCTGGACATGTAATAAAGAGGAGGAGCGCTCTGATCTCAGTTCTTTTCTGAGGTTCGTTCTTCTTCTTCTTGTGTTTTCTCTGCAGTTTCCTCTTTTACTGCAACATTGGAAGCAGCTGAACGCCATCAAAGGTTTGTAGTGACAGAGCCGTCACTTCCTACAATGTTCTCCAAATGTTACAGATTCATCCTTTTTTCCAACATTTTGGTTGTTTTTTAATCTGTGTTAAAGTGATAAATCTTCACCACATCCTCCTGAAGTCACTGAAGTCTCCTCATTATTCATCAGATCAGCTCGCTGCTCTTTATTGTCTGAATTTGCTCAGATGAGGTTTTCTCTCAATGTCACTGATAAAAAAAGCAGAGTTGAGACGTTGTTCAGTGTTTATTACTGCCTTTCTGCAAAGAGAAATACCATTGAAATCCTAAAGTTTCTATCAAAGTGGTTGGTGTGTTCGAGTTCTGTGCAGCATACCTCAGGTGGGGATCGAACCCACGTTGGATCCTGGTCTTATCGTTGCTGGTCCTCGTCCTCCACCACTGGACCATCTCCAGCTGGAAGAACCAGAGACAGAAAGAAGATCAGACGTCAGCAAAGCAGGAAGTGGAGACGATGGAGAATAGAGAGCAAAACAAACAGAGGATGAACGAAAGACAGCAGAAAAGTTTTAATATGGCTGTCAGTGTTAATCATAATTAAAGTAAAGTTTTTTGTGCTTTTATTTTGTCTCTTCAATGCACTTTTATTTTGATGGGTTTTGGTTTGTTTTCTCTTTTATTTCAGAGCTTTTATTAAAAACCCTGAACACTAAAGCTGCTTTCTGGCTTTTATTAGAGTCTGTAGTGGATTATCTGAAAATACAAAATATTCTGAAAGGGGTTTGAACCTTCAACCTTCAGAATAAGGAACATCTTTTTTACCAGCTGAGTTATCTGGACTGGGAGAAGTTCTCTGAATTTCTTACAGATGAAGGTTTTGTTCTCTGAACTTTGTTAATCTGCAGGTTGATGAAGGTGGACGAACAAAAAAAATAATAAATTCCTGATAAAAATGATAAAAATGAGACAGGAAGCCTCTGGCTGAAACTCACCTGAGCTGACGTCTGATCTTCTTTCTGTCTCTGGTTCTTCCAGCTGGAGATGGTCCAGTGGTGGAGGACGAGGACCAGCAACAAAAAGACCAGGATTCACCGTGGGTTCGATTCCCACCTGAGGTACGCTGCACAAAACTCAAACACACCAACCGCGTCGGTAAAAACTTGCGAATTTCTACTTGCGTTCGTCGTGTCAACCTGCGAATTTCGACTTGCGTTCGTCGTGTCAACCTGCGAATTTCAACTTGTGGACGTCATTTCAACCTGGAGATTTCCATCATGGACCAACGAGGAGGAAACAGAGAACACAGTAAGTACACCTGGTTGAGCTAGCTAGCTTGGTAAGCTAGCTAGCTCGACTCTTTGTTTTTTTTTAAGTATTTTATTTTTTTGTTTTGTTCAGTCTGCAGCTTGTTTCACTGACTCTGCAGTCATGTGACCTTCACCTGCATATCAAATATGAAACATTAAACCTCCCTCATTAAGGCTTTAAGTTAAAAACAACTCTTACCTTCATTAAACAAGGTAAAAATGTCCAGAACAACATCACAGGTGGCTAATTAATGGCTGAATTAATGTCTTGATGTACATCAGAGGGTTTAAACACAATCCTCCTCTAACACTATCATGTGTTCATGAATCAAACATCATTATCCAGAAACACACTCATATTAACTCTTTGACTTCCAGCCGTTCTATAAAACAGAAAGTGTCTTGTTCCAGCGTTTTTGTCCATTTTGAGTCATATTTCTAGACCCACAGAATATTTTGTACTATTGCTGCGTTAGAGTATCGGAAGCCAGGATTTGCAAGTGGGAATGGTTGAATACGACTTTGAGGGGCGTTTCAGTTGATATTTACGACTCAGAGCTTGTAAAGTATAACTTACGAGGACAACTTGAACGCAGCATGTGTCTCTGAAAACAGTGAATATCTCAAATGAAAGAAGAGACTCTATTTCATCATGAAAAAAATGTTTGTTTTTACCTTGTTCCATTCTTGTTTTATCAGAGGTAGGTTTTCTCTCACTCTCGCTGATCAAAAGCTTGTGATTGTGATGTCGTTCAGCATTTATTACTGCCTTTCTGCAAAAAGATATGCTGCACATTCCTGTGGTTTATTGTCCATATTCAATCACAAATGATCAACTATTATAACCCGATCAATGAGGGGGAAAATCTGATTCAACAATATCTTTCATTACTTATTTTATTTGATGTTAAGATACAAATTAGCGTTACATTTTAAAACACTGGTGGACATAGAAGTTGCCACGAGAAATAAAGACACCTTTCTGGATCTCCTCGTCTCATCTGTCCCCCATGTTTCCTGCTATTAGCAGCTGTTAATGATATGCCACATCATTTCAAAGTAAAGCTCCTTATTGTAATAAAATGAGGACATACACCAGATAATTTCAAAGTAAAGCTCCTTATTTTAATTAAAGGAAGACAAACACCAGATCATTGCAAAATAAAGCTCCTTATTGTAATAAAAGCTGGACAGACTCCAGATCATTTCAAAGTAAAGCTCTTTAACGTCTCAAAGCTGACAGGAAGTAGTGAACATCAGTCCAAACAGCCCTTCACAGTAAAATGCTTCTCACTTCTTTACCTTTAATTTTGTAGTAGTAGTAGCCATAGATGTTTCATTCTTTTAACATCAGAGCTGAGGTTTTAATGGAGAACATTAATGTGAGTTTTTAAATTCACAGACAGAAATGTTTCAGTCGTTTGTGACTCAAATATTTCATGAATCTCGTTTCACGTCTCCTGCTTCATTAGCTTTAATAAAGTCTGTCATTATTACATCGAGCAGCAGGGGCCTCGTTTCCTCGTGGCAAACATCAATAAATATTTGCCAAAGTTCCTCGTCATGCAGGCTGCGTTCGTTCCTTCAGGATGCTCAGAGAATAATGAGCCAACATTTAATTACTTTCCAGTGTGGCACATCAACATTTTACTGCTCCTGATCAGACGAGCTGGTCTCCTTTCATCACCATCCTCAGCATCACAGTGCGCATCATTATTATTTTTATTAGTGTTACTGTTGAAGACAACTGGGGCTGTTTTAATGTTTCCTGATGACAGTGAATGCAGCACGCCTGAAGGATCAGAGGGAAATACAGTGATTCACGACTCACTACATTATTATATATTCACTATTAATGTTGTTATTATGCTGTTTTTATGTTATGTTATATTATTATACATATCCTGTCAGTATCATGTAGCATCACTGTACACTAAAGACACTTTAGCCTGAACCTCACTTCCCGGTCTTCTATCTGAACCTCACTTCCCGGTCTTCTATGAACCTCACTTCCTGTTCTTCTATCTGAACCTCACTTCCTGGTCTTCTATCTGAACCTCACTTCCTGGTCTTCTATCTGAACCTCACTTCCTGGTCTTCTATCTGAACCTCACTTCCTGGTCTTCTATGAACCTCACTTCCTGGTCTTCTATGAACCTCACTTCCTGGTCTTCTATGAACCTCACTTCCTGGTCTTCTATCTGAACCTCACTTCCTGGTCTTCTATGAACCTCACTTCCTGGTCTTCTATCTGAACCTCACTTCCCGGTCTTCTATGAACCTCACTTCCTGTTCTTCTATCTGAACCTCACTTCCTGGTCTTCTATCTGAACCTCACTTCCTGGTCTTCTATGAACCTCACTTCCTGGTCTTCTATGAACCTCACTTCCTGGTCTTCTATCTGAACCTCACTTCCTGGTCTTCTATGAACCTCACTTCCTGGTCTTCTATCTGAACCTCACTTCCTGGTCTTCTATGAACCTCACTTCCTGGTCTTCTATCTGAACCTCACTTCCTGGTCTTCTATGAACCTCACTTCCTGGTCTTCTATGAACCTCACTTCCTGGTCTTCTATCTGAACCTCACTTCCTGGTCTTCTATGAACCTCACTTCCTGGTCTTCTATCTGAACCTCACTTCCTGGTCTTCTATGAACCTCACTTCCTGGTCTTCTATCTGAACCTCACTTCCTGGTCTTCTATGAACCTCACTTCCTGGTCTTCTATCTGAACCTCACTTCCTGGTCTTCTATGAACCTCACTTCCTGGTCTTCTATCTGAACCTCACTTCCTGGTCTTCTATGAACCTCACTTCCTGGTCTTCTATCTGAACCTCACTTCCTGGTCTTCTATGAACCTCACTTCCTGGTCTTCTATCTGAACCTCACTTCCTGGTCTTCTATGAACCTCACTTCCTGGTCTTCTATCTGAACCTCACTCCCTGGTCTTCCGGAGCCAACAGGAGGACTTTCCCTCACTGTCCACCATCTATCATTAACTGATGAACTTTTCTGACGATCTATCGTCTCATGTCTCGTCTCTTCTGTGTGTTTCATGATTCAGATCTAATCTCAGGTTTAATATCTGCTTCGAAACACTTTGAATCTTCTTGTTTCTCAGCTCCAGTTTGGTTTTTCTCTCGTCTGATTTCCCAGCAGACACTGAACGCCTCCCTGAATCTTCCTCTTCTTCTTTGTCGCTCATGCAGGCAGTAATCCTCCCATCTCGCTGTCATGGTTTCTAATCCGAGTCCCAGATGCCTCAGGATCCTCAGCCAAGTCCACTGCAGCCTAAATTATGGTCGGACATATTTTACCTCAGATTATGTTTGGTTTTGTGTCATCAGAGTGTGCAGAAGAAGGAGGTAATTTACTAAACATAACCAAGGAGTTTTTTAGCCTAAACCTGAACATGACAGAGAAAGCATGTCTGATGTTGATATACGCAATGATACGTCTCTTTCTCTTTTACAAATTATCCCTTTATCGATGCTCTTTGGAGGATTATTTGTTTGCTGAATTCCAGGAGAAGTTTGGACACACTCAGAAAAGAAAAATAATCTCTTTTTTACAACTTTATTTACAGTGGTTTGCATAAAAAGTACAGAGACAAAAATAATAATAGCTAAAGGGAATAGGGAGATAAATAAAATTAATACTGTAAAGAATAATGAAGTCAAAGTCGTCCTTAGATCTCTGACAGTCGATCATCAAACACAAACCAAGTCCTGATCTGTTGATATCTGTGATTTTTGCAGCTTTTCCTGTCACTTTTTCTCCTTTTATTATCCCTGAGAAGAGTCAAATCTACAGAGCCTGGCAGCGTATCGTCAGAAATGAGGATGGAGGATATTATTTTCTATATTAAGGAAAGATTTAAGGTAAAGTCCTAGTTGAAATGATGCAGTGAAAAAGGGTTTCTGTCATTATCTTGGTGATATCCTCACTTTGCTACGACAGGCCTGCTTTCACAATGAGTCTCTTTTCTGACGACACCTGGACAAAGAGGACAACCGTCACGTATGTTAAGTGTTTCCTGACATTCACAGGAGCCAGCGGCGGCGTCTTTCACCAGGACGTCACGTCCGTCACCACAGGGTGTTTTTTCTTCCTCTTGTTGCTGAGATTGTTTCTCAGTTTTCCTCCTGTGTGGGTCTTATCTGTTAGTTTTTACCCCTGCCTGATCGTTTTCTCTTTATAGATATTTAGTCAGGGTGTTTGTGTTGTTACTTTCAGCTTTTAGAGACTTTTATATATGTTTTTCTCACCTCGCCAACTGATTTTCTGTTGTTGCCATTTTGTTGTTAAAGTTTTCAGTTTTGTTTGTTGATATGAAGTCGATGCAGTTTTTTCCTGTTCTGGTTGTTGATGCATTTGTATTTGGAGCTACACTTTACTGTATTTCTGATTTGTTATTTGAATAAACTTTCATTGCTTTTTAATCAGGACACATCTTCTGTTTCCGTATTTATCTCCTTTGGTTGTACTAAAAGCTGTAAAACAACTTTCAAATGCATTAATGCAATTAAACCAAAAAGTCAATAATAAAGATATCTTTCAGGAAATAATTTAAATAAACTGTAATTTGATCAGCTGTAACAGTAAATATTGGTTAATCTAACAGTAATAATAACAGTGACAAAATATATGCACACTATATACCTTTCCGGTGATGGAGTGAAACATGTTTTAATGGTGTGAGACAACACAACAACATGTTTTGTTGTTAATAAATTAGAGGAGTGAGAGGCAGCATGTCGTGTCGCTTTAACTCTGAACTTACAAGGTCAGACAGTAATTGACCTGCCAGGATCCACAGCCTTTGATTTAGGACGCTGCTGATATGCAGCACACAGGAAGTAAATGATGCTGCAACAAAATAAACAACAACAACAATCTGAGCTGGAGGAACATCATCAGAAATGCTGCAGAGGAATGACAGTAAAATATTACACTAGTGGGTAGCTTTATTTGAATGTTTGCAGTGATGAAGCCATAGAGGACGACCTCTGCAGGCCTCGTCTGCCTTCATCTGGTTTCATCTCGTCAACAGGAAGTGAAGGAAATTAGAAACATTTCCCAGGAATTTATGAAAAATAAGCGGTTCTTCTGTTTGGGCTGAATAATAGTGATGTGTCATCTCAGAACGAGCTGGTTCGGCTCCTTTACCTGAACAAAGGCTCACATTTTTCAAGATAAAAGCATGATGACCTCACTTTGGTGTCTGCATTAAGAGCATGGTGAGCAGCAGTTATCTGTTCTGTTTTTATATCAGACAAATTAAACTGGATCCGGTCTGGATCAGTCCGAGGTCTGCTGGTGTTTGTGAGTCTGGAGCGTCTCAGTGAGGACGGATTTATCTGCTCAATCAGTCCGAACTGAAGCTCCACTGTAAAACTGGGTGAATTGGGAACAACATAAATCCCAGTTTCTGATCAATAAATCTCCAGCCAACCAGCATCCAGCATGAGAATAAACACACAGATGGAGATTAAAAAATGAGCAAAAAATGTTAGCCCTATTTATCTTTTTTTTTTTTGGAAGACAATCAACACACTGAATAGATGAAATTTGAATATTTATCTTTTTTAGATTTTATTTATGTGGTAATAATAATAATAATAATAATAATAATAATTATTATTATTATTATTATTATTTACAATAATAAATATGAATTAAAATAACATTAGCCTAAAAAATAAAACAAAGATGAAATATGAAAAAAATATGAATAAATAAATATTAATAAATATCAAATAAAAAAATAAGAAGGCTTAAATTAATTAAAAAAGAAGGACAGAGTGAGAAGGAAAGGAGCCAAACAGAAGGAATAAATGTGAGGATAAACTATATGTTTTTGTGTTGTTTGTCTCTACCTTTTCAATCTCTCTATTGTTTTAAAGGTGTAGCACAGCTATACAGGTGGAGCTCTTTTGAGTTTTTAAAGGGATGTACAACTCACTCATTACTTCATTATTAAACTGGATTAAAATGATATTTTTACACCTCATTCTGGTTCTTTCATCACAATAAGAGACAAAAAGTAATACATACAATACAAGTAATCTATTGTTGTTTTTTTTTTGCTTTTTGATCAACACACCTGATGAATATTAGGATTAAAAAAAACATCCAGGATGAGCTCTTCTCACTCATATCAAACAAAAAATCCCTGAAATCAGGTTGTGTTTGAGACTTCACTGTCGTCTGATGGCAACCACACACACACACACACACACACACACCTGTGCAGCTGCAGCTAACACACCTGTAATTCATGCTAACTGCACCGTGTGACTCCACATAAAGAGAACACCCACTGCTGCATTCATTCACAGGCCTGTCACGAAGACAGAGCAGACGGTGTGTGTGTGTGTGTGTGTGTGTGTGTGTGTTGGCCCTGGCATGAAGGCCATGCCCCCCTCCCCTGGAGGCAGGAGGGACTGAATCCCATCCACCAGTCTCTCTGGATGTCTGGATGGACGCACATTTTTCTGTCAATGTGTTACAGAAACATCTCAACAGTCTGATGGTCACTACTTCCTGTCAGCTTTGAGATGATAAACAACAGAAAAGAGACATCTACTCTCTGTCCTCCTCTTATTACAATAAGGAGCTTTACTTTGAAATGAAACCCAACACTGGCGCTCAGTGCTCACAGTGTTATTTAGCTGATAATACTCATAAATAGAGTCGTATTCCTCCTAATCATCACTGCCTCATCAGGAACTCTCTTTTAAACACATGTTACCCAGCCTGCCAGTCCTCTCTCTCGTCTCTCATCATCACAACCAAACTCCATGACTTCCCTCCATCTGGAGCCTCCGTCTCTCTGAGCATCCATCCATCTATCCTTCCAGCACCACCACATACGGTTGGAAAACGCCGAGGGGGACTCGTATAGGATGGTGGCGGTGGCACGAGTCCAGCATCGTCTCTCTGCTCATTAACTGAGGCCTGACTCACCTGACCTGCAAGATGCTTTTATTTCTAAAATCTGCGCAGAAGTGAAGTGGCCAAAGCTCCTCCAGTTTATTTTAAACAATAATCCTCCTCAATACAAATCCTCACATGTTCATCAAGGCAGTTTGACGTCATCTCATTTATTTATAGTCCCTCAGGCTAGTCCCAGAATGCACCTGGGGCACTGGGTTCTGCAATATCACCAATACAAGATGCAGAATATTTTCAGACTCAACTAATAATTTCAACATGATCTTGCACATTAACTCTACTGCCTGAATTACATCGTCAGAGACAAGTGCTGGCAGGTCATGAGGCAGAACTCCATTCAAAAAATCAAGGAAACTAACAACACAGTCATAACTAACGATCAAACATGCTGATATTAGATTAACCATCTTTTCTGTATCTGAAGTTTCTCCTGTAATTCAGCAAACAAATAATCCACCAAAGAGCATTGTTAAAGGATTAATTTGTAATGTGAAATGGATGGAAAGGAAAAGAGAAAAAGGACCTTTAAACTCAGTCAGGTCCTCGGTCCTTCTGACCGCTGATGGACAGGTGTGATCTCACAGAAAAACCCCAACAGGTTTTTTAATAAAGAGCCTCCACAGGCTGAGAGCTTTGATGAGACACATGGACATCACAGCATTCATCTCCTCCAGAAAACAGACACTGAGAGGCAGCCAGGTGGTCGGTGTCACACTCCACCACCTGTGTCATCTCTGAGACCAGATGCTTCCTCTCTCTATACATATAAACATATCTATATCTATAAAACTCTGTGTGTGTGTGTGTGTGTGTGTGTGATACAGGATCACTGGAGATCATTTCCTTTTAGTATCTGGAAGCAGCATGAAGTATTTCATGGTGATTAAAACCAGAATATCTTCTTCCCCTCACAGTTTGTTTCCATTAAAGGACGAGCAGGTTCCCAGTTAGTCGTAACACAGTTATATTAACATTAACATGAATTTCCATGTGAATAGATTATGGTGATTTGAGGAGTTGCTCTCAGCTCTGCAGCTTCAGGTCTGAATGAGCACATTTGACCTTTTAATGAAGCGCCTTTTCTTCCTTCAGGCACAGCAGCAGCAGCTCAGTTTGTTCTGGAAGCTTCTGTCTGTTTGTGTCCTGCTGAGAAAAGAAATCCCTGCTGGACGTCAGAGACTCTGAGGAAGGAGGGTCCAGACCTTTACCTGCTGGGAACCCTGGCTGGGCCCCAGAACCACTGGTTGGCCCCAGGACCTGCAGTCCTGCCTCCACCAACACCAAAAACACCAACAGCGACACCAACACCAACACCAACAACACCAACACCAAAGCCAACGTAAACACCAACACCAACACCAAAACCAACACCAAAAACACCAACAGCGACACCAACAACACCAACACCAAAACCAACGTAAACACCAACGCCAACACTAACACCAAAAACACCAACAGCGACACCAACACTAACACCAACACCAACAACACCAACGCCAACACCAACACCAAAACCAACACCAACACCAAAACCAACGTAAACACAAACGCAAACAACCAACGCCAACACCAACACCAAAAACACCAACACCAACACCAAAACCAACACCAACGCCAAAACCAACGTAAACACAAACGCAAACACCAACGCCAACACAACGCCAACAGATATATGCCACCAACACCAGGACCAACAACAACAATACCAGCAGCAAAAGCAGTGCCAACAACACCAACACTATAGCACAAACACCAACAGCAACAAAACCAACACCATCAAAAGCAATAGCACTAATACCACCAACACCAGCAGCGTCAACATCACCACCAACTCCAGCAGCGTCAACATCACCACCAACACCAGCAGCGTCAACATCACCACCAACTCCAGCAGCGTCAACATCACCACCAACTCCAGCAGCGTCAACATCACCACCAACACCAGCAGCGTCAACATCACCACCAACTCCAGCAGCGTCAACATCACCACCAACTCCAGCAGCGTCAACATCACCACCAACTCCAGCAGCGTCAACATCACCACCAACTCCAGCAGCGTCAACATCACCACCAACACCAGCAGCAATGCCCGGACCAACGCCAACACTGGCAGTTGCACCACTACTACCAATACTAGTACCATTTATTTTTGAGACAACTTCACTTTCTACACCTGAAAGAAAAAAAAAGCAGCTTTAATACTCTGGTTAGATGTCACACCTTCTCTGTCACACTGCTCAGACTAAATAAAAGTCTGGTGACTTCCTCCTCGCTCCAGCTTCATTTGCTCGAGCTAACGACCAGAGGGGAGGTTGATTTAATTTAGAGACAGAAAGAGACGGGAGGTGTGTGTTCAGGTGTGTGTACTATATGTGAGCAGAGTATATATTTGTGTGCAGACAAACTGGAGGTTGTCGGTCCAGCGGACATCTTGGCCCTAATTTGATTAATTTTGACCCCGTGGGTTTGGAAGGTCTAATCTGAACGAGGTGAAAGGAGGTGGTGGAAGGAGAGGAAACAATCAGCAGCCTGCTCTGTGGCGGAGGATGACAGCCTGCATTGATTTGTTTTTGTGCTTAAACCCACCAAGGTTAATGAAGCCTCAGGACTCAGCGCCGATGACAGGCCGTCAGACGATCGAAGCTTCGCCGTCGACAGTGCGTCTGTCTTTATGAAGAGTTTTAAACTTTACAGGAAACTGTGTGTTCATCATCCTGACAAAATGTGACATCAGAGAAACATGGTTTGATTCAAGATACGCAGCGACGGCTTTATTCAGAGAGATGCTTTCTGACACGAGGCTTTTGTCAGCGCCTCCACAACACACCACAAATCTCCGTTAGAGCAGTGATTCATGTGGCGGCGCTCCGGTTTGACACCTCCAGGCGTCGGCACAAAAACAACTTTGTTAGCTTTTAGGAAAACATGACGTGGAAACCTGAGCAAGAAACTTCATCTGCAGGAAAACCAGGAATCCAGCTGAGCTTAAAAGTGGCCTTAATGTTCGTTACACCCCAGAGAGTTTCTAAGATCTTCAACACAAGAGCGAGGAGTTCATGTTTGGAAAGAAGAAAACTCATTAGAAATCAGTTAATTTAGTTTGAAGCTCTCCTTTACAGTTCATGTCTGTGTTTATTTTATGTCAAGTCATGTTTTATTTTCAGTTATAGCTATCAGTGTTTCATCATCATGTTAAGTTACAGTCACTTGGACTGTTGGTGACGCACTTCCTGTTTTATTTTGTATTTACAGCTCCAGGTCACTTGACTTCCTGTCAGTGGACACTTTTGGTGAATCTGCAGGAATGATGGTGATAAATCTAACTTTAATTTCATTAAACCCAGCAGTTAATCTGTTTGAGTAACATTTTTCGCTTCAGCTCAAACGATCCATTCAAATTCAGAAAAACTTTATTTGTCCCCAGGAGGCAATTAAGGCAGACAGAGCAGCAATAGAATTGCACATAGATGAAAAAAATCTCAATAGATATTAAATACATAAAATACTAAAAATCCTAAAGATAAAATACTGAAATGCAGAGGAATACTGAGGACTGGGGATGAGAATGAAACCCTGATAAACCACTTTAACCCAAAAAAGTCTTTTACTGTGAAAATCATATGACAAAAAGACATCCTGTTGAGAAATTGATAAGGGCTTTTCGACGTGATGCAGCCAAACGGTTTGGTTAGAAAGATGTTTTTAGATTTAAAAACATGTTCTTAATCTTAATCTTAAAGTGAAATGATTTAACTTTGGGCTAAGTGAATTGCTTATTATTATTAAAGACACCTTTATGAATCCTTTCACTTCACTGAATGTTTGTCTTTAAGGTTGATTAGGAGTGAAGTTCATTTAACTTCTGCTCTATTTGATTCCTCTCCGATCGATCGGCGGCCTCAAATTACAGAGTTTTTCCTCTGAGCGTCGACTCTGGATTGGATCTGAGACTCTGAGATGACATGAGGAGGAAGGACAGAAACAGCAGATTTTCTATCTGGACACCAGCGCTCACCTCCTGCTCCTCCTCCTCCTCCTCTTCCTCCTATTCCCACCAAATAAAAACTGCATCATACTACACTCAATTACCTGTCAGAGTCCTGTTTTATTGCCATAATAATAATAATAATAATAACAATAATGAATGGATTATCCACATTTGTGAGTGACAGATATGTTTGCTGCTGCGCTCCCCTTCATGACACCATTATCTCCACTGAGGAGGTTTGTTTGTTTGTTTGTTTGTCAGCAGGAATATGGGAAAAAAAACAGCAATTTTCAAGAAGACCAGGTGGAAAGGTGGAGCACAGACCATGGAGGAACCTGTCATATTCAGCAGCAGATCGGCTAAAATGAGCAAAGCTGACATAAATGGATAGAAAAACAAAAATAACCAGAAAAGCTCATTACCTTCAACTCAACAAATAACACAGAAAATGAGACACAATGCCGCTGAGAGAACAACGAAAGCCTAATGAACAGTTTATGACAACAAGAATCAACAAACAGTGATCCAAAAACAATCATAATAAGATCATATCATAATAATAATAATAATGATAATACATGTTTTATTGTGTTGCTGAAATGTGATGTCTTCTACATGTGGTGCGTTTATTCCTCAGATAGTTTAACAGATATTTATCACATGATATTTAGGGCTGATGAACTTACTGCAATAACTCAGATTAATCAATAATCAATAATTCATTCTAATTTGTGTAACAGTAATTCTACTTGGATAAACTGTCAGAGGCACGCTAAGC
>CM056563.1:24913453-24943453 GCA_029721515.1 Synanceia verrucosa | reverse complement strand
TAGATAGACATACAGATAGATAGAGTGTTGATGCCGATGAAGAAACAACAGTGGCAGTGTGTCCTGTCAGATGAAAATAATTCTTAATCTAAAATATAATGTGATACTTCATAAACGTCACAGAGTTGGCTCCTCTGCAGAATGAAACCAGACTTATCATGAAATGTTTCTAATGTGTCTGCAGCATTTTGAACACCAGTAAAGGTTCATTTGGTTCACTTTAATCCATTTATTAAAACATTATGAATTCATAGCCAGAGGCCTCCTCGCAGACTTCTCGCTGCAGATAATGGCTTAAGATAATGAAAGTAGTCATTGTGGTGGAGCGGTGATGGAGGCGGCTGGTGGAGGCAGATAGACGGACGGTTAAGTCCCGTTAGATTAGCAGAGGAGCTTCAGCAGAGGATATAATGAGCTGCAGGTCAGAGCAGACACACCTCTCTACTGAGGGCAAATCAGCTGCAAACACACTGAGGGAGCATCCGGCCTGTTTACCTGTTTACCTGTTTATTTCTTCTTCTCATCACACATTTTGTCATTTCTAACAGCTGCCACTGCAGCCAATCAGCTCCTCCCCTTGTTCAAAAAATATTACATTTATTTATTTATTCACTTCTTTTTGCTTTATATGCATTTATTGATGCATTTTTTAGCCTTTTATTCCTCTATTTATTTAAATTTTAGTTCATTTATTGATTAAAATCAGAACACTTCAATATACAGAATACACAACGTTCCCAGGGTTTAATGTCTATATCTTTATTTTTTTACGTATGCAATTTTTTTATTTTTACTTTTGCATTTATTTATTTCTATATTCAGTTTTTATTTATTCACATTTTCATTTTACTTTCTATGCATTTATTATTTTATCTATTTATTCCTCTATTTTTTTTAACTTATGTGTTTATTTATTTACTCGTACAATTATTTTCATTTATTTATTTATTTACTCATACAATTATTTTCACTTTTATTTATTTGGAGCTCAGAAGTCAGTCCGAATGGAGAAACTGTTGAATGGGACTGAAAGGTCAAAAGGTCAGACTGTCAGGACCCGTTTTGTTTTTTTGTCTTCGTTGTGGTTTAGCTTTTTTTTGTTTTACTTTTCCTCTTTTCTTTTCGCTCTCTAGCTCATCTTCATCCAGCGGTTGGTTCAGCTCCTCTGAGGTCCAGCTGATTGTTCAGATCCGTCCTCAGGAAATTTCCATAAATGCCATTTACCGTCCAAAATAACCAGTTTAGCTGCTCGTGCTCCCTGCAGACACTTAATTAGAAAAACTCCACCAGGAGGAATCTGCTGAGCGTGGAATTGATTCGCAGGTTATTTCCACAGCAAACCGCTGTTCATATTGTGATTTCATATTCTTTCTTTATTTTGAGATGGCTGCTGACGGAGAGACGGTCTATCACCCCCATAACTACAGTAGAGAGAGATTATCAAAGTAAAGTACATTAAAGTTTTTAGCAGTGAATAAACAAACTGCAGGACGCTGCTTTCAGGGTCACAGCGTCTCTCTGGCTTCACTTTGTATTTAGTCTGGTTCAGTTTCACAGTGTGAAAAATTAAAGAAAAAGATGAAATAGATTCATCTGATGATGAAGGAAATGAAAAGATGGAACCAGGTGAAAGAAAGTAACAGAAGTTATCCTTGAACTGATCAATGTAGTAGAAGTAGTGACAGTAATAGAAGCAGCAAGTGTGTTTCTATTATATCTGATATTTGATCTGACACATGTAATGTTAGGGTGTAGAGTCAGGGTTTAATGTTAGGGTTTAATGTTAGGGTGTAGAGTCAGGGTTTAATGTTAGTGTTTAATGTTAGGGTGTAGAGTGAGGGTTTAATGTTAGGGTTTAATGTTAGGGTGTAGAGTCAGGGTTTAATGTTAGGGTTTAATGTTAGGGTGTAGAGTCAGGGTTTAATGTTAGGGTTTAATGTTAGGGTGTAGAGTCAGGGTTTAATGTTAGGGTTTAATGTTAGGGTGTAGAGTCAGGGTTTAATGTTAGGGTTTAATGTTAGGGTGTAGAGTCAGGGTTTAATGTTAGGGTTTAATGTTAGGGTGTAGAGTCAGGGTTTAATGTTAGGGTTTAATGTTAGGGTGTAGAGTCAGGGTTTAATGTTAGGGTGTAGAGTCAGGGTTTAATGTTAGGGTTTAATGTTAGGGTGTAGAGTCAGGGTTTAATGTTAGGGTTTAATGTTAGGGTGTAGAGTCAGGGTTTAATGTTAGGGTTTAATGTTAGGGTGTAGAGTCAGGGTTTAATGTTAGGGTGTAGAGTCAGGGTTTAATGTTAGGGTTTAAGGTTAGGGTGTAGAGTCAGGGTTTAATGTTAGGGTTTAATGTTAGGGTGTAGAGTGAGGGTTTAATGTTTGGGTTTAATGTTAGGGTGTAGAGTCAGGGTTTAATGTTAGGGTTTAATGTTAGGGTGTAGAGTCAGGGTTTAATGTTAGGGTGTAGAGTGAGGGTTTAATGTTAGGGTTTAATGTTAGGGTGTAGAGTCAGGGTTTAATGTTAGGGTGTAGAGTGAGGGTTTAATGTTAGGGTTTAATGTTAGGGTGTAGAGTCAGGGTTTAATGTTAGGGTGTAGAGTCAGGGTTTAATGTTAGGGTGTAGAGTCAGGGTTTAATGTTAGGGTTTAATGTTAGGGTGTAGAGTCAGGGTTTAATGTTAGGGTGTAGAGTCAGGGTTTAATGTTAGGGTGTAGAGTCAGGGTTTAATGTTAGGGTTTAATGTTAGGGTGTAGAGTCAGGGTTTAATGTTAGGGTGTAGAGTCAGGGTTTAATGTTAGGGTGTAGAGTTAGGGGTTAGGGTTAGGGTTTAATGTTAGGATGTAGAGTTAGGGTTTAATGTTAGGGCGTAGAGTCAGGGTTTAATGTCATGGTGTAGAGTCAGGGTTTAATGTTAGGATGTAGAGTTAGGGTTTAATGTTAGGGTGTAGAGTCATGGTTTAATGTTAGGATGTAGAGTTAGGGTTTAATGTTAGGGCGTAGAGTCAGGGTTTAATGTCATGGTGTAGAGTCAGGGTTTAATGTTAGGGTGTAGAGTTAGGGGTTAGGGTTAGGGTTTAATGTTAGGGTGTAGAGTTGGAGTTTAATGTTTTGGATGTAGAGTTAGGATTTACATGTGAATGTAGGGTCAGGGTTTAGGTATTGGGGGTGTGTCATAGGGGTGGTGTTGGGTTAGGGTTCCTAAATTTATGTGCGGGTTAGGGTTTACATTCGGGTTAGGGTTAGGGGGGTTTGCAAACCTGTGATTGGGGTCAGGGATCATATTGAGGTCAGGGTTAGGGTTCGCAAAATGTATGTGTGGAGTTAGGGTTCATACTGGAGTGTAGTGTTAGGGTTCATAAGATTATGTGTGGAGTTAGGGTTTATATTTGGGGGTTAGGTTTAGGGTTCATAAGATTATGGGTGGGTTAGGGTTCATACTGGAGTGTAGTGTTAGGGTTCATAAGATTATGGGTGGGTTAGGGTTCACACTGGAGTGTAGTGTTAGGGTTCATAAGATTATGTGTGGAGTTAGGGTTTATATTTGGGGGTTAGGGTTAGGGTTCATAAGATTATGTGTGGGTTAGGGTTCATACTGGAGTGTAGTGTTAGGGTTCATAAGATTATGTGTGGAGTTAGGGTTTATATTTGGGGGTTAGGGTTAGGGTTCATAAGATTATGTGTGGAGTTAGGGTTTATATTTGGGGTTTAGGGTTAGGGTTCATAAGATTTTGTGTGGGTTAGGGTTCATACTGGAGTGTAGTGTTAGGGTTCATAAGATTATGTGTGGGGTTAGGGTTTATATTGGGGTTTAGGGTTAGGGTTCATAAGATTATGGGTGGGTTAGGGTTCACACTGGAGTGTAGTGTTAGGGTTCATAAGATTATGTGTGGGGTTAGGGTTTATATTGGGGTTTAGGGTTAGGGTTCTTGGGTTGGGGTTTAATGCTAGGGTGTAATGTTAGGGTGTAGTGTTTGGTTGTCAACCATAAAAAGAGATTTGTACACACTAAAAGACTCAAAATGAATACACTTAAAACACTAACACAACGTGCAAAAACAAAAACAACATATATTTCATTCCTTCATGTCATAAATTCCTCTGTATCCTCTGTGGAGGAAAAAGGTGAAGTCAGTTGTTGTTGTTGTTGTTGTTGTTGTGTTTGCAGCATCATGGTGTTACTGCTGAGTGTGTTAACTCAGACATCCTGATCTACTGGCTGCTGCTGGGATTCATTTCAGCCGGCAGTCAGAGCCGGTCGACCCACAGATGGTGCCGTTTATCTGGAGGGAACGACGACGGTGGCATCCGTCCAAACAAGAAGTGAGTGTTTGTTTCCAGCCAGAGAGGGAGGGTATAAGAGAATAACGAAAAGAGATTTTAATTTGCCTTCCTGCTCATCAAAATAATGTACTGTTTGATTTATTGCTCAGCGACAATAATTATATGTGATCATTAAAGATATCATTTAGATTGAAGAGCTTGGACATACTGGTGGATTAACCATTACAGAAACATTAAAATATATTCTAGTAATCAGGTGGAATAGAATAGAATAGAATAGAATAATTTTGAGCCCAACCTGGGAAATTATATTGCAGCAACAGAAGAAAGTCATATGAAAAAGAGAAAAAGAAATGAACAGATGAATAATAGGGCTGGGTATCGGTTCGATATTTCAAGGTCCTGATTTGATTCGATTCGATATTGATTCAGTCAGGGATATTTCAGTTAACATAAATGCTCCGTTATTTTCTGTGCACGTTGATAGTTTGTTGGTAACTTGGTGTTAATACCTGCTCCAGCCTGGTTTGTTTGTCTGCTGACTGTGTTTCCAGGTGATGTCTCGTCAAATGGTTGCAAAGATTCGTCGTATTGCCGCTGTATTTTATCTTCCCGTTGCATAATTTGCATACTACTTGTTTTTTGTCCAACTCGTCTTTTTCTTTCAACTTCTTAAATGTGAAAAGAATCCAAACATCAGCTTTAAACTCGTCGGCGGTGCCTGGAGAGGTGGACTCACTTCTGCCATGTTTGTTTGACTGCTGGCAGGAACATCTCACCAGCTCTTGTTCCTTGGAAAGCAGCACTAAACGCTG
The DNA here is from genome assembly GCA_029721515.1 of Synanceia verrucosa. Classification (NCBI taxonomy): domain Eukaryota; kingdom Metazoa; phylum Chordata; class Actinopteri; order Perciformes; family Synanceiidae; genus Synanceia; species Synanceia verrucosa. The sequence goes on along the minus strand of CM056563.1, from coordinate 24,938,367 downwards.
ATCACACGAGACTTCTTCTTCTTCTTCTTTGGTTTCAGCAGACTAGACGTATGTATGGTGATTGATGCCCTCACATGAGACTGGCAGGCAGGTTTATAGTTCAGGCTGCTTCTCCACACGTCCAATGAAGAAAAAAAATATGCAAGTTAAAAGATCGATCTTTGGATTTTATGAATCGATTATCAACCATTTAAATGGAGATCGATTAAAATGGATTGAATTGATTTAACTCAGCTCTAATGAATAATACATTCATGAAGCTCTGTATATATTATATATTATGTTTATCTGTGTGTGTGTGTGTGAATATTTGAACTCTTCAGATAAATGCAGCAGTCTTATCGCTCATTTATCAACGCACCGTTTCCTGCTCTGTTTATTGACTCTGCTGAAGTGCTTTGTCACTCTGAATCAGACCGAGCTGCCATGTATCACACACACACACACACACACACACACACACACACACACACACAGAGTATTGATCAGGAGGTGGGAGTCATAAAACGGGAGGTGACTGATTGTGTGGTGGGCGGCTCGGCCTTGTCGCTGCTGGACGGATCGATCCGGAGGGTCGGTCTGTTTCTTCACACCTGGAGCAACAATCAGCAGAACGGATGAGCCGCCATGTTGGACGGAGTTTCACTAACGACTGGAAGCATCCGTCATGTGACTGCTGTGTCGTAAACATTCATAAAATAAGACTTCTTGACGTAGACGACGTTAGAAGAGCGACTGATGCGTTTCACTTTTCAGAGGTGTAGCTACGAGCAGCTTGGGTGGAAACAAGATGGCCGACGGAGGCAAAGAGCCGTTGGCAGAAAGAGGTTCGGTCAGGATTGAAGAGACGATCAGAGTCGAGCAGGAATCAAGAGCAGCTGGTGATTCTGATGAGCCGTCAGCGTCTTCTGTCATATTTTATCTTTCTTTCTGACACTAACCACAAGTTTTGTTGCCGAAACCTAACTGAGCATTTTCTCCTTTTAGAATCAGAATCAGAATAGCCTTTATTGTCATTGTAACAAACGGTACAACGAGAATATAATACAATATGCAGAACTGAAATTATTACTCAACAAGTGCATGACATAGAAATATAGAAAACTTTATGTCAACATGATGAGTAAAAACAACAATTAATTCATCTTTTTAATCATTTTTAGAGTTAAAATGTTCACGCTTCTGATGCTACTATCCATCCATCTTCTCCCTCTTATCCTCTCAGGGGGGCTGGAGTCTATCCCAGCTGTCTTAGGGTGAAAGACAGGGTACACCCTGGACAAGTGTCCAGTTCATCACAGGACACATAGAGACAGACAACCACTCACACTCACATTCACACCTACGGTCAATTTAAATTAACCAGTTAACCTAATCCCCATGCATGTTTTTGGATGGTGGGAGGAAGCCGGAGTACCAGAGAGAACCCACACAGACATGAGGAGAACATGAAAACTCCACATAGAAAGAATCAATGATGATGAGGGGGACTTCTGAGGGAACTTACGATGTTTTTTTTTCTTTGAAAATAATATTAATAATAATAATACAATAAAAAATGTAGAAGCTCTATTTACCATTTGTACATATGATTTTAGTGCAAATAACAGGCTAATAATAATAAAACTGTTGCTTTGCCTTGTTGTTGTTTTTTGTTTTCTTTTGGGGGGGGGGCAGTCCGGTCACGGTGATGACGCACGAGAGACCGAGAGAGAGAGAGAGAGAGAGAGAGCGCCTCTCCTCTCCTCCTCGTGTCCTCAGTGCTCGCGCTGCTCTCAGTCGGTGGAGCTGGAGGAACCGGAGGCTGATCGACCACCTGTCGGGAGGAGAACACCGGCACAGACGCGCGTAATTCCCCCCGTGCGTCCTCCCCGCGCCATGCCGCTCCTCCTCCTCCTCTGACCGCCTCCCGTCGCCTCCTCCTTGGATGAACTTTCTCGCAGCCTGCGGGGACGCGGCCGCTCGCAGGACCATGAAGACGACGCGGAAATGCCGCGCGCTGCTGTCGGTGGGCTTGAACCTCGTGGCCCTCCTCTTCTCCACCACCGCCTTCATCACCACCTACTGGTGCGAGGGCACCCAGCGCGTGCCCAAGCCCAACTGCAGCAAGCAGCGGCGCCACAACTGCATCGACTACGGTGTGAACGAGACGGACCAGAACAAGGTGCACTACAGCTGGGAGACCGGGGACGACCGCTTCCTCTTCCGCCGCTTCCACACCGGCATCTGGTACTCCTGCGAGGAGAACATCCACGAGGCAGGTGGGCACATCCGGTCCTGAAATGTTTCACATCTTTACTCTTTGTTTGGTCCCCAGCGGAACTTTCCTTTCTTATTTTCATTATTGTTGTTCTGTGTTAAAACGGGTGTTCATGAGTTTTTCCTCACAGCTGTGAGGATCATTAGTGAAGGAGTCACATCCTGTACAGAGGATCATTGATTATCTGTGATGATGCTGGACTGTACCAACAAAACTGACTGAAAGAAATGAAGCGATCAGCTCTCAATTACGCGCAAATCTTTGCGCGTAAAATCAACATCATCTCAGTTCGTCTCAACCAAAGATTAGACTAGAGATTGTGATTAATTCTGAAGGTTGTTGTGATGTGATTAATCCAGTGTTTACAGTAGTATAATAGAGTAATAATATAGTAGTATAATGTATAATGGCTCGTAGTATATAAGTGTAGTAGCGGATCAGGTCACAATTACGCGCAAATCTCTGCGCGTAAAATGAGAATCATCTCAGTTTGTCTGAACTAAAATGTTGGTTGTTTTATTTGTGTGAAGAAGGATCCCTTCCTCAGGTTTCCATCATTTATTTTCCCTGTTAAAGAGGAGTTTTCCCTCAGTAGATGTGAGGCTCATCAGTGAAGGACAGAGGGAGTCATTTCTTATTATTATCTGTGGTGTTGGACCGTACAGCTGCTTGAAAACATTCAGCAGGTTTTTGAAGGTTGTTGTGATGCGTTCAGGGAACTCTGAACACAGTGGGTAATTCAGAGAGGTTAGCAGAGCAGGACTGTTTAAATATCAGTGTTTCACGTGAAATTAATCAGCGGCTGATTCTACAGATATTTTCTGATGATGATGATGATTTACTGCCTCACATCATAAGAAACTGGATATTTGGTGTTTTTTCTGTTTATAGTTTGTTGTTGTTTCTAGTAGATGATAGTAGTTTAGTTTCTAGTAGTTTGTTGTAGTCTGCAGTAGCTTATAGATGTTTAGTTTGCAGTCAGTTTTAGTTTGTCGTGGAATGTAGTAGTCTGTGGGAGTTGTATTGTAGTAGTACTAGTAGTAGCACCAGTAAACAGTCATTATCATCTCATGAACTCTTGTCCAGCCTCAGTGATTCTAATAAACATGAAATAACAGCAGAGTTTTTAAACATTATGAGCCAGTCAAGAACTAGTTCTTCTCCTCAGGGTGGATTAAAGGAGGATCATGGAAATCTGGAGGTCAAACTGAAGGTCAAAGTCAAAATGAATCCTTCAGTGATTCAGACACAGAGAACAGTAAAACCTGGTCAGGTCATGATGAGATGAAATAATCAGAATTTACTGAACTCCAGTGGAAAAAAGTCGGCTGATTCAGCAGCACAAACAACCATTTTTGCCTCTGAACCAGTTCCTGGTCTTCTAGTCTGGACCATCCTCACTAAAGTTATTAAATTAAACATTAAGCTGCTCTATTTGAGCCATGAAGCAGCAGCAGGAAACGAGTGTACTGACAGTATTTCAGTAAATGAACTCAGCGTGTTCAGTGAGTAAATGAAGGTTGTTCTTATTAAAGTGAGCTCCTGATCAGAGTCACTGTGGCTGCACATAGCGGTGATGCTACGTTAGCCGTCGTCTCAGAACCATTCATACTCATTAGAGCAGCAATTAGCCCGGCTGACAGCAGCTCAGTGATTAAACAGAGTGCTGCTGCTCTGTGGAGGAGACATTTTCAAACCACCTGAAGCCTCTTTAGACGAGCCGTCCCATCACAGCTCAGAACTGGGGTCTCTTTAGTCTTTTCATTTTGGGAGCGTTTTCTCCCATGAGCACGTGGGAAGGCGCAGGAATAGTGATTGTGCTGTTAGTTAGTGCCGTCGTCAGGTCACAGTCGAGCCGGCTCGCTCTTTAATTACATTTTAGATTCACGTCCTAATCAGCTGCTGCTCACCTTTGGGCTGCGACACACTTTCACTGCAGTCATGAACACACTCGTCTGTTGCCTCCTCGCTTCCTCTCCGCACTTTCCCTCCAAAACATGCATTATCACACTTCAGATGAGTTTCTGAGCTGTATTTGTCAAACTGCATACCACATTTAAAGAGTCATGGAGGCATGGGATCATTTTTAGCTGCAGGTGACATGATTTTATTTGAATTTACAGGCTCCATGCTGTAAAGGTGAGATTAGAAAACAGGTTAAATACTGTGAAAGTATCTGGAGCTGCAACAATTACAGTTTTCAGTTTTTCTTTTAATACGAGGTGCAATTTTTGATAAACTATGAGATAAAAAAGAAAAAGAAAAATCTAAAAGTCTGACAGTTACAGTTGCAAATGACAGTGTGTAACATACATGAGATTAAGAATTGAAAATAAGTCATCATTAAAGCAGTCCTGTTGAATAAGGTAGTGACCAACAATTAATGAACAATCAGGTAGTTAAAGGTGATTAAAGATAGTTAAAGATAGTTAAAGATAGTTAAAGGTAGTTAAAGATGGTTAAAGATAGTTAAAGATAGTTAAAGGTAGTTAAAGATGGTTAAAGATAGTTAAAGGTAGTTAAAGATGGTTAAAGATAGTTAAAGATAGTTAAAGGTAGTTAAAGATGGTTAAAGATAGTTAAAGGTAGTTAAAGGTAGTTAAAGATGGTTAAAGATAGTTAAAGGTAGTTAAAGGTAGTTAAAGATGGTTAAAGATAGTTAAAGATAGTTAAAGGTAGTTAAAGATGGTTAAAGATAGTTAAAGGTAGTTAAAGATGGTTAAAGATAGTTAAAGATGGTTAAAGGTAGTTAAAGGTGATTAAAGATGGTTAAAGATAGTTAAAGATAGTTAAAGGTAGTTAAAGATGGTTAAAGATAGTTAAAGGTAGTTAAAGATGGTTAAAGATAGTTAAAGGTAGTTAAAGGTAGTTAAAGATGGTTAAAGATAGTTAAAGGTAGTTAAAGGTGATTAAAGATGGTTAAAGATAGTTAAAGATAGTTAAAGGTAGTTAAAGATGGTTAAAGATAGTTAAAGGTAGTTAAAGATGGTTAAAGATAGTTAAAGGTAGTTAAAGGTAGTTAAAGATGGTTAAAGATAGTTAAAGGTAGTTAAAGGTGATTAAAGATGGTTAAAGATAGTTAAAGATAGTTAAAGGTAGTTAAAGATGGTTAAAGATAGTTAAAGGTAGTTGAAGGTAGTTAAAGATGGTTAAAGATAGTTAAAGGTAGTTAAAGATGGTTAAAGATAGTTAAAGGTAGTTAAAGGTAGTTAAAGATGGTTAAAGATAGTTAAAGGTAGTTAAAGGTAGTTAAAGGTAGTTAAAGATGGTTAAAGATGGTTAAAGATAGTTAAAGGTAGTTAAAGATGGTTAAAGATAGTTAAAGGTAGTTAAAGATGGTTAAAGATAGTTAAAGGTAGTTAAAGATAGTTAAAGATGGTTAAAGATAGTTAAAGATGGTTAAAGATAGTTAAAGGTAGTTAAAGATGGTTAAAGATAGTTAAAGATAGTTAAAGGTAGTTAAAGATAGTTAAAGGTAGTTAAAGATGGTTAAAGATAGTTAAAGGTAGTTAAAGATGGTTAAAGGTAGTTAAAGGTAGTTAAAGATGGTTAAAGATAGTTAAAGGTAGTTAAAGATAGTTAAAGATGGTTAAAGATAGTTAAAGACGGTTAAAGATAGTTAAAGATGGTTAAAGATAGTTAAAGATAGTTAAAGGTAGTTAAAGATAGTTAAAGGTAGTTAAAGATGGTTAAAGGTAGTTAAAGGTAGTTAAAGATGGTTAAAGGTAGTTAAAGGTGATAAAAGATAGTTAAAGATAGTTAAAGATAGTTAAAGGTAGTTAAAGGTAGTTAAAGATGGTTAAAGGTGGTCAAAGGTGATAAAAGATAATTAAAGATGGTTAAAGGTAGTTAAAGGTAGTTAAAGATAGTTAAAGATAGTTAAAGATAGTTAAAGGTAGTTAAAGATAGTTAAAGGTAGTTAAAGATGGTTAAAGGTAGTTAAAGGTGATAAAAGATAGTTAAAGATAGTTAAAGGTGATAAAAGATAGTTAAAGATAGTTAAAGGTAGTTAAAGGTAGTTAAAGATGGTTAAAGGTGGTCAAAGGTGATAAAAGATAATTAAAGATGGTTAAAGGTAGTTAAAGGTAGTTAAAGATAGTTAAAGGTAGTTAACGATGGTTAAAGATGGTTAAAGATGGTTAAAGGTAGTTAAATGTAGTTAAAGGTAGTTAACGATGGTTAAAGGTGGTTAAAGGTGGTTAAAGGTGATAAAAGATAATTAAAGATAGTTAAAGGTAGTTAAAGATGGTTAAAGATAGTTAAAGGTAGTTAAAGATGGTTAAAGGTAGTTAAAGGTGATAAAAGATAGTTAAAGATAGTTAAAGGTGATAAAAGATAGTTAAAGATAGTTAAAGGTAGTTAAAGATGGTTAAAGATAGTTAAAGGTAGTTAAAGATGGTTAAAGGTAGTTAAAGGTGATAAAAGATAATTAAAGATTGTTAAAGGTAGTTAAAGGTGATAAAAGATAGCTAAAGATAGTTAAAGGTAGTTAAAGGTGATAAAAGATAGTTAAAGATAGTTAAAGGTAGTTAAAGATGGTTAAAGGTGGTCAAAGGTGATAAAAGATAATTAAAGATGGTTAAAGGTAGTTAAAGGTAGTTAAAGATAGTTAAAGGTAGTTAAAGATGGTTAAAGGTGGTCAAAGGTGATAAAAGATAATTAAAGATGGTTAAAGGTAGTTAAAGGTAGTTAAAGATAGTTAAAGGTAGTTAAAGATGGTTAAAGGTGGTCAAAGGTGATAAAAGATCATTAAAGATGGTTAAAGGTAGTTAAAGGTAGTTAAAGATGGTTAAAGGTAGTTAAAGATGGTTAAAGGTGGTCAAAGGTGATAAAAGATAATTAAAGATGGTTAAAGGTAGTTAAAGGTAGTTAAAGATAGTTAAAGGTAGTTAACGATGGTTAAAGGTGGTTAAAGGTGATAAAAGATAATTAAAGATAGTTAAAGGTAGTTAACGATGGTTAAAGGTGGTTAAAGGTGATAAAAGATAATTAAAGATAGTTAAAGGTAGTTAACGATGGTTAAAGGTGGTTAAAGGTGATAAAAGATAATTAAAGATGGTTAAAGGTAGTTAAAGGTAGTTAAAGATAGTTAAAGGTAGTTAAAGGTAGTTAAAGGTGGTTAAAGGTGATAAAAGATAATTAAAGATTCTTAAAGGTGGTTTACATGACTGTCCTCCAGGTGGATCAGCAGCAGGTAGGTGAGGGAATGATGGATGGCTGAAAGGGAAGGAGACTCGCTGAGGTCACCTGTGACAGGTGGAGTGTTTGAGTCATGGCTCAGCCTCCATCGACACCGACTGTCCACTGCTGCTAGACCTCTGCAGACTCCAGGTCTGCTTCACCCTCTGGACCTTAAATCCTCCTCAGTAGCCAGGAGGAGATTCTGGTGCTGGTCCTGGTCTTGGTCCTGGTCCAACCCTCCAGCTGCAGAGTTATGGCTCCTGTTCTAGCTGCTGATCTGTGACCTGCAGGATTTCTCCACTGAGCTCTGATCAGCTGAACGAGCCAGAAAAACATGGAACGAGAGCCAAGATGATCAGAGCGCTTCATGCATGAAACGTGTGGTAAAACCAGCAGAACCAGTCTGTGTTCAGTGTTCCAGAGGACGATCCCCACAGTCTGATGATCACTGTAACTGATGCCACCAGATACTTCAAATTTAATGAATATTCTGTACTTCATCATACTCATATCCAGAGTATTATTATTTCATTTCATTTCTCTTTTAGTACACGCTGTAAATATTTATTCTTACTTTTATTATTTCATTATTGTTGTTTTTTTCTCACTTATTTCTCACTGTAACAAGTGAATTTTCCGCCAGTGGGGATCAATAAAAAACTATTCTATTCTATTCTATTCTATTCTATTCTAAAGGGCCCTTATTGTTGCTCATTCTCAGGTTTATTCTTGTATTTAGTGTTTCTACTAGAACATGTTTTCATGTTTTAAAAAAAACTCTGAAACTGTTTTAGCGCATTTCTATGGAACAGCGTTGCTAGGCAACAGCCTGGGTCCATGTTTACTTCCTGTCAGCCTCTAACAGGAAATAAACTAGGACCACTTAAGAGTGTTAAAACTGAGAAATGGACTAAATATTGTTGATTAGTGACGTCGCTGAAGTTCAGTTTCTGAATAAATTGAAATACTTTCACATTTATTTTATGTTAAATAAAAGACATTTTATTTACACTTCTTTACAACATGGTGATAATTGTAATGTCTTGACAGTTCCACTAACACTCCAGACACTTATGATGCATGATAATACCAGGAGAGAACTACAAGTCTCTCACACTGTGCAGTACTTTTACTTATTAATGTGCAATACTTCTCTTATCTTTCTTCCACCAGCTGGTCCATTTTGTTCATTTGTGTTGTTTATTTACTGACTGTATTAATTATTAGTCCCATGCATATTTCAAATACACATTTGTTTACTTCAGCTTTGTTTCCTTCTTATGTTGAAATATTTTTCTTATTGTTCTACTTGTTTACTGATGTCGCTGCTTTTAATTGTTTGTGGGACAATTGAGAAATCTTCAGTCAATGGACTGCTGTCATCTGCTGTTATCCTAGCCTAGCATTATTAGCTCTGATGCTAACACTACTGTTCTCCTCTCCTCTCATTTCCATCCTTTTTTCTCCTCCTCATTAATCACCTCCTCCTCTCTTCCTCCCCTTCCTCTCTGCTTCATTTCACATTGTTCTCTTCACCTCGTTTCCTCTTCACCTCCTCCCTCCTCCCTCCTCTCTCCTCCTCCCTTCCTCTCTCAGGTGAAAAGTGTCGGAGCTTCATTGATCTGGCCCCGGCGTCGGAGAGAGGTGAGTAATGGCCGTCATTAGGCCTCCTCGCTGCTCCCCACCTGTTCATTCGGCCCTGAGAAAACCACAGAGAAAAGTCCAAAATATGTCCAGTTTATATCTCCACCTTTATCTTCTGGCTCACCTCCACCTGCTACTTCAAACTTAACGTCTTCTGAGCTCCAAAACTGATATGAGGTGGAGTTTAAAGTGAGGGGAGATAAACACAGTGACGGTGAAATTCACTGTTTCAACCAACAACAAACACTGTTGGTTTCCCCGTGAGAAGAGTTTTATTTTGGTCTGAATCAGCAACAGGCTCGTCAGACTCTCTAGACTCTTCAGACTCTCCAGACTCTTCAGACTCTCCAGACTCTTCAGATTCTCCAGAGAATCTCCAGACTCTTCAGACTCTCTTCAGACTCTTCAGACTCTTCAGACTCTCCAGACTCTTCACACTCTCCAAACTCTTCAGACACTCCAGACTCTTTAGACTCTCCAGAGACTCTCCAGAGACTCTCCAGACTCTCCAAACTCTTCAGACTCTCCAGAGACTCTTCAGACTCTCCAGAGACTCTGCAAACTCTTCAGACTCTCCAGACTCTCCAAACTCTTCAGACTCTCCAAACTCTTCAGACTCTTTAGACTCTCCAGAGACTCTCCAGACTCTCCAGAGACTCTCCAGACTCTCCAAACTCTTCAGACTCTTCAGACTCTCCAGACTCTTTACACTCTCCAAATTCTTCAGACTCTCCAAACTCTTTAGACTCTCCGGAGACTCTCCAGACGCTCCAAACTCTTCAGACCCTCCAGAGACTCTCCAGACTCTCCAAACTCTTCAGACACTCCAGAGACTCTCCAGACTCTCCAAACTCTTCAGACTCTTCAGACTCTCCAGACTCTCCAAACTCTTCAGACTCTCCAGACTCTTTAGACTCTCCAGAGACTCTCCAGAGACTCCCCAGATTCTCCAAACTCTTCAGACTCTCCAGAGACTCTCCAGACTCTCCAAACTCTTCAGACTCTTCAGACTCTCAGAGACTCTTTAGACTCTCCAGAGACTCTCCAGACTCTTTAGACTCTCCAGAGACTCTCCAGACTCTGTAGACTCTTCAGACTCTCCAAACTCTTCAGACTCTCCAAACTCTTTAGACTCTCCAGACTCTTTAGACTCTTCAGACTTTTCAAACTCTTCAGACTCTTCAGACTCTCCAGACTCTTTAGACTCTCCAGAGACTCTCCGGACTCTTCAGAGTGAAGCTGGCTGAAGATCTGGACCTTTTCTTCAGGACCTTCTTCCTGTGTGTCACAGCTCGTCTGAAGCTTCCTTGTGATTATCTTGACGGAGGAGGCAGTAGAAGGAAAGTGACGTCTGTTAATTAATATGAAACCGGCTCAGTCTTTCCCTGCTGCGCCGTCACTTTTGATTTATGAACTAAGAGAAGGATGACACCTTGTTCACATTTTAAATCAGCATTGGTTATGTTTCGGAAAAGATTGTGCTTTATTATGCCTCCACCCAGTGTCAGGTGTCTAAATTAACAGTGATTACCAGAATATTTCTAATCTAAACTAAACTAAAATAAATCTAATCTAAAGTGGGGCCTTTATTTTTTTTCACTATAATCCTTTATTTGATGATATTTTTCGTTGTACATGATGAGGAGGGAACAGTCCTAACTGCAGCTAACATGAAAGGAAGATATGAGCATCTAGAAAAAAGGGAATCTCCTCTAATTCATGTCGAGCAGGTAGTTCATAATGAAGTGATGGTTTCATCTGTTGACGCCATCTGGAAGAAGAGCAGGGATGATGGGATGTGTCGAGCAGGGCCGACCTTGCCTCCCGCACAAGGATGCGATATGTTAATCTGCTGTGTTTTATAACGCACAGCTGCTCCTCCAAGCCTGATCTTCATGACAAACCCCAAAACAAACAAAAACAAGCAAGAAAATCCAATTTGATTAGAAGAAAACAGCCAGCAGGTCCTGTCTGACCAGCCTCCAACCAAACTCTGTGCACTTTTATGAGCATTTAAGACGTCACAAGATTGAATTTATCAGTTCTCTATCAGCCTCTGTCAACCAGTTTTTATTATTCGCCTGCCATGAATGCTTGTAGTAGGTCCAAAAACACACACAGATGATGAAAAATAATAAAAAAAATCCCCAAAAATCCATCCCAAAAATATGCAGTGAGTGTGTATTGGCTGGCAACGTGTATATTACTATCCAGGATGGAGTTTATTTTTTTTTTCTTATTTTTTTCTTATTATAGACGCACCTTCGGCACTTAATGAGGCCCGAACCGTAGGGTGCACCCAGGTATGACATATATCAATCGTGTGTCTCGATTGTGCCACGATGGCTATTACTTTTCTCCATCAAAACCGTTACCATGGCGAAGCTAGACCCCAAAAACCGCCGAAAAAAGTCCCATAAGAATGAATGGGGAAAGGGTCAGACTTCAAACTTTTTTCTTCATCAAACAAACAGTCACAGCTCCCTCATGCTTTCACCTAGAAACTCCATTCAACTTGCAAAACACAGCAAATTTACCTGGCTACATCTTCATAATTCATCATCATGTCAGAAAATGTATGTAATGAAAAAAGGCATAGTTTTTCCATAAATACATATATTATAACATGAGAAATGTTGTCGCTGGTTTTGGCCAATACAATGAATTAAATACCTCACAGTCATGCCTCTTCTGTGGTGAAAAGGAAGTTTATTTGTATTGCAAATTACAACAATGCCAGCTATCCTCATGGATGATTATTTTCTGAAATATTAAACTGCACCTTCTCTCGTTTTAGTGTCCAGACCTGGCTCTGGATCCCTGATGGGAGTAACACGAGAAAGTGGTGTCAAGGGGCCTCTGCTGTAGGATATTCATCATTGTTCTGTTTCATTAAAATGTTTGGTTTTTGAATGTTTCATTTTGTTAACATTGTTGTGAAGCCCATGTTGGGCTATAGACCTTTTCAAACTTGACAGCATAACTAGTTATAGAAGAGCAAAAATAGCACAACTTCAATACAGCAATTCTGTATAATACAAAAAAACCAACATAAAGCATCTAAATAAGCCTCATTTGCATTTCTTGTTTCAATATGTACCAAAACATTAAGCAACAGGAAGTAAACAGAGACCTAAGCTGTTGCCATGGCAACATTAGAGTGGATTCTATTGGAATCATCAGATCATCATATGAAACATTCTACCTCTCTGTAGATGAAAGCAGAAAGTTCTGTTGGGTCAGTGTTTCAGAGTTCATCAACAGAGACACATCTCTTTGTGTGAGCAGAGCGACGCCTTGTTGTAGACGAACATCTACCACAAACTTCACTAACTTCTATTTGATTCTTTGGTACCGTAACAAATATCTATCTTTGTTCGGCTATCATGGCTTCATTCGTCCGATCCACCCAGGATGGACGTACATCAGGAGATCAGGACCTGAATAAATCCCTGGTGATCGCACACAAACAAAACGTGGCGCTGGCCTCAGAAAATGCTGCTCTTAAGGAGCAGCTGGCCAGTCAGGAGTCCAGCTCAGAAATGGAGAAGTCCAAAATCCTGAAGGCTCTCAAGTCAGAGAGGGTCCTCAGGAAGCAGGCTCAGGTGGACTTGAAGGTGAAGGAGAGGGAGACAAAGGAGCTGGCCTCAGAAAATGCTGCTCTGAAGGAGCAGCTGGCCAGCCAGGAGTCCAGCTGTGAGATGGAGAAGGCCAAAATCCTGAAGGCTCTCCAGTCAGAGAGGGTCCTCAGGAAGCAGGCTCGGGCAGACTTAAAGGCGAAGGAGATGGAGACAAAGGAGGCGGTGACCGCCAAGCCTGAGTCTCAGGAAGAGACCATCACCATCCTCCAGAACAAACTGCAGGACCTGGAAAAGAGTCTACTGGAGGCCCAAAACGAAACCAATAAGATGGCCTCAGAAGTCACAGCCCTGAAGCAGCAGATGGCCACCAAGGAGTCCAGCTGGCAGCAGGAGAAAGCCAGGATCCAGCAGGCTGCAGATGGTGAGGCTGCATTTAGGGTAAGGGTCCAGGATGAACTGGAGACCGTGAAGAAGGAGGCAGAGGAGGTCATCAACTTCCTCAGGCAAAGTCTGCTTGATGAGCAGGAAAAGACCCTGTCAGCCTGTGAACAGCTCAACCGCCTCACTGTCCAGTACGAAGAGTTGGACACCAGGATGAGGCTGGACCTGAACGCAGAGTGGGAAACCAAGTGGTGTCAGGAACAGGAGAAGATGGCCCTCGAGCTTCAGACTCGTGAAGAGAACCATGTGAGGGAGCTGAGCCAGGTCATCCAAGAAAAGGATGACCAGATCGCTAAAACAATCAGCGAGAAGAAGGCTCTAGAAGCAGAGAATCTGGAGTACAAGGCCAGACTGGAGGAGCTGGAAAGCAAGTTCATCCAGAGTGAGGCTGAGTGGAAGATCAAACTCACCACTCTGGAGGATCAGAAGAGGAGCGAGATGTCTGCTGAGGAGGGGAGCTCCAAGGTCCTGACCCAAAACAAGTCTGACCTCCAGGTTTGTGACCTCGACCTTCAGGAGCTCCAGCAGACAGCTGAGAAGGACAAGGTGGAGCTCACAAAGGCCGACATCAAGGCAAAGAAGGAGGCAGAGAAGAAGCTGGAGAAAGAGAGGAAGGAGAAGGAGAAGAGAGAGAAGAAAGAGAAGGCAGAAAAGGAGAAGCAAGAAAAGGAGAAATTAAAGAGGCAAAAGAAAGAGGAGAAGGAGAGGGAGAAGAGAGAGAAGAAAGACAAGGAGAAGAAGGAGAAGGAGGAACTGAAAAGGCAGAAGAAGGAAAAGCAAACAACCAGCTGTTTTTGTTGGTGATCCAGAAACCTCTGGAAGGTTGCAGGTTCCTGCAGTGTCTCGGCACGGTGGAAGAGTGATTCTCCCCGTGTCTATGGATTTTCTCCAGACACTCCAGTTTAACCAAAATGCATGTGATATGCATAAAAAAACCAAAGAACTCTTCTAAAATAAAATCACATAAAATAAGCTTTTATTTGTCCCACCAATGGTGTAATTTACATTACAATAAGTGCCTTTATGAAAAATAAGACCCAGTGACATATGTAAGAAAGTACAATAAGTAGAAAAAATGTGTCAAAAATAAGTATGTAAACAACATAAAAAAACAGTAGTATAAAAACATAAATAGTTAGGATAAAAATATATTGCGTGATATTTACAATTATTACAGTGAAGATCCACAGCTATTGCACAGAAAAATCATTGTACAAATATTTAAGTTTACTGGTGTTAAAGATGTTTGCACATGTACAGTTATTGCATGTGTCAGTTACATATATTTTTCCCATCATCCCTGAGTGATGTGGAAGCCCCCAAGATGCTTCGCCTGCCATGAATGCTTGTAGTAGGTCCAAAAACATATATACAGTAAATTATGAGAAATAATTAAAAAAAATCCATCCCAAAATCATAAAAACACTGTGTTTTAAGCCAGCAACGCGTATATTAGTATCCAGGACAAGGTTTATTTTTTTTTTCTTCTTCTTCTTATAGACGCATTTTTGGCAATTAATGCGGCCCGAACCGTAAGGTGCACCCAGGCATATATGAAATATATATGACATATATCAAATCATGCGTCTCGATCGTGCCACGGCTGCTATTACTTTTCTCCATCAAAACCATTACCATGGCGACGCTAGACCCCAAAAACCGCAGAAAAAAGTCCCATAGGAATGAATGGGGAAAGGGTCGGATTTCAAACTTTTTTCTTCAGTGAACAAACAGTCACAGCTCCCTCAAACTTTCACCTAGAAACGCCATTCAACTTGCAAAATGCAGCAAATTTACCTGACTACATCATGGGGATGTTGGGGTTATTGGCTAAAGAAGTATTGCAAATGCAGATAAGAAGTGACATTGCACATTAATATGTATAAAGAGAGAGAGTTCGAGTGCTCTCCCATCATTTTAGCTCATAATGTCTGTCTTGTTTGCTGGTTGTACAGTCTAACCACTGGAGGAAGGACAGACCTCTGGTATCTCTCTATGAGACACCACAGGTGAAGCAGCCTCTCATTGTGGTGTTAGTTTCTCCTGCAGGGGGTGGGTGGATGTTGTCCATCAGAGATGACAGCTTGTAAAATTGTAATCATACAGTTTGTCTAATAAAGTGATAGCAGAGCATGTTGAAAAACGTGCAGTATTTTGAAAAAAGAATGACAAAAGGCATAGTTTTTCCATAAATACATATATTATAACACAAAGAGAAATGTTGTCTCTGATTTTGACCAATACAATGAATCAAATACCTCACAGTCATGCCTCTTCTGTGGTGAAAAGGAAGTTTATTTGTATAGCACATTACAACAATGCCAGTTATCCTCATGGATGATTATTTTCTGAAATATTAAACGGCACCTTCTCTCATTTTAGTGTCCAGACCTGGCTCTGGATCCCTGATGGGAGCAACATGAGAAAGTGGTGTCAAGGGGGCTCTGCTGAAGGATATTCATCATTGTTCTGTTTCATTAAAATGTTTGGTTTTGAATGTTTCATTTTGTTATTATCGTTGTGAAGCCCATGTTGGGCTATAGACTTTTTCAAACTTGACAGCATAACTAGTTATAGAACAAAAAAACTAGCACAACTTCAATACAGCAATTCTGTATAATATTAAAAAAAAACAACATAAAGCATCTAAATAAGCCTCATTTGCATTTCTTGTTTCAATATGTACCAAAACATTAAGCAACAGGAAGTAAACAGAGACCTAAGCTGTTGCCATGGCAACATTAGAGTGGATTCTATTGGAATCATCAGATGATCACATGAAACATTCTACCTCTCTGTAGATGAAAGCAGAAAGTTCTGTTGGGTCAGTGTTTCAGAGTTCATCAACAGAGACACATCTCTTTGTGTGAGCAGAGCGACACCTTGTTGTAGACGAACATCTACCACAAACTTCAATAACTTCTGTTTGATTCTTTGGTACCGTAACAAATCTTTGTTCGGCTATCATGGCTTCATTCGTCCGATCCACCCAGGATGGACCAACATCAGGAGATCAGGACCTGAATAAATCCCTGGTGATCGCACACAAACAAAACGTGGCGCTGGCCTCAGAAAATGCTGCTCTTAAGGAGCAGCTGGCCAGCCAGGAGTCCAGCTGTGAGATGGAGAAGGCCAAAATCCTGAAGGCTCTCAAGTCAGAGAGGGTCCTCAGGAAGCAGGCTCAGGTGGACTTCAAGGCGAAGGAGAGGGAGACAAAGGAGCTGGCCTCAGAAAATGCTGCTCTGAAGGAGCAGCTGGCCAGCCAGGAGTCCAGCTGTGAGATGGAGAAGGCCAAAATCCTGAAGGCTCTCCAGTCAGAGAGGGTCCTCAGGAAGCAGGCTCAGGTGGACTTGAAGGTGAAGGAGAGGGAGACAAAGGAGCTGGCCTCAGAAAATGCTGCTCTGAAGGAGCAGCTGGCCAGCCAGGAGTCCAGCTGTGAGATGGAGAAGGCCAAAATCCTGAAGGCTCTCCAGTCAGAGAGGGTCCTCAGGAAGCAGGCTCGGGCAGACTTAAAGGCGAAGGAGATGGAGACAAAGGAGGCGGTGACCGCCAAGCCTGAGTCTCAGGAAGAGACCATCACCATCCTCCAGAACAAACTGCAGGACATGGAAAAGAGTCTACTGGAGGCCCAAAACGAAACCAGTAAGATGGCCTCAGAAGTCACAGCCCTGAAGCAGCAGATGGCCACCAAGGAGTCCAGCTGGCAGCAGGAGAACTCCAGGATCCAGCAGGCTGCAGATGGTGAGGCTGCATTTAGGGTAAGGGTCCAGGATGAACTGGACACCGTGAAGAGGGAGGCAGAGGAGGTCATCAACTTCCTCAGGCAAAGTCTGCTCGATGAGCAGGAAAAGACCCTGTCTGCCTGTGAACAGCTCAACCGCCTCACTGTCCAGTACGAAGAGTTGGACACCAGGATGAGGCTGGACCTGAACGCAGAGTGGGAAACCAAGTGGTGTCAGGAACAGGAGAAGATGGCCCTCGAGCTTCAGACTCATGAAGAGAACCATGTGAGGGAGCTGAGCCAGGTCATCCAAGAAAAGGATGACCAGATCGCTAAAACAATCAGCGAGAAGAAGGCTCTAGAAGCAGAGAATCTGGAGTACAAGGCCAGACTGGAGGAGCTGGAAAGCAAGTTCATCCAGAGTGAGGCTGAGTGGAAGATCAAACTCACCACTCTGGAGGATCAGAAGAGGAGCGAGATGTCTGCTGAGGAGGGGAGCTCCAAGGTCCTGACCCAAAACAAGTCTGACCTCCAGGTTTGTGACCTCGACCTTCTGGAGCTCCAGCAGACAGCTGAGAAGGACAAGGTGGAGCTCACAAAGGCCGACATCAAGGCAAAGAAGGAGGCAGAGAAGAAGCTGGAGAAAGAGAGGAAGGAGAAGGAGAAGAGAGAGAAGAAAGAGAAGGCAGAAAAGGAGAAGCAAGAAAAGGAGGAATTAAAGAGGCAAAAGAAAGAGGAGAAGGAGAGGGAGAAGAGAGAGAAGAAAGAGAAGGAGAAGAAGGAGAAGGAGGAACTGAAAAGGCAGAAGCAGGAGAAGCAAACAACCAGCTGTTTTTGTTGGTGATCCAGAAACCTCTGGAAGGTTGCAGGTTCCTGCAGTGTCTCGGCACGGTGGAAGAGTGATTCTCCCCGTGTCGATGGATTTTCTCCAGACACTCCAGTTTAACCAAAATGCATGTGATATGCATAAAAAAACCAAAGAACTCTTCTAAAATAAAATCACATAAAATAAGCTTTTATTTGTCCCACCAATGGTGTAATTTACATTACAATAAGTGCCTTTATGAAAAATAAGACCCAGTGACATATGTAAGAAAGTACAATAAGTAGAAAAAATGTGTCAAAAATAAGTAGGTAAACAAGATAATAAAAAATAACAGTAGTATAAAAACATAAATAGTTAAGATAAAAATATATTGTGTAATATTTACAATTATTACAGTGAAGATCCACAGCTATTGCACAGAAAAATCATTGTACAAATATTTAAGTTTACTGGTGTTAAAGATGTTTGCTCATGTACAGTTATTGCATGTGTCAGTTACATATATTTTTCCCATCATCCCTGAGTGATGTGGAAGCCCCCAAGATGCTTCGCCTGCCATGAATGCTTGTAGTAGGTCCAAAAACATATATACAGTAAATTATGAGAAATAATTAAAAAAAATCCATCCCAAAATCATAAAAACACTGTGTTTTAAGCCAGCAACGCGTATATTAGTATCCAGGACGAGGTTTATTATTTTTTTTTCTTCTTCTTCTTATAGACGCATTTTTGGCAATTAATGCGGCCCGAACCGTAAGGTGCACCCAGGCATATATGAAATATATATGACATATATCAAATCATGCGTCTCGATCGTGCCACGGCTGCTATTACTTTTCTCCATCAAAACCATTACCATGGCGACGCTAGACCCCAAAACCTCAGAAAAAGTCCCATAGGAATGAATGGGGAAAGGGTCGGATTTCAAACTTTTTTCTTCAGTGAACAAACAGTCACAGCTCCCTCGAACTTTCACCTAGAAACGCCATTCAACTTGCAAAATGCAGCAAATTTACCTGACTACATCATGGGGATGTTGGGGTTATTGGCTAAAGAAGTATTGCAAATGCAGATAAGAAGTGACATTGCACATTAATATGTATAAAGAGAGAGAGTTCGAGTGCTCTCCCATCATTTTTGCTCATAATGTCTGTCTTGTTTGCTGGTTGTACAGTCTAACCACTGGAGGAAGGACAGACCTCTGGTATGTCTCTGTGAGACACCACAGGTGAAGCAGCCTCTCATTGTGGTGTTAGTTTCTCCTGCAGGGGGTGGATGGATGTTGTCCATCAGAGATGACAGCTTGTAAATTTGAAATCATACAGTTTGTCTAATAAAGTGATAGCAGAGCATGTTGAAAAACGTGCAGTATTTTGAAAAAAGAATGACAAAAGGCATAGTTTTTCCATAAATACATATATTATAACACAAAGAGAAATGTTGTCTCTGGTTTTGACCAATACAATGAATTAAATACCTCACAGTCATGCCTCTTCTGTGGTGAAAAGGAAGTTTATTTGTATAGCACATTACAACAATGCCAGTTATCCTCATGGATGATTATTTTCTGAAATATTAAACGGCACCTTCTCTCATTTTAGTGTCCAGACCTGGCTCTGGATCCCTGATGGGAGTAACATGAGAAAGTGGTGTCAAGGGGGCTCTGCTGAAGGATATTCATCATTGTTCTGTTTCATTAAAATGTTTGGTTTTGAATGTTTCATTTTGTTATTATCGTTGTGAAGCCCATGTTGGGCCATAGACTTTTTCAAACTTGACAGCATAACTAGTTATAGAACAAAAAAACTAGCACAACTTCAATACAGCAATTCTGTATAATATAAAAAAAAACAACATAAAGCATCTAAATAAGCCTCATTTGCATTTCTTGTTTCAATATGTACCAAAACATTAAGCAACAGGAAGTAAACAGAGACCTAAGCTGTTGCCATGGCAACATTAGAGTGGATTCTATTGGAATCATCAGATGATCACATGAAACATTCTACCTCTCTGTAGATGAAAGCAGAAAGTTCTGTTGGGTCAGTCTTTCAGAGTTCATCAACAGAGACACATCTCTTTGTGTGAGCAGAGCGACACCTTGTTGTAGACGAACATCTACCACAAACTTCAATAACTTCTATTTGATACTTTGGTACCGTAACAAATCTTTGTTCGGCTATCATGGCTTCATTCGTCCGATCCACCCAGGATGGACCAACATCAGGAGATCAGGACCTGAATAAATCCCTGGTGATCGCACACAAACAAAACGTGGCGCTGGCCTCAGAAAATGCTGCTCTTAAGGAGCAGCTGGCCAGCCAGGAGTCCAGCTCAGAAATGGAGAAGTCCAAAATCCTGAAGGCTCTCAAGTCGGAGAGGGCCCTCAGGAAGCAGGCTCAGGTGGACTTGAAGGTGAAGGAGAGGGAGACAAAGGAGCTGGCCTCAGAAAATGCTGCTCTGAAGGAGCAGCTGGCCAGCCAGGAGTCCAGCTGTGAGATGGAGAAGGCCAAAATCCTGAAGGCTCTCCAGTCAGAGAGGGTCCTCAGGAAGCAGGCTCGGGCAGACTTAAAGGCGAAGGAGATGGAGACAAAGGAGGCGGTGACCGCCAAGCCTGAGTCTCAGGAAGAGACCATCACCATCCTCCAGAACAAACTGCAGGACATGGAAAAGAGTCTACTGGAGGCCCAAAACGAAACCAGTAAGATGGCCTCAGAAGTCACAGCCCTGAAGCAGCAGATGGCCACCAAGGAGTCCAGCTGGCGGCAGGAGAATGCCAGGATCCAGCAGGCTGCAGATGGTGAGGCTGCATTTAGGGTAAGGGTCCAGGATGAACTGGAGACCGTGAAGAAGGAGGCAGAGGAGGTCATCAACTTCCTCAGGCAAAGTCTGCTTGATGAGCAGGAAAAGACCCTGTCTGCCTGTGAACAGCTCAACCGCCTCACTGTCCAGTACGAAGAGTTGGACACCAGGATGAGGCTGGACCTGAACGCAGAGTGGGAAACCAAGTGGTGTCAGGAACAGGAGAAGATGGCCCTCGAGCTTCAGACTCGTGAAGAGAACCATGTGAGGGAGCTGAGCCAGGTCATCCAAGAAAAGGATGACCAGATCGCTAAAACAATCAGCGACAAGAAGGCTCTAGAAGCAGAGAATCTGGAGTACAAGGCCAGGCTGGAGGAGCTGGAAAGCAAGTTCATCCAGAGTGAGGCTGAGTGGAAGATCAAGCTCACCACTCTGGAGGATCAGAAGAGGAGCGAGATGTCTGCTGAGGAGGGGAGCTCCAAGGTCCTGACCCAAAACAAGTCTGACCTCCAGGTTTGTGACCTCGACCTTCAGGAGCTCCAGCAGACAGCTGAGAAGGACAAGGTGGAGCTCACAAAGGCCGACATCAAGGCAAAGAAGGAGGCAGAGAGGAAGCTGGAGAAAGAGAGGAAGGAGAAGGAGAAGAGAGAGAAGAAAGAGAAGGCAGAAAAGCAGAAGCAAGAAAAGGAGGAATTAAAGAGGCAAAAGAAAGAGGAGAAGGAGAGGGAGAAGAGAGAGAAGAAAGAGAAGGAGAAGAAGGAGAAGGAGGAACTGAAAAGGCAAAAGCAGGAGAAGCAAACAACCAGCTGTTTTTGTTGGTGATCCAGAAACCTCTGGAAGGTTGCAGGTTCCTGCAGTGTCTCGGCACGGTGGAAGAGTGATTCTCCCCGTGTCTATGGATTTTCTCCAGACACTCCAGTTTAACCAAAATGCATGTGATATGCATAAAAAAACCAAAGAACTCTTCTAAAATAAAATCACATAAAATAAGCTTTTATTTGTCCCACCAATGGTGTAATTTACATTACAATAAGTGCCTTTATGAAAAATAAGACCCAGTGACATATGCAAGCAAGTACAATAAGTAGAAAAAATGTGTCAAAAATAAGTAGGTAAACAAGATAATAAAAAAAACAACAGTAGTATAAAAACATAAATAGTTAAGAAAAAATACATTGTGTGATATTTACAATTATTACAGTGAAGATCCACAGCTATTGCACAGAAAAATCATTGCACAAATATTTAAGTTTACTGGTGTTAAAGATGTTTGCTCATGTACAGTTATTGCATGTGTCAGTTATATATATTTTTCCCATCATCCCTGAGTGATGTGGAAGCCCCCAAGATTCTGAGCATTCATGGCAGGCGAAGCCCTCGTATTCAGGACGAGGGTTTATTTTTTTTTCTTCTTCTTCTTCTTATAGACGCTTTTATGGCAATTACTGCGGCCCAAAAACTACTTTTCTCCGTCAAAATCGTTACCACGGCAACGCTAGACCCCAAAAACCTCCCAAAAAAGTCCCATAGGAATGAATGGGGAAAGGGTCAGACTTCAAACTTTTTTCTTCAGCAAACAAACAGTCACAGCTCCCTCATGCTTTCACCTAGAAACTCCATTCAACTTGCAAAACGCAGCAAATTTACCTGACTACATCTCCCTAATTCATCATCATGTCAGAAAATGTATGGTTTATTCAGCATTTCACTTTCTTTCATACCATGAAATCTTCAGAAAATCAGAGTTTAACATAGGTGTGTATTGCGTGGAATGTTCGGGGCTAGAGTGGGGTTAGAGGGGCTACCCCACTGACATAATTTTACAGCAAAACGTTGGAAGTCTCGTCCCGGTCGTAGCGATGCATCTCTTATGTCTCTGAGATTTATGGTTTTGGCTCCAGACCTTTAATTAGGGCAGCACCTCCAAAAATCTCTCCATTGAGCCCAATGTTAATTTTCAGAGGAAAAGGCGTGAGAAAGCAGAGAAACCTCTTGTGTTTAACCTGCCGCTGCGATCCTCGCGAGTTCCTGCCGCCTCTCGTCCAAACCCCAAAGCCGTACTCCTTACGGTTCTTGAGTTATTCAGAGGAGTTCGTCATGGTCCGACTCAGCTTGAAAACAATGGCAGTCAGTGAGAGCCAGTGTGGGAGACAGACCAGGGGCGCGCCTAGACTTTTTCATAGGGGTGCCCCATTGGGTGCTGAAGCCATGCAGGGGTGGCCAGCATAATTAGGTGATATGCATGAACCTCCATCACCACAGCATCATTCATGTGCAAAAATCTAAGCTCTACTCCTTATCGTTTTTTTTATACAAGAGGTGAGTCGACAGGTCAGCTCATAATCAGTGGCAGAGTGTGACTGGATGTTGGTGTGTGTGTGTGTGTGTGTGTCAGGTGGGGGATCCACATAGACACACATATAGAGATTAGATGATGATATGATACAGGCTTCTGATTGACCATTACCACAGATACAGAGAGTGGATGACATCATTGATCACACACACAGACAGGAAGTTTAGGCTCAGGCAGTTTCTTTCAAAGTAAAAGTCTGTTTTTTCAAAATAAAAGCCACAAACTTTGGAGGAGTAACTTTTTCCCCACAGGAAGGAACTCTGATTTAATCTTCACAGGAAACAAGGTGTGTTTGTTTGCAACACGAATACGGGACAGGCACGCACGTAGTGCATGCTTCAGTGCAGGAGAGGGTCAGCATGCATAAGGCGGGGCCACGTAGGCCCGGCGTCGCGTGGGTCCGGCATCATGTGTGCAGGCACATATTAAAATTTCTTCAGGATTTTTTTTGTAGTTATTATTATCGTTTAGATTTTACCTTTAAAAATTGAATGTTTGTGTCCATTTTCACAGCACACATATTGGGCCTATTATTTTTTTTTAAATGTATTTGTTTTTATTTATACTTCATAATTTAGAAGCCCTAAATATTGCATTTAATTATTTCCACACATATGCTAACCAGAAATCTAAAATGTGATGTGGTTAACGATGTGAAAAGCTTGGTTAGGTTTTGGCAACAAAACTACCAAGTTGTTAGATTAGAAAAAATATCTTGTTTTGTGTTAAAATAGTAACATAACAACATAACTTCCACACTTTCTTGCTTGTTGTACTAATTATACTACTACTACCACTACTAGCAGTAGTAGTACCAGTATGTAGCGACAAAGGAGACGAAGAGGAGCTGCTTTTTGTCTTTTTTTTGTCTCAGCTGAGAAAACTCTGCTTCTTAATTTAATAAGAAGTTGGACGACATTAAATCAGCTTTAATTCATCCCTTTGTTACTTCGTTATACGATTAGCTAATTAGTCAGCAGACAGGAAATTAATCCACGATGGTCTGAGAAACTAATTCACACTCTTCTTTCGTCCAACATCAACTTTGCTCTTTTTCTTCATGACACTTTTTCACACATCTGGAGTTTTTATTACTGCATAATTTATTGGACATTTGGCAAGCAGTTTATTTAATTAAAATATTAAGAAGCACCAACATAAATCACTTTATTTATTTAAGTGTATTAAATCCAGGTTTTAATCAATACTCTTGTCTCTGAGGCTCTCTGTGGGTCTGAATCTGGATAAATCTCAGAAATGTATAAGAAACATCAATCAAAGACGTGATTATTTGAGATGAGACTTCCCTGCTTCCATCAGGAAGTCTCTTCTCACGATGCATTCAGGGCCTTGTGGGAAACGCAGGATATATGCAGACAGTGCTGGACAGATTACATGAAGAGATTTATGAAAATATGGATAACAGTAATGTTATTTTATCATTAAAGATCTCATTTTGATTAAAGAGCTACCACATCCTGGTGGATTAACCATTACAGGAACATTAAACTATACTCTGGTAATGAGTAATACTGTTAATTTAGGGAAGACGTGGTAAATACCTGACCCTGGGAGGAGGAATAATACATTTGTTAAATTCTGGATATGATGTATAAGCTAGCTTGTGTGACAGTAAATTAGTGTTCAAGGCTCCTGTTGCTCTGAGCAGAAAATCCTGTTTAAATCCAACCAGCATTTTGAAAAATGTTCACGTCTGCAGAGCATGAAGGAGAGCAGCTGTCCTCTCTCTGCACCTCAGTGTGTCCAACAGGCAGGTGTGGATATCAAACACACCCTCCCCCATCAGAAACCGATTCTTCACCTGTTGCTGAGCTACAGAGGAGTTGATTCATCAGGGTCTCATCAGAATGAATGGACGTCTCAGTTTGTGTCCAGAGGACAGAAAAACACCAGAAATGGAAATATAATGTCCATAATCTGTCTCTGCAGCAGGACTGAAGGACGACGAGGACATTTGACTGTTAAACAGGAAGTTCAGAGACAAGTTTACTTTGTAGAGCTCAACATATACACAAAAAAAAACAACTTTTAAATAGCAGCGAGTATTAAAGACAGTGTGGAGAAATAAATACACAAAATAT